>CM055268.1:109110-232159 GCA_029237695.1 Conchocele bisecta | reverse complement strand
ACAGTGGAACCTCTCTAAACCGGATACCCCTGGGAGGCATATGACTACTTCAAGACACGCGTGAGTGGTTTGTGATCATGAACAGACATTAACTTCGGAGATAAATGGCAATCAAACCTATCAAAATTAAGCACAACTAACATTTATATGTGTCCGGTTTAAAGAGGTTCCATTGTATATATAAATTGTTTATTAACGTCTCATCAACAGTACATCATAAAATACATAGTAATAATAAAACATAGATACATGTACAATTGCCATTCTAAAATAATTACAAGAGAATGCGCATTATAAACGTTGAGTTAATCTTTATGCATGTCAGCATACACATGAACAGCACGCACAAATGAGCAAAACAGAAATAAATCATTGAAGTTGCCCTTGCCACCGCGCTTATCCTGGTTAATATAATCATTGACAACGACAACCGCTGTTGGCTTATTTCTTGCGTCCCACGTTGCATAGCTACCGCTAATCATGACAGCGCAAATAAAACAGTATACATGTATGCTTTTTTTTATCTGTCTGATAACAAGTTAAAATAGATTGAAATAAACCACAAAACGACTGTCTATATACAAAGGCATCTTATTATGGAAAAGCTTAAAACATCACTATCATCACAAATCAGATTTGAAATTAACTAATTAGCAATATATATGCAACCGAGCTTAAACGGGTTATAGCCAGGATGTGTAAAATACGCAGTGTTTACATATTATCTGTAAAAGTATGAGGACATTCGCTTAAGAAACAATTTATTTCTCCATCATTCAAATCCATAAAGTTATTATGTATGCTATGAGCTGATTGAAATAATTCGACCCTAAGATCTTTGTAAAAACTACAATTTAAAATTACATGAAGATCATCATCAACAGCGTTTGCGTTACAAAATATACATACCTTCTGATTAACAGCAATGTGCTCATATCTACCAGATTCTAACCTTAAAGGTGCGACGCCAAATCGAAACTTTGCAAACGCTGATCTATGTTTAATTGGCAAAAACGTTCAACAATATATCTCAAACCCAAATGTATGTTTGTAAGTACGATAAGTGCGCAATTTGTAACCGCCTACACCACTAACACTACTGTGATTGTTGACAAGGGCTTGCCATCCATCAACATATCCGACCATCATCGCTTCAACACAAGCATTTTGAATGGTACTTTTTTAATAAAAGCATCAATGTTATTAAAATCTGCCAAGTTTAACATATTAAAATTTGTGGTCACTAAAACGGACCAATTTCGACATCCTCTACCAGTTTTAATTCGTAACCATTTAACAATTCGGCTGTTTATTATATCGGTGTGCATATTGACAGACCTACACCAATGGTTAACAATACATTTCCACTGTTGGAAATGTGCAGGAATATAGCCCTGATCGCCAGACACCGCAACCGTAGGTGCGTATTTACTACATACATATAGGAAGTATCGCATAGCCCTGTTCTGTATTGTATTAATACACGAGTAAGATTTAATACCCCATATAGCTGCACCATAGGCAATAACTGACCAGACCATTGAGTCAAACAATCTCTTAAACATCATGAGGCACGCCACCTATGTGCTTAGTTTTTGCTATGATCAAACCTAGTGCGCTACCAGCACTGTGCGCGATAATTTTGATGTGATATTATAATGTAATGTTTCGCTAAGAATAAGACCAAGATATGTGTATATATCAACAATGCACAGTTGTTCGGGTCCACACATAAATGAGAAAACAGTTCGATGTACAGATGATGGCCGAAAATTCACAATATTACTCTTTTGATTATTGTGTATGTGGATATATGTGCGAGTTCCGCAGCGTGCGATATGGCGCTACGCGGCGGAACGAGTGGCATACATACATTGTATATCAATATACAAATCAAATAACCTTTTTTTTTATTATACACGTACATCACTAGCAAGTTATATACGCCTATATATAAAATATACAACATATAATTAAAATAAACAATTTAGTGGTGATTTAGAATGAACTATTTTGCGAGGTGAAACGTAGTTTCGGCACAGACCAATATTCACGAGACGCTGATATGGACAAATGTTTACCGCTTGCGTTCCAGTGGGAAACGAAAGTACATACCGTACACTCAGTGAAACCTCTCTCAACCAGACATTATCACCAGAGATAAATGACCATCAAAAACAAGTTGGTGTCCGGTTTAGAGACGTTCCACTGTAATAATAAAGCATATCTGTCTACGTATTTCATTTACCTTCAGTTTTTGTCGTACAGCGAAGGCAGTTGGTAATATCTTCTCAATCTAAACGGTAAGTCGATCTTCTTTGGCACCAGGTCGATACATATATATAGAGTAACTGAAGGACCACGTGTCTAGAACTATCCAACGAATGGAACGTTCGGTATTGGCATCTGTCTTGGTCATTATTCATATTCTTGATTTGATTGATGTCATAAATCCCATTATTTTACAGATACATGTGTGATTAAAACACAAACACCTTAGCAATATGTTCGCAATTGGTATGATAACATAAGTTTTAATTACTTTAAACATATTTTATTGCTCTTTTTTTTTTTACAAATTACAATAATTGTACAATAAACAAATTTCTGGTAAAGAGAGCAAACGGGTTGGGCTACAAGTTTTTACAACGTTAGCTACAGCCCTTCCCAAATGCTTATTACAAGTATTAAACATGTGGTATAATGGCGGTGAAATATACGGTATAATGTAATGATATATAGAGCAAAAAACATGTACGAAAAATAAACGAAAAAAAAACAAAAAAACTAGCATGCATATATATTCGTGTTGCAGTGAATTCAGACCGCTTGACATCCAAAAATCGGGCCACTATGTAAGTTGATTATTTTCCCTATAAAACATGAACATAAAATTATTAAAACGACGAGTGAGTTTTATGTAGCGCTGAACTTCTTTGAAAATGGTAGCATTAGATTCATATTCTTTTGACTCGTCTCCAAACAGTATAGTGTCTATTGACAAGAGGTTGTGTTGACGAGTTGCGGTAAACATTTGCTGGCGTTGTTGGTTGAATGATGTGCATTTGAAAAAGTAGTGCTCGGCATTTTCAACGTCTTGTGTGCAGTGACATAATGGGGATTCTCGTAGATGATTTATAAATAGATCTGAATTTAAATTGCTACATTGATTTCTTATGCGGGCGTGATACACTGATTGTGTTCTTTCACCTATCAGGTAGTATGCTGGAACAATTGCCGGTTGAAACAGCTGTTTTAGTTTGGCTTTAAATGTTGCTAAGGAGGGGGAATTCTTAATTTAGTCATCTAACTCGTTCCATAATGATAATGAAGATGGTATAAAAGATTTAGAGTAGATTTCTGTTCGCCTGGCTAATGTAATAAAATTGTTCCTATTACGCAATTCATATGGATTATTTTCTCCGACTAGTTGTTGGAACAGCTCGTGTAGATAGGTTGGAAGTTTACCTGCCTTTTCTTTGAATATTAACACTAATTTTTGTATTTTTCTTCGGATACCCATCCAATTTTCTTGGACAAGTTAATTAATTGAAACTGAACGGGTTAGACCAGTAACTGTTCTAGCTGCTTCATATTGTAGTTTGTCAAGGGAATCACGTTCATATTGGGTACAACTGTCCCAAACAATTGCTGCATACTCAACAATTGGTCTCATGTAAGATATATATATTTGATTTAATGTATTTCTATTCAGTTTAAATTTAAGCATCTTCATAGAACCTAATACCTTAGAAGCTGATACATAATATTTGAAATATGTTCATGCCAGGTTCCATCCTGACTAAGAGTTAACCCCAAGTGTTTGTGATGTTCGACAAATTGGAGTTGGACGTTATTAAAATATAGATCTGGATCTACATGTCTTACTAGTGAACATATCATTGCGTCAGTTTTAGAGGGGTTTAACTTCACAAGTCACTGGTTTGACCATTCCGCTAATTTATCTAAGTCATGATTTATATTATGTTCTATTATATTCATGTCTGGTGTTGAAACTGCAATAGATGAGTCATCGGCAAAAAGTCTGGTTGTACTGATTGATTGTCAGCAATATCATTTACATATATCAAAAAGAGAAGAGGACTAAGAACCGATCCTTGTGGAACACCTGCACTTATTACTTTGTTTTCAGAAAAGGATGAACCTACAAAAACCTTCTGTGATTTGTTTGATAAATAATTTCCAAACCAACTATGAAGATTGCCATCTACACCATTCTGTTTCAATTTATATAGAAGACCTGTATGCCAAACTCTATCAAATGCTTTCGATATGTCACAAAAAAACGATATGTGTGTTTTCGTTCATCTATTGCTTTGCATATCTGATTGTATATGTCAATCAGTTGATATACGGTTGAATGACCAAGTAAAAATCCGGATTGGTTTTCGTAAATCAAATTGTTGGAGTGTAGGTGGTTGTAAACATATTTAAATACAATTCGTTCCATAACTTTGCCTACACAGCTAATCAAATAAATATGTCTGTAATTTGAGGGTTGGTCTCGTTCACCTTTTTTGAAAAGTGGCATAACATTAGCATATTTCCATTTCTCAGGATATACTCCTTCCTGTATTGATCGATTGAAAAGTAATGCGAGAGGTTTATATATAGTAGAGGAAGTTTCTTTAAGCATCCTATGACTGATTTCATCAGGTCCAGTTGCTTTATGAACATTTAATATTGAAATTATATCTTTCACATCTTTCTCTGTAATCGAAATTGTTCTTATTCTATCATTTGTTCCAGATAAAAAAATCGGCACAGCCACGTTTGTATCATCTACTGTAGATATTGAAACAAAATATTCATTCAATACTTCAGCCTTTTCAGTGCCGGTGAATGTATACGTGTTGTCTGATTTACAAAGAGGTGGAATTGTATCACAGTTTTTTTAATTTTCTTTCACCAACATGTTTACTATTTTCCAGTATTCACGGGGATTAGTAGCATTAAGATCTTGCATTGTAAATTCTAAATTGTCATAAAATGTTTGTTTTGCATATTTTTTCATATTATTTACTTTGTTACGTAATTGTTTATATGTCTTCCAATCTTGTTCATTTTTGGTGCGTAAAGCTGTTGTTTTTTTACGGTCACGCTGGCGAGATGTTTTACATATTAATGAATTATACCAAGGTTTGTCATTAGGGCGTATTGTAACAAGACTAGTCGGAATACATACATGCAAAATGTCCATAAATTTATTTTGGAAGGATTCACAAGCTATGTTTAAGCTACCCTCATTATTAATAAATGACCAATCTGTTGTTTGTATCATCATATTTAATATGTTATAATTAGCTCGTTTATAATTCCAGACTTTTCTTTTAAACGGAGTTGCAGACGGTAAGTTACAATATTTATATGCATATGTGCCATAATGAACACTAATTTCCGATGGAGTTTTGATGATTCCACTATCGTATACGGATACTTCTGCAGTAACATGCCAATGGGGTCCGATAAGTGTCTGGCGTTAGATCTGTCACAACCCCTAGTCGGTTCATTATTAGTTTTTCATATTGTTAATCATAATAACATTTCTAAATTTGTTGCTGGTTGGATTATGTTGATCTTCATTTATATCACCTACTATTATATGTTTGGTTATTTCGGATGCCCGTTCTATGCATATATTCAGTCGTTCCCAAAAGTCATTTGCTGTGTGTGGTGGGCGGTAAACATTGCATACAAGAAATGTGCCATTTTTATCAGTAATTTGAATCCATATTGATTCGGGTAAGAACGTTTCTAAATTGACTATTCGTTTGGATATCATTGAACATGTAACATATATAAGTAATCCACCTGAGTGTGCAGAGTTGTCTTTCCTAAATATTTGGTCAAATCCCTCAAGTTGTATGGACGATGTTTCTATGATTTGCGATAGATGAGTTTCTGTCAAGCACAAAATATCAAAATCTAAATAGTTGTCCTGGATATATTCTAATTTATTTCGCACACTTCTTATGTTTTTGATGTAAAATTGATAAACATGAGTCACTATTAATATTTGGACCTGGATTTGTTTCAATATCCCCTGATAGTAGATTCAATTTGATCAAAAACATGTAATAATCAATGTTTAATAAAAAGTAACTGTCATAAAAATGTGTCTCTCCAATTGAATTATTAGGCTGTGCATGGTATTGTTCTGAGACTGTCAAAGCAATATGAATTATCGTCAGACATGAAACGCATAAATGAATCATTGTGGTTATTCTATCCTGGTAATAACTAGTTTAATGAAATAACTTGTCAACAAATGTGTTAGGAGATTAAGATTGTTACGAATATCTTTCACAGGCGATACATTAAATTTGCAAGTTTTGGAGAGTCCCTGAGTGAAGTTATAAAAGTTTCCAATTGTCTCTCTCCAGCTATTCACATCGTTACCCATTTTGGAGTAGTATTATACAGCAGTAAAGGAGCGACATTGTGGACACAGCGTTACATGCGTGGCGAGTACCTCGGGATGTCAGGGATATGAAACACGGTAGTGCAACAAGAACACACAACACAAAAACATGGAGAAACAACAAATAAACGCATGCGGACATTCTGCGTTTGTGCTGAGATTAATTGTGAAAGCCGAGAAAAACCCTTGGGGTCGGATTAAAAATTACCAGGTTATGTACGAAATAAATGGTTAGATGTACACTATTATTTATAACTCCGGTAACGTGCCACCTCCAAACTGGGTGGGAGGTGGACTACCAGGTTATAATACATTTTAACTGAACGCCTGACTGAATGATGTCCTCGCGCTAAAACGAAAGCGAAAGTGTGCGAGGATATCAGACCGTGTCATCTTGAACTGTAAGAAATGTCATAAATGCATTTCACAAATAAAGCATGATATAATTACTATGCTACCATCACGATTGTTACCTGACAAGAATGGCTAGTCGAGTTATTTGATGGATGGACAAACAATACTACTTACCGTGACCGCTCACATTGTACCTATTTGATATTCATGGGCCTATGCCGAGAAAGGATGACCAGACGACGTGTGTCGTTTACTATACTCAACAAAACTAGAAACGTCCCTGTTTTATAGCCGGTGTAGCTCTGTCTATGTATCTACCACATGTTCAAAGTACATGTATTTTAAACCGTGGCGATGTTCAGAATACGATCGTGTAGAGTTTAGCCGATACACACGGTTTACATAGCGGTCAGTGACCGGAACGTTGATTTCCACTTTTTGCACGTGCACGCTATACTTGTCATCGATAAGGTGATTCAGTTCATGTCGTACCATTCATGCGATAGGGGCGATTCGGAAAATGAAAAAACTTTTTTAATTTTTCCCTGTTTTCGATATGTCACGGCTTTCCGAAAACGAGCGAAATCAGGCAATTGGGATGCTTGCGGGTGGGATGGCCGCCAGGGCGGTCGCGCCTCGGTTTGGTTGCTGTCGGAAGACGATTGGTCGTCTTGCAGCCCGGTACCAGCAGACTGGGGCTGTTCACGACCGGCAGCGACCTGGTAGGCCTCGTGTAACGACGGCTAGAGCCGATCGTTACATTACGTTGACGCACTTACGTCAACGTCGATTGGCAGCCACAGTCACTGCTAGGCGATACGGTGTCTCAGGGCAGACCATTCGCAACCGGTTACGTCGTAACGCCCAACCAATCCGGGCACGCCGCCCGTACACTGGTCAGATAATGACCCAACGTTACCGTGTTGCCAGACTGTTATGGGCGCGACGTCATCTGAACTGGAGAAGGGCTGACTGGAACCGAGTTTTGTTCACACCGATGAATCTCGGTTCACAGTTAGTCATGCTGACGGAAGATTACGGGTATACAGGCGTAAAAATGAAAGATTCACCGATTGTTGCATTGTTGAGAAGAACAGGTTTGGGGGAGGGAGCGTAATGGTCTGGGATGGGATCATGGAAACCGAAGACAGATTTGGTTTGTTGTACAGGGCAACATCAATGCACAACGTTATGTTGCAGATGTGCTAAATGCACATGCCTTACCATTTATCCGTCAGCATGGTCCTGGTGTGACATTGATGCACGACAATGCCCGCCCTCACGTAGCCAGGGTCACCACTCAATACTTACAGCAAAACAACGTCGACGTTATGCCATGGCCCGCGGTCTCCCCGGATCTCAATCCCATTGAGCACATATGGGATGAGCTGGGCCGCAAAGCACGAGCTAACCATCAGATTGACAATGTTCGCGATCTTACACGGGCGTTACAACGGGAATGGAGGAATTTGCCCAACGCACTGGTATTGCGTTACGTCACGTCGATGCGGCGTAGGATCATTGCATGCATTCATGCAAATGGTGGCCACACTCGGTACTAACGAGATTTACTGAATTTGCCACATTACTTATTGAAATTCCATCTCTAAACATTAAGTAACACATTTCTGAGTTTTTGTGATTTTTGATTTTGACCCCTACCGCCCTTGGCCGGTTATCTCTCGAATATTTAACAAGATATCCAAATGCAATTTATTGGCTTTGATACAGAAATGAATGAACTTGTTTTTCCATTTTGATTTTTAAAAGTAACCCTTTTGGTTTTTGATGAATCTTTCCTTAAACATGGAGGGACGTTTCTAGTTTTGCTCAGTATATTTCTCATTTGATATAATTCATCAAAATATGCCATTTAACATATTTATTTGTATATATATACTGAGACACAGTGTATGCCATGATCATACTACGCTGATGCGCAGGCTGATCGGGGTACGCTGCTTACTCGTGACGCAAGGTTTCCCTTATCAACAGGAGTTTCAATAGTCATTGACCCGCAACCGAGAAAAAGACCGTACTACAATAGCAGCAGTTTAGGATCGTTATGTGTTGTTCACTAAATAATTCGTCTCACAGTGTAACTTACCACACCTACATTATGATCAGGGATTATGCTGCTCACATATGGCGAAGTATTTCCTCAGTCATCATAGGTACAGCGGTACAGTTCAATAAAAGTCGTGAATAGTACATGTATGTAACATAATTACAATGTGAGCAACGTGGGTCCCGATCAGAATGCGCAGATGAGCAGACTGATCAGGAACCACGTCGCTCACACGTCTCGAAGTTTTCCTTTGTCATCAGAGATTCAATGTTATAGTTCAATACACATCATGAATAGTATGTGACATGATTACACTATGAGCAATGTAGCTCCTGACCAGACGGCACAAATGAGCAGGCTGATCAGGGACCACATCGCTCACACATGGCGAAATATTTCCTTTGTCATCAAATGTACAATAATATAGTTCAGTTAAGATCGCGAATAGCATGTAACATAATTATACTATGAGCAGTGTGGGTCCCGATCAGACTGCGCAGATGAGAAGGCCGATCAGGAACCACGCCGCCCACATATGGCGAATTATTTCCTTTGTCATCAGAGGTTCAATGTTAAAGTTCGATACACTCACATGAAAAGTATGTAACATTTGTACACTGTGAGTAGTGTAGTTCCCGACCAGACTGCACACATGAGCAGGCTGATCAGGAACCACGCCGCTCACACATGGCGAATTATTTCCTTTGTCATTAGAGGTTCAATGTTATAGTTCAGTAAAACATCATGAAAAGTATGTAACATTAGTACACTATGAGCAGTGTAGTTCCCGACCAGACTGCACAAATGAGCAGACTGATCAGGAACCACGCTGCCCACACATGGCGAATTATTTCCTTTGTCATCAGTACGGGGCGCCAAGTGGGACATGGCTCAATTTTGTCAACACAATTCATTTTTGTGCCACAAAATTCAATTCTGTGTCACAAAATTCACTTTTGTGCCACAAAATTCAATTCTGTGTAACAAAATTCAATTCTGTGCCACAGAATTCAATTCTGTGTCACAAAATTCAATTCTGTCAATTCTGCACACGCATGTAAGAAGGACTACCATTGGTCAGAAACTGCACTGGAGAAATGGGTCACGGTCGCCGATCTACACATTCAATGTCGATGATTCATTTCTCATTCTGCCGATGATTCATTTCTCATTCTGCCATTTTGCTTCAACTATCTCCAAACAGTCAAACGTTGACAAACCCATTGTAGATCTCCCGCGATTACTGACGTCATTTAGTGTGTATCGCAAGGTACATCTGCCCCAGTTAAATCAATAATACACGCGCTGTGGCCTGTGTTCTGACTGCTGTCTGTGTTTAAAGCAGAATGTGTGTATTGGGCCATTTGAGGAAACCATTTGTAGTATTTGTGTAGATGCCATGGATACTAAGATGGTGTATACTGTACATAATGCATGTAGACACATAGTTGCGAACACGTAACTTCGCAACTAGTAGACACAGATCCAATACCATTTGTTTCACAAGGTTAGATCTACTGTTAGAATACGACGTCATCTAATGTCATTTTCGAGAATAAAACGTTACCTGATAAATAGAATACCAGGCTAGTGTATTTTAATATCAAGTTTATCAGGCTCGGTTCGAAAACGGTAGGAATCAAGTTCCTCGGCAAGCCTCGGAATTCCTACGCGTTTCCTAGCCTTGCCTGATAAACTTGATATCAAAATACACTAGCCTGGTATTCTCTATATATGGGCATGCTCTCAGGTCTAGCTATGTCCCGGCTACTTTATGTTTGACCCTGTTTACATAATTGAGGGAAAATTCTGAATATTGTTCTTATTTCTCCTTCAAAGTATATATGCTTATATGGTGTGACCACTCATTTGTAATCATAATATACCAAAATAACTGCCCATAAAGAAGTATAATATTGATATATTGGGTTATATTTTCGCATTGAAATATTTAAACCTGCAAGTGTACTCCACCATCTAGCAAAATGGACTAAGACCGATCTCAACCAAATCAACGTAGAGATGACATAGACTATCCTCCACGCAAACTATTTTTGTGGACAAAAATGAATTCAGTCCTACAAAACTGAATTTTCTTCACAAAACTCAATTCTGTCTTATTACAAAATTGAATCCTTTATAACAAAAATGAATTTTGTATACGAAACGTATGCAGAATTGAATTTTGTGACACAGAATTGAATTTTGTGACACAGAATTGACAGAATTGAATTTTGTGACACAGAATTGACAGAATTGAATTTTGTGACACAGAATTGAATTTTGTGATTTTTAGTGTTACAAAACTCAATTTTGTACACATAATTAACCTGTCCTGCATGGCGCCCCGTAATCAGAGGTTCAATGTTAAAATTCGATACACATCATGAGAAGTATGTAACATAAGTACACTATGAGTAGTGTAGTTCCCGACCTGACTGCATAAATGAGCAGGCTGATCAGGAACTACGCCGCCCACACATGGATAATTATTTCCTTTGTCATCAGAGGTTCAATGTTTAAGTTCGATACACATCATGAAAAGAATGTAACATAAGTACACTATGAGTAGTGTAGTTCCCGACCAGACTGCACAAATGAGCAGGCTGATCAGGAACCACGCCGCCCACACATGGCGAATTATTTCCTTTGTCATCAGAGGTTCAATGTTATAGTTCAGTAAAACATCATGAAAAGTATGTAATATATTTACACTAAGAGTAGCGTATATCCCGCCCAGACTGCACAAATTAGCAGGCTGATCAGGAACTACGCTGCCCACACATGGCGAATTATGTCCTTTGTCATCAGAGGTTCAATGTTATAGTTCAGTAAAACATCTTGAAAAGTACGTAATATATTTACACTAAGAGTAGCGTATATCCCGACCAGACTGCACAAATGAGCAGGCTGATCAGGAACTACACTGCCCAAACATGGCGAATTACGTCCTTTGTCATCAGAGGTTCAATGTTATAGTTCAGTAAAACATCATGAAAAGTATGTAACATTTGTACACTATGAGTAGTGTAGTTCCCGACCAGATGCACAAATGAGCAGGCTGATCAGGAACTACGCTGCCCAAACCCAAACATGGCGAATTATTTCCTTTGTCATCAGAGGTTCACTGTTATAGTTCAGTAAAACATCATGAAAAGTATGTAACATTTGTACACTACGAGTAGTGTAGTTCCCGACCAGACTGCACAAATGAGCAGGCTGATCAGGAACTACGCTGCCCAAACATGGCGAATTATTTCCTTTGTCATCAGAGGTTCAATGTTATAGTTCAGTAAAACATCATGAAAAGTATGTAATATATTTACACTAAGAGTAGCGTATATCCCGCCCAGACTGCACAAATTAGCAGGCTGATCAGGAACTACGCTGCCCACACATGGCGAATTATGTCCTTTGTCATCAGAGGTCCAATGTTATAGTTCAGTAAAACATCATGAAAAGTATGCTAATATATTTACACTAATGAGCTAGCGTATATCCCGACCAGACTGCACAAAGTGAGCAGCTGATCAGAACTACACTGCATCATGGAACTGAATTATGTCCTTTGTCATCGAGGTTCAATGTTATAGTTCAGTAAAACATCATGAAAAGTATGTAACATTTGTACACTATGAGTAGTGATTCCCGACCAGGACTGCACAAAATGAGAGGCTGATCAGGAACCTACGCTGCCCAAACATGGCGAATTATTTCCTTGTCATCAGAGGTTCACTGTTATAGTTCAGTAAAACACATGAAAAGGTATATACACTATGATATGTAGTTCCCGACCACTGCACAAAGAGCAGACTGATCTGGAACTACGCTGCCCAAACATGGCGAATTATTTCCTTTGTCATCAGAGGTTCAATGTTATAGTTCAGTAAAACATCATGAAAACTATGTAATTTCATTTGTCATCAGGGGTTCAATGTTATAGTTCAGTAAAACATCATGAAAGGTATGTAACATTTGAACACTATGAATAGTGTATGTCCCGACCAGACTGCACAGATGAGCAGGCTGATCAGGAACTACGCCGCCCACACATGGCGAATTTGGAGGTTCGATGGTATAGTTAAATAAACATAGTGAATGGTATGCAACAAATCACAAATAGTCGCTGTAGGTCCTGAACAGACTGCGCATATGAACAGGCTGATCAGGGACTACGCAGCTCAATCGTGGCGAAATATTTCCTTCTCTTTTGAGGATCAATTTAATACTTCAATAAATATCGCGAATATTATTGTGTAACATAATTGCGTGAATACAGATGACCAGTCCTTTTGAACCGTGACCCGAAGATATAATTATGAGCATATGTGTTGTCAATGAAAACACACCCATAGAGTACAACTTCATACTTGTGTTTTCAGTGCAAGTTTCAATATTCAATTTTAGGCCATTGTAAACATGTAGCTGTCAAATACAGTTGCGTGTAGATGGCAAACGGACTGATGAACCGCAACGGACTCACACCCACATGCATGTGCTCATCAATTTAACGACTGAATGTATGTTCAAGTTATCAGAAAAAACGACTAGTTTACGTTGACATAGTATTGGAACTCGTGAAAAATCATACCTACTGAATAATACATGTTTTTGTTAATGCGTTGAGTCTCAACTTAAATGTATCATACTAAAGCATTATCGTTTACAAATGTCAGAAATTTGCTCGTAATAGGAAGTTTCTCAGATGCGTAGTGTAACCCTTACAGAGCGAAAAATTAACATATTGACGTCTGCTATTTATTCGCAGTTATCGTATTTATTACTGGAACCGTGTTTTGGCAGAACATGAGAATCGTCTTCAATGGAGACGACTGTCATATTATGCCAAAAACTTGATCATGTTCGAATTTGCTGATGAATACATATGAATAGCAGACGACAAATTTAAATTCAGAGTGCATAATAAGGGTGGCATCTGAAAGACGAAACACGACTATGTGAGATAACGTTATTTAAGCAAGCCTACGTACAGTCTAGCCCCACTGAGCCAGTGCGTCTAGCAGTCGGGTCGTGGTATGCACTGTTAAGTTAATCTGCTATCAGATATCACCATATTTGGACAGACAGTACAATTCCGATGTGCGTTAGCTGACTAGGAGCTACATAGAGATGGTCACAATGAGCAGAAGCATACATAATGTGTGATTGAAGCCGTTTGACGTCCCATGCGCAGAAATTGTACGATATTGTTTGTTTACAAATCAGTAATACTATGATTATCGTGCATTTTACGCGCATGTTGAGTTTGACATGTATATTATATGACTCCAATGTGTAGTTGCTGCACATACACAAACAGTACAAAACGGATACACAGCCATAGCGTATTATGACACAGATGTGTGATTGTGACAATTTACATAATATGGAGTAGCACTGTACGTTATCAAATCAGATTGTGATGCGAGTGTATTTACAGCCTACTGTTTGGAATATGGTACTGGAACTAAATGGACTTACACATAAATTCGAGGGGAATACTTGTGTGTGGTTTTACATATACATGTGAATGCACCTGAACGATTTTGGATGATGCTGGTTCATATGCGACGGTGAGTAAAATATATACGTGATTGTGGTATATTATTTCAGCATTATGTTGACCAATACACTACCGCCTGCGCAGATCTTGCCAATATGAATACATATATTTATTTAAACATACTGGAATCTTAGAAGTAACAAATCAATTGGCTGAGTCTGAGATGTGCTACACCTCGGGCTCAACCAATGGAGCGCTATATTGGGAGTTGACATTCTGAAACTTGATACTTTGGAGGAGAGACACAGGCCGTTGTGTATGTGTTTGTTTTGTGAACAGTAAAGATCCATATGAGTCGTCTCTGATTGAGCCGTCTCATCATGATCTGCACTGTTATGTATTATATAAACAGTATTTTATATCAATCAAGTTTTACATACTAGTGTTTATTTGTGTGGGACACATATTGTTGAATCTGTTAATCACTACAGTCTTAGTTGCTATTCTCATCACTCAGCTGCCGGTGTTCCATGGGTTCTCCATCATATGAGTGGTGGGGTCAGGGACAAGGGATGACAACTGTTCTATGTCCTTTACCTGTATTTTCATAGCCGTTTCGTTCACTTTGTAAAAGATTCGACCGTCCGTGGTCCAAAATGAAAATACCTTTTTATTCAGTTTCGCTTTATTGAGATGATACACAATTTCTCTTCTCTTGGCGGTGAGATCTTCAGTTAAGAATACGTTGAATGATTGCGATTTATGATTCTTCAAGTTTTTCTTACATTGGTGCACTCTGAACTTTGTGTTCCACGAACTGAATTTACAAATGATCTGGGCTGTGCCCTTGTCTATTTTCCCAATAATGTGGAATCTGTCAATGTCTTCTGGTTTAATTGATGGAATTACTCCTAGTTTATCATTGCATAGTTTGATGATTATTTTATCCGTCCGATTGATCTCCGAGATTTCCATCGGAACTTTGTGGAATCTGAGGATTGATCGGCGGCCATATTGTTCCAATTCGTCGTGTGCCGTTTCCAAGTCGTCAATCCTGGTATTCGCCTTATTCACATACTGTTTCAGGTCAGCGTTTTCTTGTTGCAATGTTGAAATTTGGTTTTTCTGCTCACATAGTGTAAGATTTAGGGTTTGTAACTCATCATAAAGTGGTCGCATAGTAGCTTCCATTGTAGCTGAGATAGCCGACGTTATTGACGGGAGCACAGCTGTTGAGATGGCCTGCACCACCTGTGGGTCTACCAGTGCAGTCTTGATAACATCAATTAGATCACAATTCTGTCCCCGAACAAATATATTGGTTGATTTCGTCTACTGGGTTTGGGCTGCGGTTTGTGCCATGTAAAATGCACTGCGGATGTCGGGTAGAGAGGTTTTCCGTTTGAGTGGGTGGGGTGCGTCAACATGGTCTGTCACTGTTTCCGATGGGCTAACTGTAACACCTATCGGTCTTTTCGGGTTTTTATTAGGTCCCGGTGTGGATATCATAGCAGGTATCTTGCTGGTGGCCATGGAGCTGCTAGTTACTCACGTTATATATAATAGCTGGGTTGCGCGATTTATTTTCTCCGTTTTCTGTTTTCCCGCCTTTTCGAACGACTGACAAAGAGATTATCCTCATTCAGCACTAATAATGTTACTATATTACTATATTACTTTACTTTCTTCATCAGTTGGTTACCATATTCATATTCCACATCAAACAAACACCGGGACTTCTTATACACAGAATTATAAAGGGTATTTTTTATTTGTTCACGAGCTCAAATTTTAACTGCTTCGTCCGCCATTGCACCGGAAGTAATACCGGAAGTTTTAATTAAAGTGTACTGGAAATACAGCTGTCAACATATATCTGGCTGTGACCGGAAAATGGTGCTTATGGATTTTGCGACCATTGTAGATCCAGTAATGCTTCTTTATCCCGTCAACACAGTGCGTATGTGCCGTGAAACACGGTGCCGTGAAACATTTTTGATATCCTGTCAATACGACCTAATCACTGTGTATGAATATGTGCGGTTGTCATGCTAGTCGATTCTCCGATTTTGAGGATGCGGCTGTTTTTTTTCTTCATTTTAAAGCTATTCATAAGTGTTGACGGGATAAATAGAATAGTAGGTTAGTGCCGTGAACGGGAAAAGTATCGGCACGGCACGGAAACGGGATGGGCAGAGCCTCGCCCATCCCGTTTCCTAAGCCTCGCCAGATATTTGTTACCATTCACAGCACTAACTTACTATTCTATATATAGTGTTGATAATCATCAGGCTTCATGAGTGCGCTAGAAGATCAGACGTTTGAATATCCATAAACACCGTAGGCCCCATTGGTTATGACTGATGAAATAGTCTTAAAGGTACTTGCCCACTGAATAGTAGGCACAAACTGTTCTTTCTAGGAATTAAATAAGTGTATAATATTGTCACTATTCCACCAGTTCTACAAATAACGAGTGCCCGCGAAACAGATATAATCATTATTAGCCGATATATGTATAGATCGGCTATATATTGGTTATCCATTGGTTTGTGAAAAAGTTTGTAACCACCCTTTTCTCCTATATTCGGTAATCTACAAACGCGAAACTTGTTGTATTACATGTACTTCCATATTACATCTACCGGATAATTTTTCATTTTTGGCCATTCTCTCTGTTGAAAACTTTAAATATAGCGAAATAACACAATTTGGCTATAAATAAACATTTTCACTACAAGAGTTCGGTAAACTAAAGTTAGGCGGTTTGCAATTTGGCTATAAATAAAAACTAAAGTTAGGCGGTTTGCCTTCTAGTCCAGGGGCAATTGTAGGTATATATATAAGATTCCGGCACCTCGTGTTAATTTATGGCACCCGGTGTTTTTATAAACTTGAATGTATAAGGTTTCCAAAAAATCCGGGTGCCATTTTTTAAACCAAGTTGAAGGTCATTTCAAGGTCATTGAATTTTATGCTTGACGGAAGTCGAAAATTGCCAATATATGAGCCAATAGGTCATGGTCCTTAACTTGGAAATTGGTGTAAGTTGTTAAAAAGCATTTCTGATGGATATATTAAAGAATTTACGTAAACTGCACTAATATTCAGTATATTAATTATCATATATGGTATTTATGAGATTTCGGTTGACTTGCTACAATGCTAAGCGCCTTCACCTATATTTAAAGGTTAATTCTTTCAACTGGAATAATATTGTTTAAATTTGACTACCATAAGTATTGCTATGATCAGATATTAATGATAGCTAAATATAACTGGGAGAATTTGGTTGGGGAGGAAATCAACACTTCTCTCACTTTTCCCTGAGATTCCGTAACTACTAAAATGTGGACATATATTGAACCCTGATTTGATCGGCTAATAACATCATGCTCTGCATGACTTTTCATTTAGTAATATTTACTGATAGTAACTCGCGGTGGTATCAGGCTATTTTCATATGCAAATGAGGCATGATATTATTTAATTATTGATACTAATTAAATGTATCACCTGAAAAAATAATATTTTTGACAGATTATAAAGTATGATCATAGCACACAAAAAATAAAAAATAAATACAGAGAATAAATAGTAATGTCCGTTAACATTTTAAAGAAACACGGTTATCGCCCCTGATATCAGTCCGGAAATTTACGTCCGATATATTACGTGGGGTAATGGTGAATGCATGTTTATTTTGCCAGAAAATGTCTCAGATGATGTCTGTGATACAAAGAACATTTTGTGCCTACTGAGTGGGAATGTACCTTTAATATTCAGTCTCGACCCAGATTGACTCATCAATAGCCTGTTCAATGGTTACCCGGTTCGCCATTCAGTTGGGCAAACGGCACCCTTGCTTCCAACGTAATATTATGCAGTTAGATCAGTAGCCGATTTCACCAAAATTGCTAAGTACACTTTTATGATTGATTGATTGATTGATGGAGTGGGAAATATGTGAAACAGCGAGTGTTGTCATTATTTCTACACGTATATGACCTCCATGTGATATGATCTGCGAGAAAATAGTCCGAGATTCTTCATGTATTGCAGGCATGTCAAATGATAGTCACACATGAAATGAGCATTTAGTTAATAGGGGCCCGTTTCATTAAACTTCGTACGACTAAAATGTTCGTACATTATTATAGTCTGTAAATTGCACATTAATATTGTTTACTTGCAGACAATTATTGGACTTACATTTATTGAGCATAGGCTCCATGCTCCATAAATGTAAATCCATCGATTGAAATTTCAAGACGATCCTAAATTTGCACTTACGAACATGCGCTTGTTTTTGTTATAATACAATGCTGACGAGTGCATACAAGCAATAACAAAGCTATGTAAACATATGTTCCACTAGTACAATGGGTACACATGCCGCCTTTGAAACAGTGGGTTACATGTCTTACATATCGGTTGGGTTTTACTTCATAACCCATATATAGTCTACTAGCCAAATAGTGAACATAGCAATGTTGAGTGTCGCAATGTTTTAAGTTGGAAATGTAATATATAGGTCCAAAGGAAACTGCCGGATGCCTATTTGCATATATGTAGCATTTTTCTTTATTGACCTAATTATCATATGAATTAGTTCAAATCACAAACTCAGAAATAGCTCCATTAATACGTCACATAGAGACTTCGTTTTGGTGTATATACCAATATTTTCGATACCAAGGAATCTATCTAAGATAATATCAGTGGCATAATACAAATCAATGACGGCAAATCCAATATGGCCGCCATATATGAGGAAATGCGTCTTGAAATCGCCATAATTTAACGCTCCTCGTCTTTGTTTATAACTGAACACATGCTATCAGAAGCATGTAAAGCATATCTTACAATTTCAAAGCCATATATAGCCATTCCAGCTACACTAAATACAATATGGCCACCGTGAAAATCAGTTATAATTGTATGTAAAGGCCAATCTATATGCTAGCATATTTAATCATCTCGAATTGCAAAATCAGGAATATCCAACTTAATATGTCGCCTAGAGACATTTTAGTGTCTACATCCATGTTTTCGAGACATAACCCCACTCAATGACAGTAAATCCAATATGGCCGTCGTATACGAGCGAATGTGTCTTACAAAGATCATCATTTGAGAACCTTCTTCTTTTATTATGTCTGTGCATATGTGTTTGGTATCAGCATCATGTAAATCATATATTGCAATGTCAACCCTATAGAATCACTCGAACTGCAATCAATTCAATATGGCCACCGCGAAAATTAGTTATACTTTGATGTAAAACCCAGACTATATGCTAGCATATTAATTAGGTCAAGTCACAAAAACAGGACGAGCTCGCTTTTTAAGTCACCTAGTGATGTTGGTTTCTACACACAATGTGTTCGAAACCTTTGAATCTATCATTCATAGTTTATTGGCTATACTGTCATTTAATTGCGGTGAAGCTAATATAGCCGCATTTCTATAGAATATGGAAAACACTTTTAAAAATAGCCACACGTTTGCAACGATCTTCTTTAGGGTATCTGTTACGAAGTAAGGCAAATATCACAAATTAAATTCCTACTACATTAAGTCCATTATGGTTGCCCACAAATTCCTATGGCATATATAGTCGAGGCACAATACCGATTGAACCAGGGAATTTTTACATATTTATTTCCGTTCAACGTTGTTAGATTGATATACAAAAACATTTTCCGCTCGAATCAATGACGACAAAACCATCGCACACTGTATATGGCGCCTGAAAACTACTTTATCCCCCAATCATATGGGCGCGAGTAACATTCCATTATGCAAATGTAGTATTTACAGTAAATATAAGAGTATATATATTGAATTCAAATTCCACAAAACCCACAAATTGTAAGGTGAACCAAATATGTTTAGCTAGTTTTACCACCATTAACAGGAGGGTGTCAATACAGAATGCAATAACATAAACTGACAACGATATACCCATACAGCCGGTACATGTGTTACAAAAACATATTTGTATGGATGTTACTATTTGCTTATAGTTTTCCATGAAGCACACTGATATTGCCTAACGGAACATGGCCACACACCACATGTATCTTTCGGAAATATATATGTACACATCACAACACATTCACACTATTTGTTTAAAAGTGCTTTCTGTAGCCATACATGCACATGCATACATTCTTAAATCACTATTATGTCACTGCAACATACATTGCTCTATACCTGAAGCACTTTCGTTGTGTTATACATCATATTTTCACGTATATGATATACATTAACAAGACAGTATGTTATCCCGAAACATTGACATATGGAAACACATAGAGTGTTAATGTATGCATGCGGTAATTGTATAAGTTCATACAACGAGTATTTTTGTCCAGACACCAAACAGCGTTATTGGTTTGTAAGCATTGTATAGCGTGTCAGTTATCGTATATCAGACTTGTGTTTGCACTAACTATCAAAACATTTTACGTTTAGACATATGGCATTTATTGTGGTTTTCAGTCGCCTGTTTCACCAGTCAACCAGTTGATAATTTAAATTATCTCCCAAGTTATCAGGACCATAGACTTGCAAGCTCTAATTTGCGCTAGATAAGGCGTCGATTCGACCAGCTAAAATGACCGGAAAACGGCTACATCCCTACAAAGCTAAAATAGACTGCTGACCCCGTGATGTCACGTGCTCTTGCCAATTTATCGGAAATCAACAGTAGAATTATATAATTGTCTAACCAATTTAAACACATCGCCGTTTGTGGGACGTCATAATGATAACTGGTTACTATGCCCCCTATGTGATCACAAGGGGGGGGGGCATATTTCGTTGCTCTTGATGGTCCGTCCGTCTGTCCGTCCCTCCGTCCGTCCGTGTACATTCACGTGGAAAGGAACAGTTTGTCCAACATGTAATATCTTCAATATTACACGAAGGATTTCTTCAATACTTGAGCTTCAATACTTGAACACTTGAATCACCTGAACATTTCTCACACACTCGCGCCACCATTAACACGACCTTGACCTTTGTAACCTTCTAAATGTCGCTGACACACTGAGTCATTTTGTTACGTTGAAAAGTGTGTAAGAGTTTCTCCAACATGTCATATCTTCAATTTTACGCGAAGGACTGCTTCAATACTTGGACACTTGAATCACCTGACCATTTCTCACACACTCGTGCCACCATTTACACGACCTTGACATTGATCACCTTCGAAATGTCACTGTAACACTTAGCCATTTCGTTACGTCTAAAAGTTTGTAAGCGTTTCTCTTTAATATCTTCAATATTACTTGACAGCTGAGTTACCGAAATAATCGACTAACTGTATTGTGAGATCCGTTTAGAGAGTTCTCAGTTTCTAGCTGAGTCTCCCGGTTATAGATGAGTCGTCTCCCGGTATTTAGGGATATTATACAAGTATTGTCTTTTGAGGAGGTGTATGAGATTTACGGACCTGAGAAAAGTAATGTTCTAGTCGGTGTCAGGATGCAACAACATATGCCTTTGCTTATTTTTTGCTATAGTCTTGAATTTTGTGTTTATTTTCATTCTGAGAAATGGCAAAACAAAAAATAAATAGGTACTATTTTTTTCCATGACTATCTTGGCCGCCACCTTGAATTCAAAATGGCCACTATTATTGTCAATAATGCTGCATAAGTGTGGGGTTTGCTAGATAAGTTTGTTATTATTATGTTTATATTTGTCAATTATACATTTTTGGATAGTCTATGGAAACATATATTGGAAACTGTTTTTGTATATGTTGTCCAATTTATAGAGGGCCATCATCTTGTATTTCAAAATGGCCACCCAATGCAAAATATATTTTACCATAACATTGTTAACTATTTTGACATATAACTAATTTCACAACACCATTCCACTTGCTACTGTTTAAAAATAGTGTGTCATAAAAGCCAACAATGAGTAGTGCTTAAATTTGACCTTATAGTATGTCGAAATGGCCGCCAAGATAAGTATAGTGTTGAACGTTTTTAAGAATTAAGTGTTTCTCTTCCTTACTGATACATACGTGTATCTGTATATGACTACCATCCCAAACACTGTTTATGTTATCAGTATTATATATTAACTATATTACTAAGTAACAAACATGTTCAATTTGGAATGCCGTAAATAATTCAAAATGGCTGCCATATAAACACGTCTTTCTTTAGCGTTACTGCAGGTTCAAATGATGCATTTGAAACAACATAAAAATGATGTTACAAATGCATCTATATGTGTCATCAATTAATTATATATATTAATGATATATACGCTATAATATAGACCGGCACAAATGGCCAAAGACAGTAGAAATCCAATATTGCTGCCAATATTTACCACATATATATATCTGCTGTCAAATGCTTTTGATACTCATCATTACATATGTAGTATCTTTGAGTTCATACAGGAAACGTGAGTTACATGCCTTTAATAATATAACTAAGATACCCGAGAAATCCAATATGGTCCAAAAAATGTCACCATTTTATAAATATCCTCGTGCTATTTATTGCAGTCACAGTATCATAGTGAAAATGACAGGACACATATATAATGTACATAATATGGCCTTCTATGGCAAATATTGAACCATGTTCATAACTACTGTGTTTGGTGAATAATAAGCTCTTTGATGTTCTTAAACATTGAGTATATCAGCAGAATGTTCATTTATGTAAATAGTGTTTGTGGCCTGCCAACAGCTAAGGTCATATTAGGCTGAGACAACGGGATCAAATCCCATATTCCATCTATGCAGTCTTAAATTCAGAACAGAATATGTACAGGAATATAATTATACATGTATATTCAACCCTGAAATTAGAATAACCTGATCTGGTGCAACGCCCTCGCCATCCCAGTCACTTAGCTCCAAACCCCATAACACTAATATGATTAGTACTAATCCTACTACATTTACAATGGGTATCTGTCAAGTAATTAGAGAGCCAAACAGTATTTGACAACCACCGAAACCAGCGATATTGTGATTGCGGATGAAACACAGTTACATTACCCTTCACATGCTCCCAACTTACCGGCATAAGCAACGATTCAGACTTGTCATAACATCACATAACGAAAATACATGTATTACCCTAACATGTTGCAATTAGATTTATAAATGTAGTTTCATGCCACCCTTTGTGCATATAACGGTGATGTAATTTATAGTCTTAATAGCTGAAGTAACTAAATACGTTTTGATTCTGCTTAATCCAGAGTATTGGTCACAGACACATATGTGATAAACTCCACACTGGAAAAAGATATGTTGGTCTTTACGAATTCAACATGCTGTTCCAACAACAAACTGTAAGTAAGTGTTATAGACCGGTTGTTAATTTATATAGGGCTGCTAGAAATGAGTTTAGGGAGGCCGGCGTGTTACAAGCTTGAAACAGTGCTTATGTTGTTCAGTAAACCCTGCTGATCAAGGTTTGGCCTGTTTTCAAGATGAAATTTGCACATCATGCATATTAATAAGGTCAAAGGTTATTCAGTGCGTTTTTATTGAAGTCGTACTTACGAAAGACTTAACTTTTTGTATTTTAGACCATGCAGTTATGTTTTTTTTCATGATTTTGGTATAAATTGATGAATTAATGCATATTTATTAGAATATAGCCTTTAAATGCATTTTTCAGTCATAAAAATAAAATCAAAATACTAAAAGTATTGAAATTTTGTGATATTTTTTCTGCGAAAAGTGTATGTATACATCTGCCGTTACAGCAAAATAATTATCAAAATGATTGTAAAGCATTTAAAATGATAATCTTAGAGTCCAATCATCCTAAAACAACAATATATTCTCTATACATATAGAGTCAATGAGATACCTGCGCTAGAATAATGTATAGTTGATATTATATTTGTTACACGCCCAATATCACGCACCGTACTTTATGATGTATATTCCTGACATACCAAGAGTTGTTAATTTCAGGATTTTCAGGAAAGTGTTTGTACAATCAGTTTATGTGTGGTGATGGTGGTGGTGGTGGTGGTTATGCATACGGGATGTTGGCAGAGAAAGGGAATTTTACGGCATTTGTAACTTTGACATAGATAGTTCCTTTTGCACGTTCACTCAGTATGATTATAAACTAATTGCTTTGCCGATGTCATCAATGCTTCTTCTTAACATAATAGTGAATAGCATGACCTGAATATACTAGACATTTGTTTATTAAAGGTGCATCAAGCAAAATAATGTATACAGTAAATTACTGTCCGACAATTCGCGCCCATAAGTTGGCATACGAAGCGTTGTTTCGTATTCTCTGGCCACAGTTTGTAGAATGGTTAAGTAAACGAGACACACCAATTGATCCCAAATTTAATGAAAATGTAGAATGTCTAGCCAAAATGATTACAGAGAAAGAACAGATTGATCCAATAGCCGACAATTTTAACTCAATTAAACTACTGCTGGGCAATAAGCACATGCCAGACCTTATGGAAGAGTTTCAGTCACAGCGATCACCAACCGTACGATATTGGCAACAGTACATGGATATGGTATCAATCCTCTTGCGATTCGTCCGGGCAGAACGAGAAGGTGACTGGTTATTACACTTGTCGGCGTTGGCTTCTATATGCTACCGTGGTTTGCCATCTATGATCACACAAATTACACTCGCTGGGGTACTGTATACCTAGTTCTGCTGTGTCAGGGCTGAATACATTGAAGCGATCAAACTGGTTCTTCACATGTTGTACATCGCGTTCATCTCGAGCAAGCCGACTTGCAGTGGCCTCTTTTGTCTCCCATACAGAGTACTCTTCATCACGGTATTGTACACCAAACATTTCGTACGTATTCGCTGAAATTTCACTTCTTTGGTTAAATGTCAGACACCACCTGTCTCGTGCACTGTCCTGACGTGTGATTCCGATAAACCATCCAGATAGTTTGCTGATTTTGTTCACATGTTCAAGGGCCTGGTCAGTTGACAGTTGGTTGAATTTGTGCTTAGTCTGCTTCACAGCAAAGTTTCCAGCCATGAATTCCAAGTACACATCTGGATGTGTAAACTCCAACTGATGCATACCTGCTAGTTAGTCTGTCAACCCACGATGTTGTTCCCGAAGACATAGCATCAGAACTACTTACTGCTGAACATAGAGGGCAGCATAAACTAAATACATTTGTCAGTAACAGACTAGTTGAAAGTACATCAACATTTCACGAAGCGCTTGCAACAATTTCAACCATGTATACTGTAACTGTACAAAGATCAACCACTGAAAAGAAAGACATTAAAGGTGGTCGCAACCTCTTTCAGAGATTGTTAGTTGCTAAAGAATCTGGCCGTAACATTAATCGTGGGATGCTTCTTAGCCACGAACTCTCAAATATACCAATATCTCTATCTGATACTGCCGGCAACCTTCGGCAATGCACCAACAAGTCTGACCTGTGTCATATATTGGATTTAAATGCAACTTTTGAGGTACTTCCGGCTTCATCATTGAAAACTGCCACACTGATCGACGGACACGCACTAGTGCAAGCAATAGGTCGCCCATCTAATGGAAATACATTTGGAGATTTAGCAGATGTCTTCATTGATTCAGTCAAGTGTTTGATAGATACCAAGAGGAGTCAATCAAATGTGGAACTAGATATAGGAGAACTGGAACCAAAGGTAGACCAATTCGACGTCTTATTGACAGTCGTGAGGTACCATTGCCTGTATTGGAAGAGATTTATTGATTCCCCAGCAAATAAAGCCAATCTCGCAGACTTTTTGTCTAAAGAATTAATGTCATCGCAATCGCTCAAAGAACACGTTACTGCTGGAGGGTTCAGTGACATTGAAACAGCGCAGTCGTCTATGGATCGTGATGTACGTCTGCTGAAAGCGGATCATGAGGAAGCAGATACAATAACTGCTCTGCATGACATAGAGGCTAGCATGCGGGGATATTAACGGCTAATAATTTTCTGCACGGACACAGATGTCCTCGTTCTTCTAGTCCATTTTGCTTGCAAATTATGTAAAGAGGTGTGGATGAAAACTGGTAATATGAAAATTCCTAAATTTATAGCGGTACATAACATTGCGATTGAAGCGGAGCTTCGTAAAAGTTTGCCAGCTTTCCATGCGCTCACAGGATGTGACACTGTCAGTCAATTCGGTGGTCATGGTAAAAGTTCAACATAGAAAGTGTTTGAACGCCATCCCCATCTTCTAAAATAACTTGGTGTTGGTGGTCTGACAAATGACACTTGCTCCCATGTGGAAGAGTTTGTATGTCGAATATATTCACCTGAATCAGATGTGACATGTGTGAATGACTTGCCTTGCCACTTGTTCAGAAAAGGAACTGTTGAGCCTGAGAAATTACCACTACCACATCCTAACCCTAACCACACCAGGATTTGCCATCGCCAATCGGGCATGGCTGGGAACAGAACAATGATTGCAATGGACTAAGACATGTGCTGATAACCATCGACCCTCTGCCAACATGTTGTTTTCAAATTATTCGATGTGGGTGTAAAACCTGTTCGACTTTTAGATGTGGCTGCCGAGCTAAGGGGTTACGTTGTACCGCTTCATGTGTGTGCTTTGACAATGTATGTCAAAACCAACACAACGAGAATGACAGCGACAATATAGTTAGTAATCAGTGACTCATGGTGCGTATAATGATTGTGTATACGGGTTAAACATTGGTAAACTTTATATTGATCCATTGTAAAATTGTATATGGAAAATTATATCACAACTCAAAATTCACTTTCTCAGATACCGGCTCGAATTTACCTGCACAAATGTGGCTTAAAGCATTTGTCTAGACCGAGTTTAAATCAATATCTACATACACTTCCATGCAACCCGGTTGTGGTCTGTACTGTTCAACACTCAGTCAAGAATCTAATACAGCAAAACAAACATTACATTAGTATCATGCTTCAGGAGTGTCATACCAGAGCGGGCACAATACTGGCCACACATACCAAAAGTCTGCTGATTTCACGGATGGTCAAACATACACTAAGTAGTATACATGTATCAGATACTAAACACAACAATAATCAAAATAAGTACTAATATGACTATAATTTACCATGCTTACGTTTCTGAATTGGTGATGCAAAGTCCATAAATGTGTCAAAATTAATTAAAAAACAGTACTTTCAGCACTTTGATTACATTGATTTAACCTATAAATGTGTATAAACTGCATTTAGATAACTATTTATACATATGTAATCAATACCCAGATATATTACGCTGAAATAATACTTCTGAGTATGCTTGTCTCAGTGAACTGAAGCGATGCTGATATTTCATTCAAGAAAATGCACTCTGTGACCTTTGACCTCATTATTATGCGTAAAGGTCAAATTATTTTTTGGAAACAGCATATTCTTGATCAGTGAGATGTACTGATCAGTTTAAGCCTTGTTTCCCAATTGCAACATTCCGGCCTCCCTAAATTGATTTTTTCAAAATTAACCACTGGTCCATTATGCGTCTTTTACTCATTTAGACTTTGGAATATGGGCATTTTTCTATATTTATTTGCTTAAAACTGAGGAATTATATAACTACATTGGCTGTTGTTGTGTGGGGTCAGATACTTATGCCAACCGAAGAGATAACTTAACCCATGTGAATCTACAATGTAAATCTACAAACAGAAGCAGCCACATCGTGGACCCCTGCCTGGGTTGTTTAAAGTTGGATATTCGAACATGAGAACACAATAACAATGGTCATTTAATAATTAAATAATACAATAATCGTTACTCACACGATTTCACATGGCTTCCAAAAATGTATGGCTTGCATAAAACTGACATCAGCAACAAAAGATGTATGTTATGAAATATAGCCTGTATGGAATAATATGATAAAGTTACATGCCAAATACAGTAGTTGACGAAAAAAATCGTTTTGACTCCTAAATTAGGTTGATCCGATGTGGCCTCGAGGCTCGTGCTTCATAGTGTTTTCGGGACGATTATATGAACGTTTTGTGGAATCAACAATAAGCATTGACATGGTCGGCAAATAAAACATGTGTTAAATAAACTTACGTGTTTAAGTTAAACTTTAAGTATGGCTTTTTATCCAACTTTATGTGAAATATGGGATTCAATCCCGTTACACTGGCATAAAACTAGCTGTTAACAGGCCGTTAAACACAATTAAAAGGAATTGTACAGAATAAAAAGCAATGAATATTTTCGTGACAATCATCATTCTAGATTTTGTAAAAATTATTTGATTTGAAAAGGTATACTTGCCTGACTATCAAGAGAAAACGTTGTAATTTTGTATACAATGCCCTATGCATTTTCTATGTCATCAAATATGAGGTAGTGGGGGACGTACGCCAGTGCTTTACATGTAAGTATAGGCCAGCAATCAGATATTCCCTGTTATAAGGGTGTCATTTACAATACAACTCAATACACTTAAAGGTCATACATAGTTTTGATCAAATGTCCGTGAACAAGGTGTGTAGGAATGTGTCATATGATGTGTCATGTGGAGAGTCTTGGCTGTCATGGTTATATATCATATCAGTGTCAATATTGCACAGCCAAACACATTTATTCCGTCATTTTCTAACTGTGCTCATAAATAATGATATTGCTCAATATTTAAAATGCAAGTACCCAGTTGGAACACGTCAAAGTATGCTAAATATGGCGGCCATTTTGAATTTTAAAATGACAGATAAAGGTTTTTGTATACAAATGTGGCTAATATATTTGTTCAATCAATATCATACATAACCAGCCACATTTGTAGTCCAAACCGTTGTTATTCTCTTGCTGATAAAACTGTTTGATTAAAACGATGTCCATTTTGAAATTCAAAATATATATAAACAACAATCTGATTTAATTACGAGACATAATGATATAAGGTGCAATGATAACTTTCATTTACTGCATGATTCTGTGATAATACTCCATTTTACCAACGAAATTGCTGGTGTTCAATTGAAAATAACACAAAATGAGGATAAGGGTCTTGAATGGCGGCCATTTTGAAATTCAAGCTGTATATGTCATAGGGTGAGAAAGATGCATATCCTACACGAGGCTCGAACCGGGGACCTCTGGATTACCGTACCATCGCTCTAACCGACTGAGCTAGCCGGGCACGAATACGCATTTTCTCCCCATAGTGAGTTACGTACCGTGACATACTCCCCCGCCAAATTGGAATCCGTCCCCGAATTCTATATTTAATTCGTCCCTGAAATCCATATTTTTGGTACATTTTGGGCAGTATTTATCAGTCACGGTTGCTCGTTGGGCGCCAAATGTCACAGGGTGTGATAATTGTGCTCCGGCCCGAGGCTCGAACCCGGGACCTCTGGTTTACCGTACCATCGCTCTAACCGACTGAGCTAGCCGGGCACGAATGCACACTTCCTCCCCTCAGTGAGTTACGTACCGCGACATACTTCCCCGCCAAATTGGAATTCGTCCCCGAATTCTATATTTAATTCGTCCCTGAATTCCATATATTTGGTACATTTTGGGTAGTATATATATCAGTCACGGTCCCTCGTAGGGCGCCAAATGTGACAGGGTGAGAAAATTGTGCTCCGGCCCGAGGCTCGAACCCGGGACCTCTGGTTTACCGTACCATCGCTCTAACCGACTGAGCTAGCCGGGCACGAATACACACTTCCTCCCCTCAGTGAGTTACGTACCGCGACATATATATATACTCCATAGATATATATACATACTCCATAGAAGTGTTGCAATTGCCAATTAATCAAATGGATTAACCAAGTTGACTGTACTACATGAAACTACACATCATTAGTGGCCATCTTGGATTTTGGTGGCCATCTTGGATTAAAATATTAAATTTTGATTTTATTAACTTACACAGTACGAGTCACATTCAGAGAGCTTATCATGATCAGTAGATTTGCTTCATATATTTTCTACTAGAAGTTACAGAAAACTGGTATTTTTTAATTGCCACAAATAATAGCTAGAGATACATGTTTACCTTTCCATAAACTATAGTGACAATTTGTCCCCAACGTGGCAATGATGACCTTATGTTATGGGGTCTGGGCCGGCTGCGAAAGGCGATCAGCATGGCACCAGCCGTTCCTCATTCAGTTGTCGAATCGCCCATTGTACTAGAGTGAAACATCTGGATGTTCCCAAGGTGTCCATTTTAGAGATGTTCCGCTTTAGTTCAGCCATAAGAACACGCATATGTGGTTTTCATTCAGGAACAGGGGGCCGACTAAAATGTTCGTGAGTGCAAAATTATGATAGTCTGTAAATTTTACATTAACAACGTTTTCTAGTGAGCAATAATTTGATTTACATTTATTGAGCATAGGCTGCAGCCTATGCTCAATAAATGTAAAGCCATCAATTGAAATTTCCAGACGATCGTAAATTTGCACTTACGAACATTTTAGTACATACGAAGTTTAGTGAAACGGGCCCCAGGTAGGAGATAAATAACGGTGAATTGAACTGCATTATTAAATTCATATATATATGTTTATTTAGTGTATTTCTTAGAGACGTTGTACCTTACTAACGACTATAGAAGCCAGCGAAGCTAGTGTAGTAATGTTTGAATATTGTTCAGCATGGCCAATGGCGCTGACCTGGGCACCAATACACATTATAAGCCCTCGGGTTTGCCTTCACAAGCAACGTCAATCTGGAAAGATAAAGCATTGCATAATTACTGTTTGAACACCCCTCGTACATTTATTGTCCTTGTCTTGCTTTTAGAAATCGACGCCCTGGTTATGACTGGAGAATTCGGGCTTACTGGTTTTGCGACAAGTGTAGATCCAGATCCGCACAGTATGATCGGGGTTTCCATTCCATCAATGAAACACCTGTCATGAATCTTACTAGCGATCAGCTCGGTATCCAGCTACTGAGGAGTTACCATGATCACACATCGCATACGTCCCATTACACAAGTCACAGCCACATGGATAGTTTTATACCGCAACAAACGCTCCATGTAGCATACTAAAGGGGGTTGAATAAATGATGTTTGTATCTGAAGTAACCTAATGTACATGAAGTAGCCTAATATACATGAAGTGCCGTTTTTGCCTTTATTTTTTCACCTTTGACCCCTAATCGTGGCCTCTGATTGGTCAGTCTCAACAGCAAATTCAAGATGGCGGCGAATATTAAAATCGAAATCGCTGTCGGTTCAGCTGAATTTTGTGCATTTTTACAGTATATGCGACGTAACCATTGACATAGATGTCCATTATGATTGAAATGCTTATTATGACAACTGTGTAGTCTAAAGACCGCCAATATTGAAGCTCATCGTAAATAAATTTGAGATTTAATCAGATACAATACCGAATCTACCTAGTGGACTCCGCCATTTTCTTTCAATGACGTCGCTAGATTTGTGCGTAAGGCGAGGGAATGACGTCAAACATGACGTCACGCACGTTCAAACAATTAAGTTTAGTATGTGGTACAAATTAAATACATGATTAGTGCAAATATATAATATACTTCGTTTCGCCCGGACAACTTTATAGTGGCTTTCTAAAGCTCGCCCCAGTAAAGCTGTCTAAGGCTCAACCGAATATATTTTATATCGACGCACAACCATGTATTTACTATGTATTCGTATATTAATATAACGTATTACAGGAACATGCACAATAATTTGAACTGGATTGAACGTGGTCGCAATACAATTCTATGAGTTGAGGTGATAACATTATTGAATTTAGTGTAACTGTCCCAGGAAATACCTTAATAAAATGTGGAACCCGGCTAACATTTGCCGCATGTCTTCCGACAGTATTCGACAATATAGTCCATCAATTCCTTATACTTGTAGCAGGCTCCCCACTGCTTGTACTCCCGGCACTGGGTGTGTATATCCCGACACGAGTCATCTCCCCCGCCTGCAGAGTCTAGAGAGACGTCGTCTGTAATATGCATGTGCAGTAGAATCTCTCCAAACCTGACACACATGCAGTCTGTGTATTCGTAATTGTATGGGTTTCATTGGTGTATATTTATGATGATAATATAGTTTACGTTCGCAAATCACCGCCGCATGCCTCGGCATTGTCATATGTCTAATTTACAGTGGAACATATCTAAACCAGACGCCCTGGGAACCTCCCAGTGTGTCCGGCTTGGAGAGGTTCCACTGTAGTGATATGTGGGCCGTGGTACGGTAAAACCAGAGGTCCCGGGTTCGTGTCCCGTGGTGGGTACGCATTTTTTCCCTGTGACAAGCGAGAAAATGCGACCATTGTAGATCCAGATCAGTCTGTTCATCCGCACAGTCCATTCAAGATCAACACCATTCCACCAATTACGCACCAGTCATGCTTCAACACGCATTATATATCGTTATGAGGGTAGCCGCATGTGCTATTTGATCAGGAGCTACACTGGTCACAAATCCGATAAGCCCCATTTCTTCAGTAACAGCCACAAATTTAAAAAAATAATGTCAAGAGATCTCTGATAATCGTCGAACACAACTACGAAGATACAACAAGATACACATCCAAACACAACACACTGTAAGCACCATGTGTCCGTTTCACTAAACTTCGTACGACTAACATGTTCGTAAGTGCAAAATTATGATAGTCTGTAAATTGCACATTCACAATGTTTTCTTGTAAACAATTATTGGATTTACATTTATTGAGCATAGGCTGCACATGCAGCCTATGCTAAATAAATGTAAATCGATCAATTGAAATTTCCAGACGATCGTAAATTTGCACTTACGAACATTTCATTCGTACGAAGTTCAGTGAAACGGCCCCCTGACACACACAAGCGGCGAATGTAAAATAACCAAACACAACTGTGCTATGACATACGCCATGTAAGTTAGTTGCTAAGAAGAACACGTGCGATATATCATGATATATTACGATATTTTCCGTAAATGATATAGAAGGTGGACGAAATTGACATAGCTATGACAAATTCCTCAACTTTCGACATCATTGTTTACAGAAAATATCACAGTTTCTGTAAATATACATGTATGTCATGATAAATATTACATGTTGTTAGGTGCAAAATCACATCGCGTGTCTCATATATGTCTGTGACTGGAGAACTGTATCTTTTTGCATTTGAGGACATTGAAACCTCTGATCCTCTAGCGCACTCCGTAAAAACCTGGTTAAAACATTTGTAACATTGTAGCCTCCATTAGGTGCAGGTGTGATGTTTGGGATCTATAATATTCTCACGTGGGTGCTGTATGACAGCACCTGTGTTTCGACTGCGAGGTGTTTTTATGCGAATGGCATACACCATCTGTTAGTTGTATATAAAATGCACCTACATGAATGACAGTTTGATGGCAGGAGGTGACGATAGTTTACCACTGTAACATAAGCCATATGAATAACACGGTGTATGATCACGTGGTTACATGTACAACAACAACAACAAGTACTGAAACTTCCAGAAGCTCTCCGATTCAAAGTATGTATTCTTTTATTTTGTCCTTATTATGTAACGGACTTTGATGAAGTATGGCGTATCAAACGCGTCTTGTCAAGCTGTATTTGGTGGTCTTGGTACTTTGGCCCAAACAGTAGACACGGAAATCGAAGTATGTGCAGAACTCCGGGGACCACCAAATGCAGCTCATGAAGACAAGTCCGCTACCTATTAAGGAAAATATCAAATAATACTTACTTTGGAGTGGGCGCGCTTTCAAAACACTTTCAGCCCATGTTGTTGGTGTTGAAACCACGTGATCATGCATATTGAATAACGGCCAATGAGAATCATACAAATGTAGGTCCAACAGTTTATCTTTTAATTCATTAAACATCCATTATGTGAACAATAACTTATACATATTATGTTTTTTCCAACATGTTACGGTGCCCCGTAGGGGACATGGATTTTTTTTATTAATTCGTTCCCACGAAATAGCAATTCGTTTCCTCAATTTAACAAATCGTTCCCTCGAATTAACAATTCGTTCCAACAATATAACAATTCGTTCCCACGAATTAGCAATTTGTTCCCATGGGAACGAATTGTTATTTTGTGGGAACGAATTGTTAAATTGAGAGAACGAATTGTTTATTCGTGGGAATGAATTGTTATTTCGTGGGAAGAACTGGTTAAATTGAGGGAACGAATTGTTAATTCGTGGGAGCGAATTGTTAAATTGATGGAACGAATTGTTATTTCGTGGGAACGAATTAATAAAAAAGAAGTATACGTCCCCCGCGCGGCTCCGTAACATTTAGCATAAAATGTTACCTAATAATCACAAAAAAACATGCTATTGTCTTATGATATCTTGGTTATTATGCTCGATTCATTGCCTGAGTAACTTGATATGTGGCTGTGACTGCAGAAATGTGGCAACCAGTGTATATCCAGATCAGGCTGTGCATCCGCACACATGAGCTGCACTGTTCGCCATTCCATCCAAGTACACCCTCACGCTTCTATCAAGCAATATAGACCGTCATCAGGCTACAGGAGTGTGCTATTTGATCAGGAGCTACACTGGACACAATCCCATAAGCTCCATTTCTCCAGTCACAGCCACATATGAACATACAAGCCTGGTGTCGATTCACTAAACTTCGTACGATTAAAATGTTCGTCAGTGCAAATTATGATAGTCTGTAAATTTCACATTAACAATGTTTTCTTTTATTGGATTTACATGTATTGAACATAGGCTGAATATGCAGCCTATGCTCAATAAATGTGAATACATCAATTGATAATTCCAGATACTAACTTTGCACTTACGGACATTTTACTTGTATAAAGTTTAGTGAAACGGCCCCAGGTTGTTGCTGTATGGTTGGCTTGCTCACCCTGACAGAATCCGCACGTCTTCGGACAGTATTCATGACAGTATTCATTCACGAAGACGTTTCCCTTCACATCGCAGCCTCCCATTTCTTTGAGCTTGGCGCAGTCTTTGTGCTTATCCTTACATGGCGGCCTGCCTTCACCTGTACACACACGTAACGAATTATAGTGACACAAGTCTGGGGGCCGTTTCACTAAACTTCGTACGACTAAAATGTTCGTAAGTGCAAAATTATGATAGTCTGTAAATTTCACATTAACAATGTGTTCTTGTAAACAATTAGTGGATTTACATTTATTGAGCATAGGCTGCATATGCAGCCTATGCTCAATAAATGTAAATGCATCAATTGAAATTTACTGACTATTCTAAATATGCACTTATGAACATTTTAGTCGTACGAAGTTTAGTGACACGGCTCACTGTCCGAACGTTGAAGGACATACGTCATTAAAAGACATCGTTGGCTTCAATGATGATTGCTCCGTAAGAGTGATTTGATATTTGCGTGTACGATATGTGAATATTTTACTTGTTACTGTATGCAGTGGAAACTCTCTAAACCGGACAGCAAGAAACACATGTGATCATTATTTTGACGTATGTCTAGGTAATTTAACTCAGGTGATAATGCCTGTTCGTGATCGCATAGCATACAACTATGGCTCGGAATAATCAAATGCCTGAATTTACAGTGAAATCTCGCTTAACTGGATAACCTGGGTCCTGGGGTCTCCCACAGGGAAAGCCGCATGTATTCGCATAGTAGGGAAGTTGACACCAGTGACAATATACTCAGATAACTGCTTACATGTCACTGGATTTGGTACAGTATGTATTTAGTATGGTAATACAGATATATATATATACATCAACGTGTATTTTTATTATATCAACTTTTTAGAAAAAAAAATGAATATATTGTTTTCATTATGGGTGTACGGCCGTCCAGTAGTCTCGTTTTCTTGAAAACTGTAATACTTTTATATCTGTATAATATATATACTTGAAATGTGGTGTGTGCTCAAGAGCCAGCATGGCTTAAGAAATAAACGATTATTCTATCTTATGGTGTGCAGATACGCAAAGTGAATTTCGATTTTTGTTTTGACCCCGGGTCATGGATTATCTCCCGTTGTAGTCTTAGAACAAATTCTCAATTTTGATTTGAAAGAATTAATAAAACTTTTAAACCGTAACAACTAGAAGCGTGGTATTTGGTATGTGGCTTCCTTATAGTGTGCAGATGCGGAAAGTCATTTCATTTCATTTCATTTTTATTTAACCACAGGGTTATGGATTGTCTCCCCCTTTTGGAATTATAATTCCGCAATGTTGTCTTGTAAGAAGTAAAACGTTTAAACTAAAGTAATAGATGGAGCTTTATATTTGCTGTGGCTTCCTTATCGTGCGTAAATCCAAGCATATTGAATTTAAATTAACTTATTGATTTGATTCCCAACTCATGGTTTATCTGACTTTCTGACTTTGCAATTTTGAAAAAAAGCGTAATATTGCCATAGATTTAGTCTTACTGTTACACAGCTGCTACTGTATTCTCAGAAAATAACGGGTCAACAAACTCTTCAAAAATCAGACATTGTATATAAGTGTGATGAAACCAACCCATATGACTTTGTTCATTACTGTTGATGGAACATATTGCAATGTTTTTTATTTATGGGTATGCCAAATTATTTGTGGTATGTAGCAAACGCCACAAGAGGTAAAGCTGATGGCTTGTACGTACAGTGGGGTCAGCGTGTAAGTGCACACACGAACCTGTATCTAACCTGTCGTGTTCGTTCGTGTGTGGACTGACACGCTGACCCCACTGTACTAGGGTGGCGATATAGCAACCCCTTGCGCCGTATAGTATACAGTAACACGCTAATGTTCACACCTATATTATACATATATCACATCACATTAGAAACCAATTGTGCGAATCTTATGATGATCAGGGGTCACACGGGTCCTTAACCACATTAACACATTAACACATGTTTTTTTTCTTTCAAGTATTTAACAAAACTTACATATGTATACATTATATGCATTCTTGCCACATTCCCATTTACTGATGCTTTACTCAAGGAGAAGAATTCACATAGCTCTGTGAGCTTGTTTTCTAATCCTTATTCACCGTTACTGTATATGTATGTTGATGCATATATACATGTATTTATTTGAAATAAATATTGTTTAAACTAACCACATTAACTCAACAGTTATCCAACATTATATATCATGTCCTACTCATGATCATTCGCTGTCAAATGGATAGGTAACCTACTTCCGTTCATAACACAAGTTTACTCACTCGTACATTATTAATTCAGTAAACTTCTGGCAGTTGGTACAGCTTACATTATCCAGTAGAACCTCTCTAAACCGGACACCCTGGGTATCCAATTGTGTTTAATTTAGCTGGGTTTGACTGTAAATTGTTTCATTATCGTTTCTGTTAATGATTGGAAATGACAAAATATGTTTATGAATTGGTTAATTACAGTGTGACCTCTCTAAATATGGTGTCAGGTTTAGAGAGGTTTCACTGTACGGAATTGGTAGCATGGCAGACATTTGGAGATTACTGGAGCATTTTCACTTCAACCATCGTACAATAGACATCAGCTTGTACAGTGGTGGTATCCACCGTGACACATCGAAACTATAAATATGAACAAAAAACATATTTATAATGTTCAGTCAGAAAGCTCAGAGACGTAACAGATAATAATTTCCTGGAAACCTAAATCCCGGGAAACTTAAATCCCGGGAAACTTAATTCCCGGGAAACCCAAATCCCAGGAAACCTAAATCCCGGGTAACCTAAATCCCGGGTAACCTAACTCCCGGGTTAAATCCAAGGAAACATAAATCCCGGGTAGCGTAAATCCCGGGATAACTCCAGGGAAACATAAATCCCGGAAAACCTAAATCCCTGGATAAATCCAAGGAAACCTAAATCTCGGGTAGCCTAAATCCCCGGATAAATCCAAGGAAACCTAAATCCCGTGTAGCCTAAATCCCGGGATAAATCCAGGGAAACATAATTCCCGGGAAACCTAAATACCCGGAAACCTAAATCCTTGGACACATTGAGAATCTTCAAATTTAGTACCAATACAAAACCTAAGCAAGAGTCCGTTGTGGCAGGTCTGCCCTTCCAGCAATCGGAGCAGGCGGGCCGCGGGCGGGTGTACGGAAAATAAACTCATCCTGGAAGTTTCCCCTGCAGCAATAATGCGTGTCCATGTACACTTCTGCCTGTGGTAATCTTACCAATATTTGTCAATCGCTTTATTTCATTTTCAGTGTAACCTCTCTAAATCGGACACTAAGAAATTATATGTGATCACATTTTGATGGTTTCTTTGTGATGTATCTCAGATAATAACGCATGCGCATGATTGCCAAATACATAAGTATATCCCAGAATGGTCATATTAACACTTTAAGCTTTTTAGGTTAAAGTCTGTTACAATGGGGTCATTATATTGTAAGTATTTTTAGTCGTTCGGTTTTTCATGCGGGCCAACTATTTTATTGTCACGGATTTTGGAGTCGTTCTTTCTTTTCAATAACACACCAGCGTGGAACACACGAGGGCAATTTTGTTGTCAGTAAACTTGTGGTATTTAAACTTAAATAATGGACAACAGTTAACAAATAATTGACCCACCCTCCACACCCTGAAACTCCTAAAAAAAAATAATATATATATATTTTTTTGATTACAATTTCTTTTCGGGCTTGCACCACAAGAAATGGAATCATTTTGAATAACCGGCTGATTGCCATACTAGCCAATATTAATTTGGTAGGACAGTTGCAGATGCGTGGGTATGGTTGTCTGTGCGCTACTAATCTGTTTCAGTTGTTGTGTCCTAGAGGAAGGCTGAAAGTCACAGGATACAGTCTTCACTTTGTCACGGCTTCACCAAGGCAGCTTCCATACAGTGGTTAAGCACGACGACATCCCGGGGCCTACAGTCGTATATGTCGACGGACATCTCGAGATTGAAGCGGGCGTGTTTTGAAGCTGCCACCAGTACTTGTTATGTGAAACTGCTATTTTGAGAAGCTTTACATGTCGGGTACCAGAGTGAAGGTATCTGTTTCCCAGCGCCTTCAATTTGTTATCTTGCATTGCATTGATTTGTTACATTGGATTTTACTTGAAGCCGTGGCCGTTTTCCGCCATATATAAAATAAAAACAACCTGTTGTGTGCAAGAAAACTGGCTTCATTTTGCTTTAAACTCATGGCCTACATTGTAAGACTGATTTACAGTGGAACACTCTCTAAACCGGACATCCCTGGGGATCTCCCAGGGTGTCCGGTTTAGAGAGGATTTCACTGTACTTGAATATTGTTCCTGCGATCAAGCAGCTTGATTGGCCGAGCATGAGCTCAGGCTCAGATAATCAAATTGCTTGATTGCGAGTTGGCATTGCAAATAGATGTTCGGAAACGTTGGTAATCTGGGCAGGAATAACGCAGGCGATTGTGTATCAAATAAAGCTCGAATATTTCAACCAAACTACCACCGAAATCAGATCGGCGTATATACAGTGGAAACTCTAAACGGACACTCAGGAAACTATAGGTGTTTACCTTAGATGGGTTTCTCTGTTATATATCTCTGATTCAATGACTTTTCATGATTGCAAATCACTAGAATGTGTCATGAAGCGCTCACATGTCTGATTTACAGTGGAACAACATCTCCAAACAGCATACCCTGGGGATATCACAGGGTGTCCGGTTTAGAAAGGTTCCACTATACAAGTAATGACATGTTGGTGACTGCATCTACATGTACATGACCGGTCCCTATATTGCTGGAATCCAACATACGACACCTGATCCACTGTTTTCTGAACCAGATCCTATGTACTTTATAATTGCATGTATTATGATCTGATCTATGTGGACATTATAAATAAGATGATCTGATCTGTGTGGACATTATAAATAGAATGATCTGATCTATGTGGATATTATAAATAGGATGATCTGATCTGTGGACATTGTAAATAGAATGATATGATATATAATGGTCTGATCTGTGTAGACATTATACATATTTTGATCTGATCTGTGTAGACATTATACATATAATGGTCTGATCTATACATATAATGGTCTGATCTGTGTAGACATTATACATATAATGGTCTGATCTGTGTAGACATTATACATATAATGGTCTGATCTGTGTAGACATTATACATATAATGATATGATCTGTGTAGACATTATACATATAATGGTCTGATCTGTGTAGACATTATACATATAATGGTCTGATCTGTGTAGACATTATACATATAATGGTCTGATCTATACATATGATATGATCTGTGTAGACATTATACATATAATGGTCTGATCTGTGTAGACATTATACATATAATGGTCTGATCTGTGTAGACATTATACATATAATGGTCTGATCTGTGTAGAACATTATACATATAATGATATATCTGTGTAGACATTATACTATAATGGTCTGATCTGTGTAGACATTATAACATATAATGGTCTGATCTATACATATGATAATGATCTGTGTAGACATTATACATATAATGGTCTGATCTGTGTAGACATATACATATAATGGTCTGATCTGTGTAGACATTATACATATAATGGTCTGATCTGTGTAGACATTGTATATAGGATGATCTGATCTGTGTGGACTTTATAATTAGAATGATCTGATATATGTGGAAATTATAAATAAGGGACATTATAAATAGAATGATATGCTCGGCTCTGGAATTACCTCCACCATTGTGTTGCGTCGTTCCTCTGTTATTCTCCGTAAATGCCATTTATAGCATGTATGAACTAATGGCGACGCCATAATGGATATTATGGTAGCTACATTTTATAAACAGTTTTGGCTTCAAATGGAGTTAATTTGAAATCAGGTCATTTTATTATTAGAATATTGGTCATTTATCCGAATCTTACATGAAAATGTCGAGAATAATGATATACATTATATGTTTCTTTGTTTACAAAATATAATACATATTGTCTGCAAGAAGTTTGTATTTACAGCAGAAAATCAGCATTCATGTCTTCTTTGAGAGGAGATTCCGGCGCCTGTTTAACAAATCTTCGTATGAGGAAAATGTTCCGTAGGACGAATATCGATGATTTGGTTTTCTCACATTAAAGTTGGGGTCCCCATCTGTTAGGTACAACATTTTCTTAATTAAATAAGTGAATAATTATGTAATTATTCTACCAGTTTTATAAAATACCCGTGACCGCTATACAGATATAATAATTTATGATATACCTACCCATGAAATACATAGTTATACGATGTAAATAAAAGTCATATGTCTCATCAACTTCCGGTGAAAATACGACTACTTCCGCTATCTATATTCATAACGCGCACCTGTAGTGCCCGACTGCAAATACACATTCATTACCGTATACAGTCTAAAAAACTGCTAATTTCCATGGAGCGGTATATAATAATTAGAATATTCATATTTTTGCAAGGAATATGACATATATGTTCATCTCATGGTGTGAAATGTCCATATTTCATTATATGGACATTTCACACCACTCGATGAACATATATGTCATATTCGTTGCAAAAATATGAATATCCTCTATTTAGTAATCTTTAATTTACTGATAGACTCGGAGACGCGCGGATGTATCTGGCCGTTTTGATATGCAAATTAGGCAGAACAATTTTAAATTATACATATCAACTAAATGCGTAACCTGAATAAATAGATTTATCAACATATTATAAAATATGATCATTACACATCAACATATAAATAGAGAGAAAGCTATTTTTTTTCTTTAGCATATAATGAAACACGGTTATCGCCTCTGACATCAAACTGGAAATTCATGTTTGATTTATAAAGTATGCTAGTGTCATTAACGTCCGTTAATGGTAAATCAATGCTTATTTCGCTCGAAATATGTATCCTTTTATTATATGGGATGTGGGAGTCCAGCATTAACAAGGTTCGCACAGACATGTATTACATTTTCACCCACATGACATTGTACATTGTACATAGAGAATAGTAGGTTAGTGCCGTGAATGGGAACAAATATCTGGCAAGGCTTATAAAACGGGATGGACGAGGCTCTGTCGAGCACATCCCGTTCCGTGCCGCGCCAGATATTTTTCCCATTCAGGCACTAACCTACTATTCTTTTTACATGGGGTCAGCGTGTAAGTGCACACACGAACGAACACGACAGATTGGTTCAAACTGTCGTGTTCGTGTGTGCACTTACACGCTTGACCCCACTGTATCCCGTCAACATTACAAGTATCTTCAAAACGCAAAAACATAACCCTAGCCGCATCTCCAAATCGTATTGACAGGATATCAAAAAATGTTTACGGCACCGTGTTTTCACGGCACATACGCACTTTGTTGACGGGATAAAACTCATTAAATGTGAATATAATTTGCCACATCGGCTGCTAGTAAAACAAGTTAAATTTCTCTCACGAGCTTGAGTTTAGTGAAACGGGCCCCCGAACTCACGTACATTGGATCATAATAACAACCGAAAAACCAAGCATTCGTCGATTCTGTTCCTTCCAGAGTTTTGCAGAATCTGCTAGCGCAACCGACCTTCTTTGTACTGTGCCATACCATCTGCCGAGTATAGGAGCATGGTTAGCTGGCCATAAAGGCACTGTGATAGTGATTTATATCATGCCTCACACGATTTTTTTTTTAATCTATTTTCAATATGTTGTTTTCACTTCACGCACTATAAATAGCGTACATCAGCTATCGAGATATACGAACTTTTGACGTACATTCAAGTTTTGACGGACGTGACCTATATTTCGAGAACATTAGGTAAAGGTCACCCGAATGGCCCATCGTTGTTATATCAATGTAAGTAAGCAGCATTGACGAAGCACATCCAAGAAATATATCTGGTGATATGTAAAATATGAACGTACGTCCAAAATTATTGACATAAAGGGCAAACTCGGGGGACGTAAAATTCTTTTTTTTATTAATTCGTTCCCACGAAATAACACTTCGTTCCCACGAAATAACACTTCGTTCCCTCAAGTTAACAATTCGTTCCCACGAATTAACAATACGTTCCCTCAATTTAACAATTCGTTCCCGCGAAATAACAATTTGTTCCCATGGGTTAATTCGTGGGAACGAATTGTTATATCGTGGGAACGAATTGTGAATTCGAGGGAACGAATTGTCAAATTGAGGGAACGAATTGTCATTTCGTTGGAACGAATTGTGAATTCGAGGGAACTAATTGTCATATCGTGGGAACGAATTGTGAATTCGAGGGAACGAATTGTTATATCGTGGGAACGAATTGTTAATTCGAGGGAGCAAATTGTTAAATTGAGGGAACGAATTATCATTTCTTGGGGACGAATTGTCATTTCGTGGGGACGAATTGTGAATTCGAGGGAACGAATTGTCATATCGTGGGAATGAATTGTTATTTCGTGGGAACGAATTAATAAAAAAAAGCCATGTCCCCTGCGTGCTCCGTACAGTAGTGAGAATTTGGTTAATCATTTCCGCTGTCTAATATTGACACACAGAGAAATAGAAAAAAAGAAGCTCTCACCAACACACGGAGCTATGTTGGCGTAGTCTAATGCATAAGGCATCCGCCTCGTAACTGGGAAGTCGAAGGTCGAGTCTCTGCTCAGGCTAATATGGCCGGTTGGTGAGTCGCCAGTTATTTAAGGGATCTGATCATCGTTCGATTCAAAGATAATTGCTTCGTAAATGTGATATATGTATAGTATATATGCAATATACTGCCTCATTACTGTATCCTATACGGCACATGGAGTGGCCAAGTCGGCCATGTGTGTTAGAAATGTGAAGTAGAACATATGATATAATGTAGCTAATCACATGCAGAAAAGCCAGGAGAACGGATTCCTATCAATTATATTACACCGAACTGTAAAATATGTCAGTTTTTTCTGGACAGGTGTGTGCCTGTGTTTTTAACAACATGAACCATTATATATAGCCTCACACCCAGAATATCACACAGTGTATTACGTTTACCTGGCTAACCATTCAACATATACTATATACGTATACCCACTACTGTGCTATGTTATTAGCTGTCAAATCCAGTGACATGTAAGCAGTTACCTGAGTGTAATGTCCCTGGTGTCGACTCACCTACTATGCGAGTAAATATGGCTGTACATATGGATAACGTGTACACTAACAATAGGCAGTGCATCAGATTGAAACGTTTACACTTCCAAATTTATTTTAAGATTGATAGGAGAAATGCTCAAATATCTCGTCTTTTTGTATAGTTTGCTGGTATAATATTTATAGTCTGCCGTTGTCATATCTGTCTATTATGTATTGCACACAATTTTATTTGGTTTATTGTCAAATTATTTGCTGTATGTGCCAAACGCACGAAGTGGTGAAACTGTACGATGGCTTTTACATACAAAGATGGCAGAGATGGCAACTCAATGTACCATATAGTAATACAGTAACATTACAATTTCTCATGTTATATTCATATTCATATTCATATTCATATTCATATTCATATATCCCATCACTCGTATGAAGCACTTATCATTGAAGTCAAGTGTATCTATATATGACCTAATACCTGGAGTACATTTGTAAATGGTACCCAGTGCCTATCTGTGTGATGCCTGGTATATGTAATAGGAATTGGGAAGTACAGGGGCCCGTTTCACTAAACATCTTACGACTAAAATATTCGTAAGTGCACAATTATGATAGTCTGTAAATTTTACATTGACAATATTTTCTTGCAAACAATTATTTGATTTACATTTATTGAGCATAGGTTGCATATAAATTCATCAATAGAAATTTCTCAGACGATCCTAAATTGCACTTACGAACATTTTAGTCGTACGAAGATTAGTGAAACGGCTCCCAGATGTTCAGAGATTAGAATGTTTAATTAATACGGTAAGTCAAAACTGACTGAACTTTTCAATAGGGGTGACACTGTAATACACCAGTAGCTGATTTCACCAAAATTGCTAAGCATACTTATATAGCTAATACTTTGATTACAAGTATGCAGAATTGTTATACTGAATTTATTACATTATCACAGCCACAATGGCTGTGATAATGTAATAAATTCAGTACAATAATTTGGTCAGAAAAACAAATATATTTTGCAATTTTGGTGACATCAGCTACATACATCTATAGAGAAAATAATTCATCTGTTGTACCTGTGTGAAATGACAGCTCGCACCACATCCGGGCTTCTTTTCGTTATAGTCCTTAATTTCGCCATACCATCGCTCCATGGCCCACTTCATGTTGTAGGCGGACTTGCTCAATAGCGTGGTATACACCAGGTTCTCTCCCCTTCCACTCCGCTCGTGCTCAAATCGGCAGTTGCCCAGCCATTTGTCAGCTTCCTTAGCGAGAGCGTTGCTCCAGGTCTGGAATTATGCACATGTGAATAACGCATGACAGGGATGGTAAAATGGTCAAACATTTCCTAATACTGTTTAGGAACCAGCAGAAAGTCAGAGAAATAAAACTTGACGTGAAATTAATTTAGCAGATAACGTTTTATGCTAGAGGATGTTCCACTATGACAGGCTTTGCATTGAAAACAACGCGAACCTGGTTACATTGTGTCATGACAATAAAGTCATTCGCTAATATAACGTTATATAACGCCGTCCAACCAATGAACTGTATTGAGTCAAAATGCATGATACGACACATTGATATAAAAAAGCGCGTGTTCCGTCAAAGCATTCATACAGTCTGATACTGTTTCATATGTAAATGGTACAGTGAAACCTCTCTAAAACGGACACCCTGTGAGGTCCACAGGGTGTCCGGTTTAGAGAGGTTCCACTGTAAATCAGACATATAACCTTGCGGGTGTGCTTTGCGAACTTGAACATGAACGGGCGTTATTATCAGAGATAGATGGCAATGACATCAGTAAAATTAAGGACACATCGACTACATGCGTGTCCGGCTTAGAATGGTTCTACTGTATGATGAAGTTCCGTCTTTTAATATGTTATCTCCCTTGAGATAGCATATTATGTCACGAAATTTCTATGGGGGCAGCCATATTGCCGTGCTACGCCTAAATGTTGAGTACGACCAAGAAAATAGTGCCCCGTGTGCCAATTTATCAAATGGCGTGCTTCGTATCTAAAACTCTACATATAATATTCTCTATAGTTTTCACAGTTTATCAGTTAAATTCTGTAAAATACGAATCAAGACATTTCGTGCGTATGAATACAGTAGCTAATATCTTTAGATCTCATAGTTAGGTAGCAGTGACCAGTTAGCCGCCAGTTTCGTACATTTTTTTCTGGGAGTTTCAAACAATAATTTATTCTCGAGAAAACGTATGGATGGGAATGGATTTGCACCATCACAGTACATTTGCCTTTGGATGATGATTGAGCAAATATGCAACTTTCAGTCTTTAGTTCCGCAAGTGATCAGTGTTTGTGGAGATAACATTTCAGTACTTTGATTTTCTTACCAGTTCGTTGATGTCGGAGGAGTTCTGTAGCCGTCTGTAGTCATTGTGCATCTCCAGGATCAGATTCTTGTATTTCTTCGCACTCCCAGCATGCACGGCCTGCACAGCAGCAACAGCGAAAACAACAACAACAAGGGCGATGCGAACCATGCTCTAAAATAGACACAATTTTAATGGCATTACCATTGACTGATAGTCGTGGTTTGACAACACACGTACTTGCACCTGAGTACACCATTCCGAATATATGTTATCGATCAGCCATTTCCCAAGACGGAAATATGAATACTTATTATGAATTTCTACAGCTGACTAAAACAATATATTGTACCTGAGGATGGCAATCAAGCAGTTGTATTGGTTGATCCTGAGCTTTCGCACAGCTCAAGCTCATGCACAATGGATTTATCCGTACATGTAATACCCATTCCAATTTTGATCATCGGTGATGTTAATACTGCGGGGAAGGTCCATTCCTTGACACTATACACCTTTTCGGGATTTAGTTTTATTATTTCCTGGACAGTTAGTTAGATGTGACTTTATCTTAGTATAGGAACGCCGGCTGACAAACGGTAAGTTGCTACAATGCGACCAGCAATAGTCCTCCGAGCCTGCGCATCCGCATACCAGTAGTCTGATCAGGGTCTACTGGGTTCACCATTATGCTATGTTAAGTATGCGTACTGCCGTCACCAACATACATGTAATGTTCCGAGTCCGTGAGACTAATTACCAGAGTCGGTAATTGTAACGCACGTCATAAGGTCCCTTCTTTAGCCCGTGTCCCGTGTCACAGAAGTGTTGTAGCATGGCATCGCAGTTAATTCCGATCCTGTAAAATGTGTCGATTGGGGGCAGCAGTTCTGTGACACCATGGTTTGACTGTGTTTATCGATAACACGAGCATATTCATGCATATACAAAGATATGTGTATATATAGAGCGGAGTGTATGCATGTAGCTCCATATTACGCAACACGTATTGTGATACGTATGTACATGTCGAATGTCTTATAGTCTCCTCCATTGTTTTAGAAATCGTGTACATTTGTGGATTATGAACTTTAGAATTGTACATAGGTTATTTTAAACGGTACTGTGATAGGTGGAGTCGTCTCGTATAATGCTACATCGAATAGCAACTGTGCATGTATATTGTATAACTGATATGCATGTTTTGTTGTACAATTGATGATACGTAAATAAGGAAATAAACTTCAAAAGTTTGTGTGGGAATTGGCTCGGACGCCTTTCATACCTGACATGGTACCGCCAGCTTTCGCGGTGTAAAACATTGACCAGTGAACAATGCAGATCACGTTCATCCATTGTAATCATGCAATCAAGAAACTGTTCAAAACGATTTTTGTTCAGTGCTGTCATATTGACTATTGGTGTCCATCGTAGGCCCTGATCAGACTACGAGGATGCACATGTTGTTATGTGGCTACGCTGGTCGCACATGACGTGAGGGTTAGGGTACACTAAACCTAACACTAACCCTTCAATAAACTCCGTACGACTAAAATGTTCATAACTGCAAACTTATGATAGTCCGTAAAGTTCACATTAACACTGTTGTCTTGTAAACTATTATTGGATTTGCATTTATTAAGCATAGGCCGCTAGGTTCATCCCGAAAACGTATCTACGAATGAACTTTACAACTTTCGACGTATTCCTTTTAATATGAGAAGGGTATCGAAAGTTACAGTATACGTCCGGCGAGACATGGCCAATACACAAGCGTAGTTACCTCACTGGGATTATGTAAGAAGTAAATTGATTTTTTAATACATTAATTTAGTATATAATTAGTTTATTAACCCTTTGAACCCGAAAGTCCGCTATATCGGTTTATGCAAACAGTGCAGATCCAGATGAGCTGGCTCGTAGCGAGCCGTCTCATCAGGATCTGCACTGTTTGAAAGTAATTTTCATATTTTTGAGAACAACAAATACACCCTTTTCATAAATGGACGAATCTGAAAATCACTTTGTGACCATTGGATTGGTCGGAACATTAGCATATCACAGTCCATTCCAGTTCCTTAGGGTTGAAAGGGTTAAACATTCAATATGTGAACTAATAATTTACTTATTGTTTACCATGATTCTTCGCGTGCACATTTCTGTTGGAATGAACGGTTTGACACTGAATCGATCGAGTCCACGTGGTAACATAGTTCGCGTAACGGGAAATTCCGTCAACAAGGCGGAGTCTCTTGTACTAAATATAGCTTTCTATGTATTGAAACATTTAATGATTTATTTAATAGATATTGGCGAAAGTGTCGCAATATGCGATTAATTGAGACGAAATTCCGTGCTTTCATTGGTCGAGAAACTAGGGCAAACAATAAAGGTAAATAAATGGTCTTCTACCTCTTGCCATGATAAGCATGTACATGTATACAGAGTTTAGTTAAGTTCCGTCTAGTAGAACTTGAGTTTCTGCTTGAAGGAACTTATTCCGAGGACAAAGGATACAGAATGCAAACATTAAAAATCAGGCTTTTGTAAAACAAAACTGTGTTTTTCCTTTTGTGGCGGAACACAAGTATGCCCAATGCATAAGAGCCATCAAGTAGTAATTCAGTTCTCGGGAGGCCAAGCTGTACCAGCCCGCCTCCTACTGCCCGTCGTTCACTGCATGCCGCAGCCGCACGCCCGTACCGCGAGAATACATAAAGTATTTGAAAAAAGCGGGGTTGCTTATTGCGTATCGTATACGATATAAAATAACCCCGTTTTTTTCAAATTGGCGTAAAAATGGAGAAATAATTTGTCACAAAATATTGTTTTGCATTAATTACAAAAAAATATGTTGTGTGCATTGTATACTTTCCTACTTATAAGACAACATAAAAATACGAAAAAAAATACTTTCAACATATGTTTATTAATAACAAAATATGTTTAAATGTTGTTTGCATATATTTCGGAAAAATGTGTAAATCTGCTAATATTATAGAAACATTGGTCAGCCTGTTATTTACCTCAGATTTTACTGCAACTTGATTCCAGTAACGATGTGCTGTGCGCAACCGCAACAACAGAGATGTTTTGATAACCAATGACGCAGCCACTTTTGGTGAACCTAATTGCTTTTTTCACAGCATGTGGCTGTGACGAAATGGGATTATCGCTTTCACGACCAGTGTAGATCCAGATCAGCCTGTGAATCAGGATCTGCACCGTTCATCATTACATCAATGCAACAGTCGTCATGCTTCTATCAAGCAATATAGATCGTTACAAGGCAACAGTTAATTTAGCGTGTTATTTAATCAGGAGCTATACTGGTCACAAATCCCATAAGCGCACAGAATTGTGCACAAATTAATAACCACATCTCGAAAGCGTTGCAAAATTGATTGTAAGCAGTCACTGGGAAGTGCATACACGGTGGAACCTCTCTCTAAACCGGACACCCTGGGAGGTCCCCAGTACAGTGGGAGGTCCCCAGTACAGTGGGAGGTCCCCAGTGGGAGGTCCCCAGTACAGTGGGAGGTCCCCAGTACAGTGGGAGGTCCCCAGGGTGTCCGGTTTAGAGAGGGCCCACTCTAAAATAGACAGATGACTACTTCCAGACACGCGTGGGTGCTTTGTGATCACGAATATACATTATGGTCGGGGATAAGTGGCATTAAGCAGAACTCTATGTCCGGTTTAGAGACGTTCCACTGTATAGTGAGAAATACAAGACAAAATTATGTAGCGTTTAGCGAAGGTCGGTGCAGTTTGACGGCTGTAGAAAATCTGCCCGTGTGTTCTTCCAGTAAAGTTACAGTAAAACCTCTCTAAACCGACACCCAGAAAGTATCTGTCTGCTTAATTGTATTTGTTTATTGACATATCTAACCTTTGACAACGTCTGTTCATGATCGCAAACCACATATAACTGTTTTGTGGTGCCCATATGCCAGATTTACAGTGGATCCTCTCTAAACGGACACATTGGGGACCTCCCACAGGGTGTCAGTTTTAGAGAGGTTCCACTGTATTATCTTCGACAGGTATGACTTGGCCAATTAATGTAATTAATTGTGTCATTTTGACATTGCGTCTCGCTTAAGCCGATGCTAGGAGGCGTTTGCGTCATGGGTTGGGAAAATATGCACAGTGCGTGACACAAAAGAACAAGCGCAATAAAACTGTATTTGTAATATGTACTTTATCTGGTAGTCGAGTTAGGCATTTATCATGGACCGTTGGACACTGTCTCGGAATTGTAATCGTGAATATACATCACACATGACATCGAAACGCATCAGCACTAACTAGTTGGTTATATTTCATATATATATGAATGGGTCAGTGGAAGAATGCGGCAGAGCCTATAAGTGACTTAGCCCCGTTCTTCGATTGGCCACTTCATATATGTTATATATGCATCTACATGGTGTCAGTCGTTATCAGTGCAAACAACTCATCCGCTACGCTCACTCGTTGTTTACTCGGAACCCGATACACACTCGTGTATTATTTCCCGCTATTCTATTCAAAATTTCCGATGTGATATATTTGGCGTTTCATTTAGGCCACCCTAATATCGCTATCGGGTCGATATTACGATATCACGATAGTACGATACTACGATGACGATAGTACGATACTACGATCACGATAGTACGATGCTATGAAGACGATATTACGATTACGATAATATGATGCCACGAGGGCGATAGTACGATAGCAAGATAACGATAACCCGATATCATAATATCACGAAGACGATACTAGGATATTATATCGTGGTATCGTCACCGTAGTATCGTACTATCGTCATCGTAGCATCGTGTTATCATCATCCTAGTATCGTACTATCATCATCATAATATAGTACTCGTTATTGTGGCATCGTGATATTGCACTTTCGTCATCGTAGCATCGTACTGTCGTCATCATTTGGCCTCAGACGCGAATGCGCATGCCCATCCGGAAGGCGATGCTACGATAACGATAGTACGATAGCACGATGGCGATAGTACGATAATACGATGGATATAGTATGATGCTACTATGTCGATAGTACGATGCTACGATATCGATAGTACGATGTCACAATGCTACGATAACGATAATACGATTTCAAGATGGTACGACGACGATAGCACGATGCTACGATGAAGATATTACGACACTACGATGACGATAGTACGATACTAAGATAACGATAACACGACATCACGATGCTACGATAATGATAGTACGATACTACGATGACGATACTGCGATATAATATCGTAGTATCGTCATCGTGCTATCGTGATATCGAGTTATCGTTATCGTGCTATTGTACCATCGCCATCGTGACATTGTTATCGTACTATCGTTATCGTGTTATCGTATTATATACCCGATAGCTATATTACGATGGCCTAAACAGACCACCGTAGATATCACCTATTTCGGTGCGTCATCGCAGGTATGCCAATGTATGGATATCATTAGTAACGGTTCAGAGTATGCGTTTTTTCCAGTTGAATATTCATTTTTCAGGCGAACTAAGAAATACATGTATCTCTATATTTACTGAGTTTTGCCATTCTCTGGAATGCATCATATACATGTCTCGCTATATATACGGAGAATAGTAGGTCAGTGCCGTGAACGGGAAAAATATCTGGCAAGGCTTAGGCAAATCCCGTTTCCGTGCCGCGCCAGATATTTTCCCATTCCCATTCACGGCACTAACCTACTATTATATTTATCCCGTCAACACATACAAATGGCTTTAAAATGCCAAAAAAATAACACCACACATATTCATACGCAGTGATTAGGTCGTATTTACAGGATATCAAAAATGTTTCACGGCACATACTCACTGTGTTGACGAGATAAATATATATATCTGCAAGTTGTTTTCGCTGGAAATACAACAATGACATGCGATAATTAATCATTAACTAACCGTCTGTACTCACTTATACGGAGCCCCGCAGGGGACATGGATTGTTTTATTTATTCGTTCCCACGATATAACAATTCGTTCCCTCGAATTAACAATTCGTTCCCATGAAATTTACAATTCGTTCCCTCAAGAATTAACAGTTCGTTCCCTCGAATTAACAATTCGTCCCCACGATATAACAATTCGTTCCCACGAATTAACAATTCGTTCCCATTGGAAGGAATTGTTATTTCGCGGGAACGAATTGTTAAATTGAGGGAACGAATTGTTATTTCGCGGGAACGAATTGTTAAATTGAGGGAACGAATTGTTAAATTGAGGACGAATTGTTACGAATTGTTAAATTGAGGGAACGAATTGTTAAATTGAGGACGAATTGTTAAATTGAGGGAACGAATTGTTAAATTGAGGGAACGAATTGCTAAATTGAGGGAACGAATTGTTAAATTGAGGGAACGAATTGTTAAATTGAGGGAACGAATTGTTATTTCCGGGGCTCCGTAACACTTATAGTGTTGCTGCTCTTTTTATTACAGTGTCATAATTCCCGTGGCGAGTGCATTCCACTATATGACTTGGCGACAGATTGAATGTTGACAATACATAAATGCAATCATGTAATTATGGAATTATATGTAACCGCCTCCGTGTCGTTCTAAATTCTTGTTGCATAATGACCAATGCCCAATACAATCAGAGCTCGTGATTAGTACATTTTCTGATATGAATACATTCCTGTAGATGCACAACCGCCGACGTCAATACTGTCCAGATTATCAACGTTTCTCAACATCTATTTACTGAGCCCCGCATGGGACGTGGAATTCTTTTTTTATTATTAATTCGTTCCCTCGAATTAACAATTCGTTCCCGTGGGAACGAATTGTTAATTCGAGGGAACGAATTGTTATATCTTGGGAACGAATTATTAATTCGAGGGAACGAATTGAGGGAACGAATTGTCATTTCGTGGAAACGAATTTATAATTCGAGGGAAAGAATTGTTATATCGTGAGAACGAATCCTAGCACGTTGTCCGTTGACATGAGAGACGATTCTGAAGAAGTTGAAACTGACAATTGTACAGAAAAAAAACATAATGCTAATACATGAATGCATGAATTCGAATGAGGCGCCTGCATGATTACATGTATACCTAAACATAATAATAGCATTACAAAAAATATCTCGAACATTCGTTGACAAAACAAGACTCACGCGTCCCATATTGTAGAAATAGTACATTGTATAACTGGTTTATTGTATGAAGTAATTAACAGGAGCGTTTAGAAGACAAGGCATATTTGACAATTTATCTTCCGTAAACGAATCGAGTTTAATAATTTGATTTCACAATTTCTATATTGTTTCCCAACAATCGACATCATTGACATCATTGACATGTACCTTTACATGACATGGCTTAACCGTTACACTGTGGGAAGCAAATACTGTCGCTTGCTGTTTTCAAAGACAGTTGCCTTATTTCGTGTTATTTCTTCATAAAATATGTGTTGGCAGCATACTCGAAACAACCCATTTGCTGCCAACAACGTGGGTATATTGAGATTAAAATGGAAATAAAAAATACAGAACACAACACAACTGTACAGTGGGGTTAGCGTGTAAGTGTACACACGAACGAACACGACAGGTTGGTTCCAACCTGTCGTGTTCATTCGTGTGTGCACTTACACACTGACTCCTGTACCTGTAGAGGTAATGTATGCTGTGTGTGGGGAGAGTAATATGAGCCATGTGTATTTACAAATAGCGCAGTGCTGTATCTCAGAACAGAATACACGTCATACATGGCTGATGCATATTGTTTAATGTTGGCAAAAGTACACCGATATATGAGCACACCTTGGTTTAATATAATTTATAGAAGCTGGTCTGGCTTTTCTACGTAATGTTTGCTATATTGTATCATATGTTCTAATTTGCATTTTCCCTTCTTTTTCAAACGCCACACGTGATGGAACTGACTGATGACTTGAACATACTAAGATGGCCGAGCTGGCCACTCTATGTGCGTTATATATAGGATACACTAAGGAGGCAGTGTTCACATATATGTTATACATATATCCCATAATAGTTAGGATGGAATTATGTTTAAATCATATGATGACCAGGGGTCTCACGGGTCGTTGAGGACCCGTGGGACCCCGGATCATACTATGATTCATGCATACTTGCTTCGTAAATGTGATGGTAAATATGTATAACATACATGTGAACACTCTCTTCTTACGTTATCCTACACGGTGCATAAAGTTGCCATGTCGGCCATCTTAATATGTACAAGCCATCATCGGCTAGTTTTATCTCTTATCGCGTTTGACACATACCACTAATAATAGGGCAAACACATGAATAAAAGTAGGTGCAACGTGATGGGGAGACATTAGACTACATCGTGCTATGAACTATGTTCATCAAACGTATATACAAAGTCTGATATATGAACGGTTTGTTGACCCTTTGTTAAAATGTTTAAGAATTTAGTAAAGTCTGTGTAACAGTAATAACAATACACAGTGCTGTAATATATACCTGTATTACCAGTCATACTGTATCGAATCCATTGACTTGTAACAAATTATCTTAGTGTATTGTCACTATTGTCTACTTGCCTGCTATGCGAGTAAATATGACTTTTACCTGTGACATGTGTATTTCTAATAATAGACAGTGGATCAGTTTGACATTTTACACATTGAAAAAATGTCCATTGTATATTTTGTGAGTGATGGTAGAAACGCTCAGATATCTAGTATGTTGTGTAGTCTGCTGAAATAATAGTTGTAGGACGTTGTCGTCCTATATATCTGTGACGTATTGTACCAATTTTTATTATATTTTCTGCCATAGTATTTGCTGTATGTGTCAAACGCACCAAGTGGTGAAACTAACCGATAGCATGTACAAACTATAATGGCGGATATTGCAACTCAATGTTCTATATAATATACTCTAAGAAGAACAGGGTCAGATATACTTTATATAGATATTCAGTCACATGTATGATTCTAATACATTTGAAACAAAAGGTCATATTCTATTCCTTAAATAATATGATGACCAGGGGTCCCACGGGTCCTTAAAGGCGCACTAGAGAGATGAGATAATTTATGCAATTGACCGTCTCGATTTCAGACACCCATTCCATCTGTTGCATGGGCGTTGTAAATGATATATGTGACTGTGACTGGAGAAATGGAGCTGATGGATTTTACTGAATAGCCAGTTTGCGTCACAGTAACCCCAGCTGATTAGTGCGTTCATGCAGCAATATTCAAATGGGACCTATCTACATAGGCGATCAACTTGATCAATGGAAAATGGAACCGCTCTAAATCGGACACCATGGGGGTCATGGTGTCCGGTTTATAGCGGTTCTTGTTTTCATCAAATGGATATACAAAGTCTGATCTCTGAAGGGTTTGCTGACACTTATTTGTTAAAATGTTTGAGAATTGAGTAAAGACTGTGTAACAGTAAGAACAATACACAATGCTGTATATATATACCGGTATTACCATACATCCTGCATCGATTCCAGTGACTTGTAAGCAGTTATCTGAGTGTATTGTCACTGCTGTCTACTTGCCTGCTATGCGAGTAAATACGGCTTTTACCTGTGTCAGATGTACTTTTAATAATAGACAGTGCACCAGTTTGACATTTTACATATTGAAAAAGTGTCCATTGCATATTTTGTGAGTGATAATATTTATAGGACGTTGTCGTCCTATATACCTGGGATGTATTGCACCAAACTGTATTAGATTTGCTGCCATATTATTGGCTGTATGTGTCAAGCGCTCCAAGTGGTGAAACTGTCTGATAGCATGTACAAAATAAAATGGCGGAGATGGCAACTCAGTGCTCTGTATAATATACATATACTCTAAGAAGAACAGGGTCAGATATACTGTATATAGATATTCAGTCACATGACTTTTGTTTGTATGATTCTACTCCATTTGAAGCTAAGGTCATAGTCTATATAGTCAGTCCTAAGCAAACATTGGTCCCCATTGTGTGCGGTTTAGAACGATTCAATGGTAATTGATTGTGCGAGTAATTGATTGATTGATTGATTGATTGATTGATTTATTTATTTATTTATTTATTTATTTATTTATTTATTGATTGATTGATTGATTGATTTGATTGATTGATTGATTGATTGATTGATTGATTTTGATTGATTGATTGATTAATTGATTGATTGATTGATTGATTGATTGATTGATTGATTGATTGATTGATTGATTGATTGATTGATTGATTGATTGATTGATTGATTGATTGATTGATTGATTGATTGATTGATTGATTGATTGATTGAAACGGAAGTCATATAGGACCGGGAAATTTCAAGACAATTGTTGAAATGGTTATATAATAATAATACTTATAGGAGAATAGAGAAACGGGCTCACATCTACTGAGCCAGACATTTCACAGTCATATGAACCGGAGGAGCCTGTGTTGCGGAGAATGAAAGTATGGATGATGACAAACACGCATAGAAGTTTCACACGAATCGTTCATATGATAAAGAGGTAAAGAAGTAATATAATAATGGAGAAACGCGCACGCATCTACTGACGTCATTTGACCTTGACTTTGGGTACGTGTGGAATATGAATTGGGCGAGGAATGAATATATGAATATATGAATGATGATAAAATTAAAATATACACATGGCATTTCGAGCCAATATTTCATAGGTAAACCCGACTAACATGTAGAACCCGACTAACGGATTTTAATGAAATATGGCGCATCAAACGCTTCTTGTTAAGCTGCATTTGGTGGTCTCGATACTGTGGCACAAACATCTGTCGTATTTGCGAATAATCGATTTCTGTGTTTACTGCCAATACATACACAGCAAACAGGAAACGGCGCTATCCGACCAGTACATCCGCTATTCCGTATTCAAACGCTGTAATATCTGCTCCGTCATTAACCCCAGCCACCCCCACCCCCGCACCATCCCCCGCACCATACCCCCCGCACCTTCCCCACCTTCCTAAATAAATGTATTCAGCATTGACTGATACATTCACATTTATTTTACTACTTCATTGGAATAAAAGTGTAATAATTTGAATTATGCTGACAAACCATGTAGATTCTGGGGCCCGTCTCACTAAACTTCGTACGACTACAATGTTCGTAAGTGCAAATTTTGGATCGTCTGGAAATTTCAATTGATGGATGTATATGTATTGAACATAGGCTGCACATGCAGCCTATGTTCAATAAATGTAAATCAACTAATTGTTTACAAGAAAACAATGTTATTGTGAACTTTACAGACAATCATAGTTTTGCACTTACGAACATTTTAGTCGTAAGAAGTTTAGTGAAACGACCCCCAGATGAGTCGGTCCATTGGATCTAAAGTGTTTACAAACACTGCATTTATGGCATGTGGGGCTGAAAGGGTTAATTTAGCTAATACATGTAACCTGTTAGAGCATCATGGAACTTATGTATGAGAGATCAGCGTGTACATGTACATTATATCAATATTAACCGGGTACATCGTTGTAAGTCATTCACATTGTAAAATATTTACAATACATCTTTACTTCATTAAATCGGCAAATGACAATATGTTTCAAAATAGCTGTCGTAATAGGCTGTTTTGCAATATTTCTGTTAGAATCGTGTGTTGTTACAAACAATTATAACCATTCATAACACATACAATACATTTTGTCCATCATATCACAAATAAATTACAGGAGACAGCGTCGCAATTTCCTTACACAACCATGAAAACAATCAAAATGGCCGCCAACATGTTCTTGTATGTTTTTATGTTTTACTCTATCGAGCTGTTATAAACACAAAATTCATATATCTATACCTGTCCAATTCAGACATCCAATCAATTGATACTATATACATGTCCAGCTATGCAATGATGCATTAATATTTTCAACATGGCCGCCAAAATATTCGGATTTTCAAACATATTGAGTCTTCAGCAATTAAATAACAACAACATTGATATGTCAATTTTAGTACTGAAGAAATAAGTGTTTCCAAAATGTATTGACAGACAACAATGATTGCATTGTTACTATTCGGCTGTCTATTTAATGCTATTGGCAGGAAAAACAATTCTCCCAATTAGGCGAGCATGATGATCATTGGCCAAGGCCGTATGTATGATGGCATTACGGATGCTGTGCAATGCGGGTATGCTTATTCAAAGTATGCAGGCTTTCTCCCACATTAAGGATCACAAATATGCCTTCACATGTGCTGTCATCTGACTCAAATGTTATGCAGGTATAGCAACAAGTAGCAGATTTCATCAAAATTGCAAAGTATACTTATCTTGTAAAGTATATTTTGAGGGAGAAATCATTTACTTTTCCAGAAATGCATTATTTCATATAGAACAAACGACTGCATATATTTGATGATTAAAAGTATGCAGAATTATTATGCTGAATTTATTACATTGTCACAGCCAAAATGGCTGTGATAATGTAATAAATTCAGTAAAATAAAAATTAATAAAAAATTGAAAATTTCTCCCTCGAAATATACTTTGCAAAATAAGTATACTTTGCAATGTTGGTGAAATATGCTACTGAACTAATACAACTTATTATAAATCTGCATAATTTTTGTTTTTGATAATTTAACACCGCATGTGTAGAATAACACATATAAGACAAGTAAGAACACTGAACGTTCAAAACATACTAGTGAGAGTATTTATGGTATATATGTACACATAGCAGGTATATTAATATAGTGAATATATCTGCAAAACATATGTATGCTTTTAGAAAGATCACGCACCTTAAATTGTTCAATTACCATGGAAATTATGAAGTTGTATATCATCGTACAGGTTATCACGTGTTACTATCATGAAATCATTATTAACTATTAACTGAAACTGCCTCACAGGCAAAATATAATATAGCAATGGGTGCCTCTCCTGCGAGATTTCCACTGATGGAGAAATATTTCTACACGTATTAGGCAATGGCCAAGATGCATACGCCGGTACTGGATGAGGGCCATACACACTGAACACACACACGTTCTCGTATGACACATAAGCGTATTTCAGTAGCCATCTGTCTGATCGAGGAGACACTATCTGTTTTTCCTCACTGGTTGACAGTATATCAGCAAGTTAAACACCACTTGTGTTCTATATAATGTATATACAAGTACAGATGACATCTACATATGGGCCGAGCCATACGAAAACCGGGCTTAATGACAACGTCATGAAAAGCGGTAAACGACGTCGGAAAAACGACGTTTCAAATTGTCTAGCGTCGCCGTAAAAGTTCACAGTTTTCCCTCCCATTTACGTTTACTGGCGTAAGTTAACATTAAGTGTGAACAGAAAACGGAAAATGATAACTTACTGAAACTTTCACTAATATGAGACGCGATACCTTGTACCTCGGTACACATATTATGACGTCATGACTTGACGTCACGTACTTGTGACGTCATTGAACGTGAATACATGTTTGACATTATGGCCATGGTGTCGTGACAAACTATTATAGCAAAGATACTTGCACGAGTTCCTCGCAGCATCATTGACTTAGAAATGCTTCAGGCGCTGTACTGTCGCCCAACTGTCGTTCTTTGACATTTTTACTCTTTTTCGTCGGTTGTCCTTATGAATTCAAAATGGTGAACGCATAATTTAACTGGCTACATATCAGCGAAGTCTTCGCTTACACTGCACTTTGATTCCTAAATAAATTTTAAATATGAACAACCTATTGTATGCCAACGTATTACCATCTATTATCTTGGTAAATTGAGACTTTTGAACAATTATATCCAGTACTTAGCGAATGATATGCCATTTAATGCCACTCATTTTTATCACAAATGGAGGTAGACAGCAGCATATATAATGACATAAATTTATCCGTGGTTTGTATTGAATTTTTAAAATAAATGCATCAACATATTAATTGGAAATGTGATGGTCATAAACTTGCTTTTGTAGTCGAAAGAAAGTTTTTGTGTAGTATCAAATCATCAGTTTATCACTTGACTGCATACTAATTGTAGATCAGGCGATGGTAATGCGATCTTCAAGAAAGACACACGGCGACAATTATAAGGTATCACGCTGCCAAATCTGCCTGGTATCGTGTTTTGTCACAAAGGTAATGTTATAAGCGGCCTACTGTCTACTTTGAAATATGTCGTCGCATACGAAATGTTAAATGATGTCGCTATTATTCCCCAAAATTATTTCAGACAGCAGCAAACAACAGGGAAATCTCTGCCTTATTTGAAAATTATTCATACGAAATTACGTTACTTGGGCCGCAATCCAAAACATGACGTTACATTAGCAACTGCAACACGAGCCATAAACATTATGTTCATACTTTGTCTTGGCCTAATGGAAGACACTTTGCCAGGCTACGAGATATCCAAATTTGGTTGACATGCGATCAAAGATGCCAAATCTATAGGACTTGTCCGGATCAACACCCCTTGTATACGCCGTTGATAAAAATGTCGTAATTTCGACGTCCTTGATCTAAAGCGTCATATCAGTTTTTACTATGTGTCATAAAACTACTTCTAAAATGAAACATAATTGGGATACATTGATAATTTTGGCGGCATATGGCTTTTAAAAGATGTACAATTTAGAATACGCGAAAAAGTAAAAACTGAAAATGTTGTCATTAAGCCCGGTTTTCGCACGGCGCGGCTCATATATTTTTGGCGTTCGTAGTTGTGCAAAAAGTACACACAAGATAAGTTGACTTTGCCCAAGGTTACGTGTCGTTTGTCAATTATTCACTAATAGTATATATACATACACTACTTAAAATCAACCTACATGGCAGGCCTATTCGTTTACTACTCCATTACGCTTAAACGTTCTTATTGACGTTGAAGTCGCCCGTTAATGTTAACGTCGTAATTGCGACGTCATTGAGCTAAAACGTCGTTTGCGCTTCTACATGTACCACGTGTTACAAAAATACATGTAACATGAAAAATAATTGAGATACATTGATATTTTTTGTGGTATATGTCTTTTAAAAGATGCGCTATTCAGAATATGCAAAAAGGTGAAAAATTAAATTGTTGTCATTAAGCCCGGTTTTCGCATGACGCGGCCCATATATTAGTTCAGGAATGGGAATGGGGTAAGGGAGGACTATTGGAATGCAAAATAAATAGCGTGTACATTATGTGAAACATGTATATGGATTCTCCTAGTTACATAGATCTAGTGCCTAATTATTCTTATGTCAAATGACTTATTTAATTACGTGCCTGCCATCTTGAAAATTTAAACAAGGTATTTGTTATTCCGACTCAGTGCTGTTGGTATTTCTTTCTGTGTGTCCGACAGCAACAGCATAGCAAGTGCGGCTCGATTAGTATTTTTGACAGTTATCTTAATTAATCTTACATTTAATATTAACAGTCTTAATATTCTAAATAGTTCACTATTTCAATTGCAGCACATCGAGTAGTATGTGCTACAAATCATTCATTCATCATGGTAGAAAAGAAACCATTTTCGATATGCAATGTGCTGGGGCCCGTTTCACTAAACTTCGTATGACTAAAATGTTCGTAAGTGCAAAATTATGATAATTTGTAAATTTCACATAAACAATATTTTCTTGTAAACAAGTATAGGATTTGAATTTATTCAGCATAGGCTGCATATGCAGCCTATGCTCAATAAATGTAAATCCATCAATTGAAATTTACAGACGATCCTAAATTTGCACTTACATTTTAGTCGTACGAGGTTTAGTGACACGGCCCCCAGATTTTCGCATCTTTCGTTGGTACAATCCATGTACAATCCAAGCAAAGTGTAATTATTTTCATCACACAACACAGATATACATGTACATATAGCAAATTGTGTCCTATTGTTTTGTCAATTGCTTCACAAAATGTATCACGTTTGATAAAACAAAAACAATGTATAAAGTAGGGAACATAGGCTAGGACACATTCACACCGTACAACGTGGTCCCCTGTCTGCAGTTGCTATCACAATAACAGTAGGGCGTGACAATGTGCATAGAAAAGTGAAAGTGACTGGGTGTAGCATGCCACCAACAGCTAAGGTCTTATAGAGACGGGACCACAGTTTAAAGTCTCATTCGACAGACCAGTGGGATAGAAATAATATTAAAGTAGTGTTGATGCCCAATGCGAGGTTTGAACCTACAAGCTACTGATTGGAAGTCGGATGATCTAACCCCTAATCCACAACCCATCCCCAATGTGCATATAACTCCATGGTGTTAACTATTTATTTTAGATAATTTCACAAGCCTTACATTTCAGCAATTGTCATGACCGCCTGTTGTTGTGGAAGCAACTGCTGGTGGATGAAACATACGGAGCACCGCAGGGAATTAGTATTATCTTTTTGTATTAATTCGTTCCCACGACATAACAATTCGTTCCCTCAATTTAACAATTCGTTGTCAAAATTAGTTCCCTCAATTTAACAATTCGTTACCACGAAATAACAATTCGTTCCCACGGGAATGAATTGTTAATTCGTGGGGACGAATTTTTATAGCGTGAGAACGAATTGTACATTCGTGGGAACGAATTGTTATAGCGTGGGAACGAATTATTAATTCGAGGAACGAATGTTAAATTGAGGGAACGAATTGTTATTTCGTGGGAACGAATTAATAAAAAAAAAAGTCTTGTCCGCCGCTGCGGGGCTCCGTATGAACACCTCTTGGTACGGTGTGATATTTGGACGTGCACTGTGTCACTCACGCAATCTTACACTTTGCTAACTGGGCCGAGGAATGATAACAGTGTCAATAAAGCCTGTGTAACCAGTATTCATTATGATCATAATTTGTCGCTGTCACGTGAGAAATGAGACTTATGGGTTTTGCGACCAGTGTAGATCCAGATCTGCACCGTTCGCCATTCCATCAATGGAACATGCTTCTAACAAGCGATATAGATGATCATCAGGCTCTAGTAGTGTGATATTTGATCAGGAGCTACACTGGTACACATTAATAGTTTTGTTCAAATAATCAGTGGCAGCGCCAACCGCTATTATTGTATACACTGTGCAAGCCGTTACCAACACGAATGTGCGTGTGCGCAGTATCAGTTTGTTTTGGGGTCACCTGCTGTAAACATCAATGCGTTACTGATAGGTATGTCCCACATGAACAGCATAATCCGTGTGACAGTTCATTGTATTTTACTGTATATGTGTCTGTGCTGTGACTGCAGAAATGGGACCTTGGCTTTTCAATCAGTGTAGATCAAGATCAGCCTGTGCATCTGCACAGTCTGATCAGGATCTGCACTATTCGCCATTCCATCAATGAAACATCCGTCTTGATTATAACACGTAAATAGATCGTTATCATTTTAAAGGATCGTGCGAGCTTGATCAGGAGCTACACTGGTCACATATCACATACGCGTATGCCCCATTTCTCCAGTCACAGTCATATATATTCAGATGGTACTGGAAACGATTTAGACGCAAAGGAAAACGGGGATAGAAACAACAACACATCAGGGAGTATATTGCGTTGAGGTATTTTACTTCAATAGTTTAAATAATTATATAAATAGAACAACATTCAGCGCAATTTGTCATTACAAAGGTCAAAGCCATTTGTTGTTGTTTTTGGAAGGCAGCGAAATTCATATACATGTACAGTGGGGTCAGCGTGTAAGTGCACATACGAACGAACACGACAGGTTGGTTCCAACATGTCGTATTCGTTCATGTGTGCACTTACACGCTGACGCCACTGTACCCATGTTCCATTTGAGCGCACAATTAGTGCAACATGTAACATAAAACATGTAGTACACAGGACCGTACGCAGAGGGGGTGCGACGGGTGCCTACGAACCCCCCTTAATCCTTTCAACAACACTTTGCCTGTATAGTGGTATTTGAAAAAAGTGTAGATCCTGATGAGCCGGCTCGTGACGAGCCGTCTCATCAGGATCTGCACTTTTTGCAAGTAATTTTCATAATTTTGAGAACAAAACTACTTGAAAATCATTTTGTGATGAGTGGATTGGTTGCAAAATTAACATATCAAAATGCATTCCAGTTACTTAGGAGTGAAAGGGTTAATCTGCCGAGGTCTGTCCGTGGATGCGCAAACAAAAAAGGTTTAGCCCTTCGCGCCGTCGACATCCCCCTAAATTAACTCCTGCGTATGGGCCTGGTACATATGTAGCTGGGTCTCCAATATATCGTTGAAGTCGAAAATGATTCAGTCTGATCAGTTTATCTGGTCGTAAACGAGAGTTATTCACGTTTTAACTTCTTAACCATTCATACGAATTTCAACACTACATACCTCTGTCGTAATGTCTGCAAACAGTGTAGATCCAGATGAGACGGCTCGTAACGAGTCTCATCAGGATCTGCAACGTTTCCGGATCCATTGTTAGAATGCAACATCTTTCGAAAATGAAGTAGAAAGTTGACAAAACATTCGTACATCTATAAGGGTCGTTCCGAAAGTTCGCAAACTGAGTGTAGCATACTAGTGTACAGGTTGAACAATACGCAAGTTTTCAGTCTAAAATTGTTCATCAAATCGCATCTCCGCAGTCTTATCGATACACACAGTTTTCATATTTTGATCCTCATCGGAGAGTTTAAATATTCACAAAACTTCTATTTCTTATGCATGTAATAGGATAATATCGTCAGACTTTATTTTTTAATTTCCTCTAAATACAGGCCATAACAAGGATTTGATTATCCGACACCACTACGTTAGAAAACATCTCTGCGCGTCACAGCTTTTTATCGTCATCGACATAAAATATGCGTCCCATGATCTATCAAAACACTACCATGCAAACATATGTTAAATCTAATCATGTCTCTCACGTTTAACCCTTTGAACCCGAAAGCCCGCTATATGTGTGTTTGCGAACAGTGCAGATAAAGATGAGCCGGCTCGTAACGAGCCGTCTCATCAGGACCTGCACTTTTTGCAAGCAATAATCATATTTTTGAGAGCAAAAACACCCCCTTTAAATGACGAGTCTGAAAATCATTTTGTGACGATTGGATTGGTTGCACAATGAACATAGCAAAATACATTCCAGTTACTTAGGGGTGAAAGGGTTAAAGAGACTTTATTAAGCATATATGTACTAGTAAACCACACTTTAAGCTTACATGGAAAATGTGCTTATGTGTGCATCTGGTGACTTGAATAATATCGGACACGAGGATCTCATACAAAAAGATATGTTTAAAAAATCCACCCGACCTATTCACTTGCCACAAACTTCGGGTCTGAGAACCGACAGGTATATGCCATTCTTATTTGACAACATTTTGGAACAGCCCTCGTACATATGTGGCTGTTACTGGAGGACTGGTGCTTATATGTGGCTGTGACTGGAGGACTGGTGCTTATGAGTATTGTGATCAGTGTAGCTCCTGATCAAATATCACGCTCCTGTAGTCTGATAACTATCAATATTGCTTGTTAGAAGCAATATGTTTGTCATTGATGGAATGGCGAATAGTGTAGATCCTGAGCAGACAGCGGATGCACAGGCTGATCTGGATCTACAATGGTCGCAAAGCCATTAAGCCCCATTTCTCCAGTGACAGCCACATACACGTGGGTGAAGATGACAAACGCCGCCTTCTGGCGCCGACCTCGTAAACAAATATGCTTCTCATATCTTCTTAATCTGGAATTAATAATAAGAAAAATATCAAATTGGTTTATTAAAAAATAGTACCATTATACTACAGATACGATCGGTATTATTCCGGACATCAATCTTCCATGGATGAAAACACCAGCCGCTCTTCAGTAAAAATGTCCTGGCCTTGGTGTACCTTAACAGTACAAGACGCATGTGGTGGGGCATTGTCATTAAAGGTACACGCCCACTCAGTAGGCACAAAATGTTCTGTATATCAGAGACATCATCTGAGATATTTGCTGGCAACATAAACATTCATTCACCATTACACCACGTATTGATTGGCATTGTTATACATTTTATATCAGCCGTAATTTTCCACACTGATATCAGGGGCGATTCTCGTGTTTCCTTAAAATGTTAACGGGCATTACTATTTATACTATGTATTTATTTTATTTTTTATTTTTTTACGTTCTGTTTATTTTTTTTTATTCATTTTTGTTAATTTTATTTTTTTATTTTATTTTGTTTGTGTATGGATATTTTTCCTTTATTTATTTCCTTTTTTTATCATTTTATTTTTTATCATACCCACATGTACACATAAGACATATACATGTAATAGACAACGACAATTGTCTCTAAGGTGTATGTAAAAACTTATTATACCAACATTAATCTCTAAATCTCACATTAGTAAACTTATTAATTCTCGAATTAGACAAATGATGATCTCTTGTACTGTATGTTGGCTGACATTTCCTTAACACTGATGCATAAAACTAATTATTAAAAATGTTGTCTGTTCATCGCTTTTCTATATATCGTCCTCCATCCTCCATGTTTTCATCAGTGAGAAGTTAATAGTATAATTGTCGTAAAACTTGCATCTGTTTTTTTCCCAAATATTAATAGTATTAGAACAAAAGAGATGACCTTTTGTATTGTGTTTTGGCCGAAATGTTCCAACACGCATGTATATATTTAGATATCAATATAAATGTGTGGCCGTTAATTATCTTCCCATTATTATCTTTAAAGTACAGCAGAGATTTATAGTTCAGTGCCATTGTTTTATCCATATTCAAGAGATCTAATATCATGTCATCTTTATACTTCTTGACGGCTTTACACTCCCAAAACAAGTGCATATTAGTTTGCCTATTGTGATTGCACAATGGACACATAGGTATTCTTAATCATTTTTCTTGTATAGTAAAATACTGGTGTTCTCAGAGCTTTATGGACATATTTGTAAATTGTTTCTTTCACATTTAGATCTTTTATCGCGTTTAGATTTTCCCATATTTCTTTTATTTAAAATTAATTTCCGGCATTCTCTTTTCGATTGTCGTTCTGAATTGTTTATTCTCATTTATTTCCATATATATTTGTTTTGCTGTTAGAAATTGCCATACCTGAGTGTTATTTCTATATTGTGTAATAATATCATGAATTCCCTTCATGCCTGCAGGAAGTTTTAATGTATGAACATTTGTGTTTGCTGCCAGTTTTGGATTTAGAAATCCCATTCTCAATCCTTATTTTTTGATGTGCAACTATCATACTTTATAATCTGTCGAAAATATTATTACAATTGTGATCGTTCGCCGATCTAAAAAACACTTTTTTCTAATTTTATTGACTTTCTTCCATGATTCGCGTACTATCAGATTATGTCTTCCGGAAACCCTGAAAAGGGAAAGTCCTTGCGTCTATTTTTAGGTTTAACCAATCAGAGATGTTCTTACATAGACGCTTCGGTGGTTGTATTATGGAAGATAGTGCATTGACCCAGTTCCAGATAATGAACGAAATTATAGGAAAAAATGTTTTTTAGATCGGCGAACGATCACAATTGAACGAACTTTGTATGGTTGGAGTCTCTAATGTATGTGATCATGGTGTACGACTTTAGTTTGAGCTGGCGATCAGCTATCGGCCAAATATGACCGATAATCCAGCCGGACGGCCTCCGATTCTGTGTGAGATTCTTTCGTACACGCAACTTTCGCTTTGGATGGGGTAATCAAAACGCGAATAACTCAATAAATACTTGAAACAGCGATTTGAAGTGAGTATATTCACACACCTAATACCTTTATCGATTGCCAGAGACATATTTCATACATTTAATCGATGTTTATTGTGTTTGTGCGAGCCGGAAAAAAAGAGGGCTCTTTCTATAATAGCGCTATTTATGCTCACCTTGAATTAACGTATAGTACTGTACGAGACCAAGTGGGTGGGGTAATGGGATTTTTTTTAATAGGCATTTTTTTGGTGTCATAGGTCCGAGACTTCCACCTGTGGGTATATACACCAGAAAGACAACCGTTGCAGAAACACAACATTGTTTTACTCCCGAGTGCGATGTGATTTAACTCTACTGGCTGTTGTTTGTTTCATATGAACACAATATAACATTTTGGTTTCCGTCGGTATGTATCACCAAAGAACTCTGTGATTCTTGTGTACACATCGCTTCATACTACATGTAATTGTATCTGGCGTATCGGCGTTTCCAGTGGAACATATTACGAAAAAGCTATTAATCAGAGCGGAAATATGAGACACGCCATACCTTCAGACATCTGCTCAATTTCATGAAATACGTTTATATTTTCCATAAATGGCGTGAAAGTTAAAACATTTGTAGAGCATGTACTCTGAACATTTAGATTTTATTTATGAAAAATATTGTATGTTTTGTAAACGTGTTTAATGAAATTACGCAGTTGTCAGAAGGTACAAAAGCACATAGCTTGTCTCGTATGTTCATGACGAAAATTGTACACAAGTACCGCAAGATTCTGCGCGGACAAAAGTTCGGAAGGAGACCGCGATAATAGCACGAACGTCGAGCTTGCACTGCAACGTTTGCGCAACTCGGCTCACTGCGTGTGACGTGACTATTTGATTTATTGATGTTTAACAGCTAAGGTTATTTAAGGCCGGGCCAACGGGTTCGCTCCCGTATTCAACCTGCTGCATTGGTTGAAAATCCCAAAATCAGAACTGAATAGTTACAACTGGTACCAGGTATATACCACACCAGAGCAACTTGGCCCCTTCCCCTAAACATCCTTCCCCTAAACATAATAGGATTAAGAATACTCATATTACTCATATAAGGGGCATAACTAGTTTCAACTCTCACACACAACAATGTCAAAGACGTACATGAGGGCCAAACCAGGTCTCTGGTCGGGATTCCGGTAAGGATGAATCCCGATCGTTAAATTACCCATCGCATGCTCCCACCTGCCACGCAAGTGGCGTACTCACCTTTACACACGTGGCAGGTTTTCTGGCACCATTCTCCCATGAACTCCTTCTGTTTGTCGCAGGCTCCCCATGCGTTGTATCCGGCACATTCTGTGTGTTTGTCCACGCACGGCGGAGTTCCTTTCCCTGTGTGGGAGGGACAATACATGTGACTGTGATTGGTGAAATGACGTCGATATGCAGCCTATGCTCAATAAATGTAAATCCAACAATTGAAATTGCCAGACGATCTTAAATTTTCACTTACGAACATTTTAGTCGTACGATGTTTAGTGAAACGGGCCCCTGGGGGTCGTTTCACTACACTTCGTACTACTAAAATGTTCGTACGTGCAGTATTATGATAGTCAGTCTGTAAATGCATATGCTCAATAAATGTAAATGCATGAATTGAAATTGCCAGACGATCCGAAATTTGCACTTACGAACATTTTAGTGGTACGACGTTTAGTGAAACGGGCACCTGCTACTTACCGACACCATATTAGACGTCGTGTGATTTTTTACCTAAGGACATGTGCGATTTTTCATGAAATATACATACAGAAACTTGTGACGTCGAAAAATTACGAACGTTCCATAGCAAATACGGAATTATATTCCGCATTTGTTATGAATATGTTGACGTTATTTACAGAAATACAGTTCCTGTATAAAGTTAACATGAACAATCGTGCATCGTTTTCGGTACAAAAGCACATGTCTTGAAGAAATGTGGCTTATGTGATCAGTGTAGCTATAGATCAAATAGCACACTATTGCCAGATGACGATCTATATAACATGTTAGAAGCATGGTGGCTATTTCATGAAATGACGAACTGTGTAGATCAGACTGTGCGGATGCACATGCTGATCTGGATATAAAGTGGTCACAAAACGAATAAGCCATATTTCTCCGGTCAGAGCCACATATTGAAAGGAAGCTGAATTTATAGACCAGTGTTAGAAATATGTTCCATAACTTGGAAAATCACGAAGAACTTCTCGTCCGTAGTACCGTTATCGTTTGAACTTCTCGTCCGTAGTACCGTTATCGTTTCAATTGGCGGAATGTGTCTGTCCGACATCACGTTGCTTAATTTACAACATTTTCCGTAAATGACATCTAAAGTTGATGAAATTTTCAGAGTAACCGTGCAATAGAATTCGCATTTGCTAGGAAAATTTGGCCAACTTTCGACGTTATTTGCAGAAAATATCACAGTGTAAAAATATTTCATGAAAAATCGCACATCTTCAGTACAAAATCACATGGTTTGTCCCATATATGTTTGTAACTGAAGAAATTGGGCTGTTGTTGTGGTGTATGTGGCGAGACTAATGCCGATAATGCTATTGTAACACTAGTCTATCATCACGGTTGTACGCGTATAAGGGAGACAACTGAATGCTGAGACTGAACATGTATTCTGGTTACCTGAAGAAGGATCTATCTGGGATCGTAGTTAGTTATTTCCCTTTGCAAATCTATTTATAGAGATCCGGTCCTATGCTGTATTTCAGAGTTTATTTGTTACAGAATAACACACAAATTGAGCTTTGCGAACAGAGTAGACCCAGATCAGACTGCACATTTGTGCGGTTTGATCTGAGTCTACACTGATTGCAATAACATTAATAAGTGTGAAAATGTGAGTCTGGCAAATGATGTAGTCCCAGATCAGATTGCGTAGATATGTAAGATGATTTGGATCAACACAATTAGAAATCATTATATTGACAATATCCACGTTTGCTATGAAAATTTCGTCAACTTTCGTTGTATTTAATTTACCGCAAATATCACAGATTCTATACATATCTTTCATGAAAAAGTCGCTAGGTACAAGATCACATGGCTTGTTTCAATTAGATTACTGTGTATTATCTGACAATATTGCACGGCTTCGCAAGCTGAGCCGGTGCTACACTGGTCTCGGCTATACAACCAGCTGGGTGCGGTGGGGTGAGGTGGTGGGGTTGCTCACCTGCACAGAGCCCCTTGTCACATGTCTGCCCCTTCCAGCAATCGGCACAGGCTTGTCCTTTGATGTACGGGAATTCGTTGGCCCAGTTACCCCTGTAGGAATTATATAGAGTTTATTCAATTACCATTTTCAAATACCGGAACAAAGAAATCACGTTGTGGTGCAACGGTCCAGACTATTCTAGGTATATGTTAATACGAATCGTCTGTCTGTGCGACTGGACTTACTATAAGTCGCCCAGCGTTACAGACAGAACAATCGCGTTAGGTACATGTAGGGTCGGAAATGTTTATTTTTCATATTTACTTTACTGGTCCACCACCGCCTACATGTATGTTCATCTTGCCCAGATGTCAACGTTTCTGAACATCTACTGGCAATGTCAACTTGCAATCAAGCATATTGATTGGCAGCACAGCTCAGGCTCGGTTAATGAAGCTGCTTACTTTCAATCAGAATATTCAAGTATTTTATAGTAAAGATTAGCGCAGGCGATGATGTACACGTGTGCATGCATATACATGTATGCACAATCCGAATTGGATTGGTGACAATAGTAAGTACATCAGAGTTTATTTATTTGAAGTATATTTGAAGTAAAAAGAAGTTAGGGTTTTGGAGATATAGTGTTTGTAAACATTTTATGTAAATTGTGAAGTCATATGACCATGATATTGGCATGTGAGCCGCATAGATGGGCTATAGAATGAACAGATGGATGCTGATACAGAAGTATTTAAAGTTTTATATAAATAGGAGTAAGCGTTGCGGAAATATATGGTATGTAAAAACTTTAACTCAGATTTAAAAAAAAAATAGAGGCTGTAACGCAAATTAGACCTTGGGCATGTGGGTATGTGTGAGCCATTGAATGAAAATATGGATGATGATAAATGAGTATTTGAAGTTATAAATAAATCGAAGTAAGGTGTTAGCGACAGAAGGGGACAAAGTCCCTCATGGGCAAACCCCCTTTACTGACCCCTTCCTTACGGATGCACAGGCTGATCTGGGTCTTGTACAAACAAACAGTAAACAAAATAACTTACATGGGATCGTACCAGCAGCCGAAAAACCAGGTATTCTTGGCGGTAGTTCCACCGAGCGTCGGACAGCGTTTAATGGCACAGCCGACCTCCTTCGTCTTGTACCAAATCATCTGTACATGGGGAGGTGTAGACAGTCTGTGAGAGGCAATTCAAGACACGCAGAACAATTCGTGCGCTTTGGAAAGAAGTGCGCTTGAAACGAAAGGTTATTTTCTACATTAATTAAACCTTAGAATGCGGGAAATGAAAATTGCCGGCTGCTGTTGTTTCGTATTTTGTCATATATATCAATGAAAACATTGTTTGGCAGCACCTTAGACTCATTTCCCAAACCCTTTGGAAATGATTCTAAAGTACCCACAAACTATGTTTTTGATGATAATAATTTAAAATAAAAAATAATAAGCAGACGACAAAAAAATTAATTCGGCATAGTGATGGTTAACATTTCCCAGTGCATTCGTCTCCTGCTTTATTTTCTAGCGCACTAACGACTGCACCGCCGCCTGTGTTAATATTGCCCGGATTATCGACGTTGCCCAACATCCGTTGCTCTTCCAACTCGCAATTAAGCAATTTGATCGTCTAAGCCTAAGCTGTGCTACAGCTCAGTCAATCAAGCAGTTTATTTCAAACACAATATTCATGTATTTTTAAATAAATAACATATTGCCAATATTAGCGGAGGCGGTAGTGTAGCATGCAATAGTGTAGCTAACGAACTACTCATTAATACATGCAATAGTGTAGCTAACGAACTACTCATTAATACATGCAATAGTGTAGCTAACGAACTATTCATTAATACGTGCAATAGTGTAGCTAACGAACTACTCATTAATACGTGCAATAGTGTAGCTAACGAACTACTCATTAATACGTTCTTTGTCATAACTGTCGTTTCTCACTCGCTAGACTCTACTGGGCAAGAGACTAACGCGCTACTTCATAACAAACTACTCGTAGATGTTTATACCATCATACACTCAGACACGTATGTGTATGCTGACTCATGGTGGAAGCTCAAACAATCTACGTATATTGTTCTGCGTATAACCTTTACACTTATCACGCATACTAATAAGTTAGCCAATTACATGCACCAGAACAAGCACAAGTATTAGTGATATAGTCCAGCCGTATGGTGAATATATTGATACAATTGCGCATATTGTGTTACAAGCATGAACTTTGGCACACTGATAGAGTTTAAGGTACTCAACATTTTGGGAGATAGACCCACCTGAAAAATCTAAAATTGCCGCCATTTTCAACACGGCCGACCTCTAATAACTAATTCAGCAGTAGTAATGTTAATGTGTTTGAAAACAATCGAGTATTTCGTTATACAAGCATGGAACTTGGCATTTATGTGTATTTTTAAAATACTGAATATTTTGGATGTGAACCCACACTGACAAATAGTAAAATATGGCCGCCATTTGCAAAATGGCCAATATCCGGTAGCTAATTTCGACATACACACTTGGTGTCATGTCTCTACTAATATACATGGTAAAACTCGTTTGGTAAAACCAGAAGACAAATAAAACGTGTCTGCTTGGATAAAATGCACAAATATCCGCACTTTCAAGATGGCCACCATGTCAGAATATACATCATGTGAGAAATGGAATTGTATTAAAAACAGTGACCAGTGTCTCATACATACCATACATACCATTTCATACATTTCACAAATTTTAGTTGGGATGATTATTGATGGACCGAATATAAAAACCTAGTCTAGCAACGAACGCACCTCATAAGCAACCCTGACTGCAGCGCAATTGTTGTATTTCAACAGCACAATACGCCGACGCGAAGGTTCGTCTTCACAGTATCACAGCAAATCACGGGAACCGCCTCTTCCTATATACACAGGTCTCCTTGTGCATGCAGAAACACGGAAATGCGGACTTGTAGATAAGCTATATGACCTAGGACTGTCCATTTCTTATGATAGAGTACTAGCCATATCCACGGACAAGGCGAATGGTGTATGCGAGCAATCTCGGAAGGAGAAAGTTGTGTGCCCACTTAAACTTCGCAAAGGCATCTTCACCACATGTGCAGTTGATAATATCGACCATAACCCATCATAAACTACAGCACAAGGATCTTTCCATGGAACAGGGATATCAATATTCCAGCATCCTACAGCTGACTGTCCTGGAGAAGACAGAGACGGTGTCGTCCTTCATCCATCTGAAACATCAACACCAAAGAATATATTGCCATTATCTGAGGCTTACACAAGTGTGCCCCAGTTATCCTACGGGAGAAGGAACTGACAGTACCTGCCATCAGTGGATCGCTTATAAGTGAGTATCCAGTCCTATCAGAACATATTGCACAGCAATTCCAGTGGCTCAAGCATACGAAAGACGTATGCCAAGCTGTAACAAGTGAAGAACAGGACATGGAAATGTCATGGGCAGCGTATCATGCATCTAGACAAGACATGGCTAACACACCGGTTAACATTAGTGCGCTGCTTCCTCTCTTCCAGGAAGAGGTGAAATCGCCTGCAATGATATGGCATGCGATGGATGTTATACGCCAAGTTGTGCAGTTCCTACATCCAGGCCAAAACAATACAATGAAATTGGCTAGACACACACGGAGAAGACAAGTTTGCAATTATGTTTGGAGGTCTTCATATAGGAATGGCTGCCCTGAATACCCTAGGAGATTGGTTACATGATAGTGGATGGACGGCTGCTATTTCTGATGCCAACTTTGCATCATCTGGCTCAGCTGAGTCATTTATCAAGGCAGTACACGTGACACGGACCCGACATGCGCACCAAGTGATAGCCAGTAGTCTGTACATATTGATGCACAACGCATTCACACACTATCTAACTAGTGTAGAAGATGGTGAAGATATATTGTCATTCGATGAGTGGCGAGCAGTCAGTGGCTCAAATAGTCCTCAGTTTTTGTATTGGTCTATTACACTGGATTTTGTAGAGAGAAGCATTGGCCAAACTCATACCTTGGTTCTTTGCACTGAACCACACACACTACTCTCGTTGGCTACCTGTCCACCTTCGCGATATGATGTCCCTTTCCCAGACTCATCCGAATATCGCAACAGAATTTGAAGCCGGAAACTTTGTAGTACATAAAACTCATAACATATTCTCGGCAATAGCCATCGATCATGCGCATGAGCAGAATAACAAGTGTGTCAAGGGTGGCAAAGGAGCTGTAGGTCTAACAGAAAATTCTGCAGAACTTCTACGATGGATGGTAGCAGGTCCTGAGGTTGCCAGAGTTATTGGGGAGTTTGAAGCATCACTGGTAAACATCACGCATAGCAGCAACAACTCTAGAGTTCGTCATCACGAACAGGTGAAAAGTATACAGACGACTTTCCAAAAACAGGTACTCTCACTTTGTGGAGTCATTGAAAGAATGGGTAATCCATGTATAGATGACAGTGGGAATCTGTTAGTTCTAGACACGAGAGACATTGTCAATGGTGATGTAGTAACCACCGTGGAGAACATCCAACAGGTAGGGGAAGAACAGTTTGCACACTTTTTTGATTGTGGACTGGGAAAATGAACGGTGTCACTCTTTCAACCAGTTACTAGAAACAAAATTTCCTTGTTTGGCTCTTTGTTACAAGAGAAGCAGCAAATTATGTCTTTGAAGAAGACCTGTGCATTGTTCTCTCAACTGTATGTTTCATGTCAGGTTCGAGATGGTGACCTTGATGAGTTTTTCAGTCATGAAAATCAGGGATATCCACCGGCTCTCTCCCAGTTTGGACAAACACGTTCTGGAACAAAGTCTGACCTTGCACACTGTTTAGAGAAGCTTGTTGACGTACAAGAGAGTGCGCCGGATGTTGAAGTGTTACTCCTAGATGGTGCTGCTATTGTCCATATAGTGAAGCCTGTGGCATTGGAAACATTTCATACATATGCCCATGATGTTTTCATGAACTACATCAAATCACACCATAAGCATGTTGACAGAATTGACATAATATGGGACAGATATATTCCAGATAGTCTTAAAGCAGCCGAATGCACTAAACGAGGCACAGGCACAAGGCGGCGTGTTCAGCCAGGCAGCAACATACCAAGCAACTGGGAGTCATTCCTGAAGTTGGACGAAAATAAGACGGAACTATTCAACTACCTGGCAGAAGTTGCCAAGAGTGTGGACTATGACGGAAAAGAGTTAAACTCAACATACGGGGATACCGTCCTGTGTAGCAGAGACAGAGATGTTTCAGAATTGTCACCGTGTAAACACGAAGAAGCGGATAAGCGACTTCTAGCGCATGCAGCTGAATGCGGACGACATGGATACAGCCGGCTGATGATTCGTCCTGTCGACACGGATGTCATTGTTATATCCGTTGGCCTTTTTCGACAGTTGAACGTCGCTCAACTCTGGGTAGCGTTTGGAGTTGGCAAACACTTTCGATATATTCCAATCCATGCCATCGCGGATGCATTGGGTTCTGACAAATGCAAAGGTCTTCCAGTATTCCACGCATTCACCGGGTGTGACCAAACTTCCTCATTTTCTGGACGAGGAAAGACTACTGCATGGCAGACATGGAGGATTGATGTAAGTATCACCGACTCTTTCATCGCGCTGAGTAACTCACCGACTGCTGCCATGGTCAGGTTGAATATGCCATTCATTGAGCGGTTTGTTGTTGTCATGTATGACAGGACAAGTACATGTCAGACAGTGAATGAGGCACGAAAATACTTGTTCACCAGGAAAGGAAGGTCTATCGATGCTATTCCACCAACTTCCGCCGCGCTTTTTGAGCATACCAAACGAGTGGCCTACCAGGCGGGTCACTGTTGGTGACAGGTACTAATTCCACGTCCAGTCATCCCATCACCAGCTAACTATGGATGGAAAAGATCGACGGCTGAAACATGGGAACCACTATGGACCACCCTCCCTGAAGCGTCAAATGTATGCCAGCATCTCATCAGATGTGGCTGTCAATCGGTGAGAGGATGCGCTGGTCACTGTAAATGTATCAAAGCATGTATGAAATGCACTGCACTGTGCAAATGTGGTGGCGACTGTGAGCGTGAATAATCATACAAGTAGCCATGATGATATTCATGTAACATGTCGATCAAGAACAAGGACTCGATTGAGAGATCCACAATAATTGCCGAATATGACCATCATAGATCACCAATAGAACACCAATAGTGTCATACATAATGACACAAACGCATCACAATACATAATACCTGAAAGATATATTATGTCAAATTTAAGAGCACTTTTTCAACATTGTTTTCTCTCAGTTGTATGACATCAATACTAAATGTGTGCAAGTACGTTGAATATGGACTTGGAAGTCGCGGCCATCTTATAAAATGGCGGCCATATTGATATATATATATATATACTGTCTCATATAGTCATAACAGTAACAAAGCGTACTGTCCTAAATCAAGGATGTTCAAATAATTTAGTACAATTATTTGTTCAGTAATGCATGTATTGTATTTTACTTCGATTATGGCGGCCATCTTGAAAATGACCGCAAATTTGACATATACAAGACATATATCATACCGACTTCAATTTTAGAAATATTTCAGACCATATAATGCATTTTCAAGGAACTTATCGACAAATTGGCTTCATAAAGTGTTTATCAAAATGTATCGTGTACAAAATGGCGGCCATCTTGACAATGGGGGCCATCTTGATTTTTTCAAGTGGGTCTATATCTTAAAATGTTCAGTTTATACATTTCTATAACTGTGCCAAGTTTCATGCTTGTAACAAAAAGTGCGCAATTTTTTCACGAAGCTGCCCAACTAATACTACAGTGTTTCAAATTATGCGAGTTTTACTGATTCATGTGTACGATTGGTAAGCGGCTATTGCATGGACCAGTATTATCGAACTGGACAAACACGCGTGACTTTCCTTAGAACTACTCCAGGGGTGTCATCGGCGTTAGATTGGCGATGCTTGCTGGATCTCACGTCACGTTGAGATAAGATTGAACTAAGCAACGTGATTTCAATCCGACAAACTCCTCTGTTTTTAACTTGAACGATGCTCAGCTTGAATTAGTTCTAATGGAAGTTACTAGTTTATTCTTTATTTACGTCTCATCAGCTGTATAACATAACATACATAGCAGTCATACAATATACATGCACAGTTTCCATTAGATATATAATTATAAGAGATGACTCACTTCCGTTTTTCATAACACCGTTTAAAATAACATATGTACACTTCTGAAGCTCATAATCAAAAAATCAACACGGTTTCTAAAACAATGGAGGAGGATATAAGACATTCGACATGAACATACGTAATTTTCCAAGTTCGTTTGTATTAGAATTCCCGATGTCTGACACAGACAGACGTACCTGTGTGTAGTGGCAGCTCATGCCGCACGCCTTCCCCTGGTAGTTATAGTCTTTGATCTCGTCATACCAGCCCTGCATGGCCTGTTCCATATTTTCAATGTCGTCGGTGGCGGTGCTGAACGCCAGGTTCTCTCCCCGTCCTTTCTTCTCGTGCTCGAACTTGCAATTGCTCAGCCAGCGGTCCGCCTCCTTCGCCAGCGTGTCGCTCCACACCTGGTGTATAAATGTACATTGAAACCTCTTTAAACCGGACACCCTGGGAGGTTCCCAGGGTGTCCGGCTTAGAGAGGTTTCACGGTCAATCACGAATTTGATCATTATGAGCCATACATAGTTGTTTGCTATGCGATCACGAACAGACCATATCACCGGAGATAAATGACCAAGAAACTCATCAAACATAAGAGCACATGTTTTTTCTTGGTGTCCGGTTTAGAGAGGTTCCACTGTATGACGAATGCAGGATGGATTTATTGAGATTTATTAGTTGAGGATGATCAGCTGCAAAATCACCATGCAAAATCACCATGCAAAACCACCATGCAACAACACCAGAATCGTCCGTCGCAATTCAACGGACGATTCGGGAGTTTTCGTAGACCTAATTATCCGCGGCTAGTATTGACAATCAATAATTTCGCCCCTATATTTACCAACTATGTTCATGCTTTATACAATTGATAAAACAATTTGGTATATAAGAATATTCTTTTTGCAAAACTATACAAACTGGCACAGTTTATCCGGATGCGACGATTAATGATATACAATGTTTGCAAGTGTTGACTTGTTCCCGCGATAAATTAAACATTGGCATGATGGTCCGTTTTGCTTTTTCAGGGTTATTATTTCTTAAAAACAAAAAAAAAGACAAAAACAACAAAACAGACCACGTCAATTAAAACAGTTTGTATATGGATAGCGGGTGAATTGCATTTAGTGAGTTGAACATGGTTCTAATATTCTCTTACCAATGTGTTGATATTAGAAGACTTTTGTTTCCTTCTGAAGTCATTGTGCGTTTTAAGGATCAAATCCTCATACTTCTCCGCCGTCTCGCAGTACACGTGCACCGCCGCCAAGGCTATGACAACAACAACAAGGGCCAGGCGAATCATGATCTGAAAATAGAAGGAGCAAAATAGTGAAAAGTGTGCCTTCAACGTGGCACAAACATGCACTCCTCGACTAGCGGTGTGTGGTCCCAAACTGAAAATAACAGTACGTGAAACACACAGAAACAAAACAACTACTGAGAAAATAACAATCCCAGCGGTACCAAATCACAATACATGGACACATGACACGAAGAGTGTGAACAAAACAGCCAGGGAACAACACAGTCTACTAGGTCGATTGAACCTGGTCAGCCCGGCGCCGCAAACCTCCAGCTTACCATCATGCTTCAAAAGGACGGAACCATACAAGCCACTTAATAAACGGTAGAGGTCCCCAGGGTGTCCGGTTTAGAGGGTTTCCACTGTAAAGGAGCACTCAATGACCAATTTTTGTCATTTTCAGTCATGAACAGATAGGAAAATGAAATAAGTCACATTGAAACCCATCTAAATTACAATAGGGTAACCAGGGTGTCCGGTTTAGACGTGATACACTGTATAATGGACACTGTGGTTGTCAACAGTTGAATAAATGTATTTATGGACAATACATGTACGTTACTTTTCCTCAAACTCATTATCATTTAAGTTAATTTAAGAGCTACTATTTATGTACTCAACAGAAATCACGGCAATGCCATTTCGTGTGATGTAGATATAGATATAGATATGTTTCATGTTACCGTCTGTTTGGCGTAAGATTGTCCACCTTTAAAGTTATATACACATTTCCAAAAACAATAATTGTTCACAACTTTCACTATTACCTTTCCATGAAATCTAAGAACGAGTCTAATTTTTATTTCACGAAGTTTTTATCAAATATTGATTTTATTCTGAAAAAAAGCAGTTCCATCTATACGTATAATATAACTTCAAGAAAATATATTTCGCCAGTCAGATTACATAAACAGTTATAATCCTTGCATTTGTCCGTTACACACGAGATACATCTCATATTTGGAGAAATTGCTTTGTCAACAAGAAACTCGATATTACAGTTACTGTACTTACTATATTAAACATAGAGAGTGCAACAACAGAAATGTTACTGTACCTACTATATTAAACATAGAGTGTGCAACAACAGAAATGTGACTGTACTTACTATATTAAACATAGAGTACACCAACAGAAATGTTACTGTACTTACTATATTAAACATATAGTGCAACAACAGAAATGTTACTGTACTTACTATATTAAACATAGAGTACAACAACAGAAAGTTACTGTACTTACTATATAAACATAGAGTGTTGCAACAACAAAAATGTTAGTGTACCTACTATATTAAACATATAGAGACAACAACAGAAATGTTACTGTACTTACTATATAAAAATAGAGTGCAACAACAGAAATGTTACTGTACTTACTATATTAAGCATAGAGTACAACAACAGAAATGTTACTGTACTTACTATATTAAACATAGAGTGTGCAACAACAGAAATGTTACTGTACTTACTATATTAAACATAGAGTGTGCAACAACAGAAATGTTACTGTACCTACTATATTAAACATAGAGTGTGCAACAACAGAAATGTTACTGTACTTACTATATTAATCATAGAGAGTGCAATAACAGAAATGTTACTGTACCTACTATATAAAACATAGAGTGCAACAACAGAAATGTTAATGTACCTACTATATTAAACATAGAGTGTGCAACAACATAAATGTTACTGTACTTACTATATTAAACATAGAGTGTGCAACAACAGAAATGTTATTGTACTTAATATATTAAACATAGAGTGCAACAACAGAAATGTTACTGTACCTACTATATTAAACATAGAGTGTGCAACAACAGAAATGTTACTGTACCTACTATATTAAACATACAGAGTGCAACAACAGAAAAGTTACTGTACCTACTATATTAAACATAGAGTGTGCAACAACAGAAATGTTACTGTACCTACTATATTAAACATAGAGTGTGCAACAACAGAAATGTTACTGTACTTACTATATTAAACATAGAGTGTGCAACAACAAAAATGTTACTGTACCTACAATATTAAACATAGAGTGTGCAACAACAGAAATGTTACTGTACTTACTATATTAAACATAGAGTGTGCAACAACAGAAATGTTACAGTACTTACTATATTAAACATAGAGTACAACAACAGAAATGTTACTGTACTTACTATATTAAACATAGAGTGCAACAACAAAAATGTTACTGTACTTACTATATTAAACATAGAGTACAACAACAGAAATGTTACTGTACCTACTATATTAAACATAGAGTGTGCAACAACAGAAATGTTACTGTACTTACTATATTAAACATAGAGTACAACAACAGAAATGTGACTGTACTTACTATATTAAACATAGAGAGTGCAACAACAAAAATGTTACTGTACTTACTATATTAAACATAGAGTACAACAACAGAAATGTTACTGTACCTACTATAATAACATAGAGTGTGCAACAACAGAAATGTTACTGTACTTACTATATTAAACATAGAGTACAACAACAGAAATGTTACTGTACTTACTATATTAAACATAGAGTACAACAACATAAATGTGACTGTACTTACTATATTAAAAATAGAGTACAACAACAGAAATGTGAATGTAATTACTATATTAAACATAGAGTGTGCAACAGCAGAAATGTTACTGTACTTACTATATTAAACATAGAGTACAACAACAGAAATGTTACTGTACTTACTATATTAAACATAGAGTGTGCAACAACAGAAATGTGACTGTACTTACTATATTAAACATAGAGTACAACAACAGAAATGTGACTGTACTTACTATATTAAACATACAGTGTGCAACAACAGAAATGTTACTGTACTTAATATATTAAACATAGAGTGCAACAACAGAAATGTTACTGTACCTACTTTATTAAACATAGAGTGTGCAACAACAGAAATGTTACTGTACCTACTTATATTAAACATAGAGAATTGCAACAACAGAAAAGTTACTGTACTTACTATATTAAACATAGAGTGTGCAACAACAGAAATGTTACTGTACCTACTATATTAAACATAGAGTGTGCAACAACAGAAATGTTACTGTACTTACTATATTAAACATAGAGTGTGCAACAACAGAAATGTTACTACTACTATATTAAACATACAGTGTGCAACAACTGAAATGTTACTGTACCTACTATATTAAACATAGAGTGTGCAACAACAGAAATGTTACTGTACTTACTATATTAAACATAGAGTGTGCAACAACAGAAATGTACTGTACCTATATATTAAACATACAGTGTGCAACACAGAAATGTTACTGTACCTACTATATTAAAACATAGAGTACAACAACAGAAATGTTACTGTACCTACTATATTAAACATAGAGTACAACAACAGAAATGTTACTGTACCTACTATATTAAACATAGAGTGTGCAACAACAGAAATGTTACTGTACTTACTATATTAAACATAGAGTACAACGAAATGTGACTGTACTTACTATATTAAACATAGAGAGTGCAACAACAGAAATGTTACTGTACTTAATATATTAAACATAGAGTACAACAACAGAAATGTTACTGTACCTACTATATTAAACATAGAGTACAACAACAGAAATGTTACTGTACTTACTATATTAAACAAAATACAACAACAGAAAATGTTACTGTACTTACTATATTAAACATAGAGTGCAACAACAGAAATGTGACTGTACTTACTATATTAAACATAGAGCGTGCAACAACAGAAATGTTATTGTACTTACTATATTAAAAACAAATAGAGTACTTTTAACAACAGAAATGTACTGTACCTACTATATTAAACATAGAGTGTGCAACAACAGAAATGTGACTGTACTTACTATATTAAACATAGAGTACAACAACAGAAATGTGACTGTACTTACTATATTAAACATACAGTGTGCAACAACAGAAATGTTACTGTACTTAATATATTAAACATAGAGTGCAACAACAGAAATGTTACTGTACCTACTTTATTAAACATAGAGTGTGCAACAACAGAAATGTTACTGTACCTACTATATTAAACATAGAGAATGCAACAACAGAAAAGTTACTGTACCTACTATATTAAACATAGAGTGTGCAACAACAGAAATGTTACTGTACCTACTATATTAAACATAGAGTGTGCAACAACAGAAATGTTACTGTACTTACTATATTAAACATAGAGTGCAACAACAGAAATGTTACTATACTTACTATATTAAACATACAGTGTGCAACAACAAAAATGTTACTGTACCTACAATATTAAACATAGAGTGTGCAACAACAGAAATGTTACTGTACTTACTATATTAAACATAGAGTGTGCAACAACAGAAATGTTACTGTACCTACTATATTAAACATACAGTGTGCAACAACAGAAATGTTACTGTACCTACTATATTAAACATAGAGTACAACAACAGAAATGTTACTGTACTTACTATATTAAACATAGAGTACAACAACAGAAATGTTACTGTACCTACTATATTAAACATAGAGTGTGCAACAACAGAAATGTTACTGTACTTACTATATTAAACATAGAGTACAACAACAGAAATGTGACTGTACTTACTATATTAAACATAGAGAGTGCAACAACAGAAATGTTACTGTACTTAATATATTAAACATAGAGTACAACAACAGAAATGTTACTGTACCTACTATATTAAACATAGGTACAACAACAACAGATGTTACTGTACTTACTATATTAAACATAAAATACAACAACAGAAATGTTACTGTACTTACTATATTAAACATAGAGTGCAACAACAGAAATGTGACTGTACTTACTATATTAAACATAGAGCGTGCAACAACAGAAATGTTATTGTACTTACTATATTAAACATAGAGTACAACAACAGAAATGTTACTGTACCTACTATATTAAACATAGAGAGTACAACAACAGAAATGTGACTGTACTTACTATATTAAACATAGAGTACAACAACAGAAATGTTACTGTACTTACTATATTAAACATAGAGTGCAACAACAGAAATGTGACTGTACTTACTATATTAAACATAGAGAGTGCAACAACAGAAATGTTACTGTACCGACTAAAATTAAACATATGAGTGCAACAAAACAGAAATGTTTACTGTAACTTACTATATTAAACATAGAGTGCAACAACAGAAATGTTACTGTACTTACTATATTAAACATAGAGAGTGCAACAACAGAAATGTTACTGTACCTACTATATTAAACATAGAGTGTGCAACAACAGCAATGTGACTGTACTTACTATATTAAAAATAGAGAGTGCAACAACAGAAATGTTACTTTACCTACTACATTAAACATAGAGTGTGCAACAACAGTAATGTTACTGTACTTACTATATTAAACATAGAGAGCAACAACAGAAATGTGACTGTACTTACTATATTAAACATACAGAGTGCAACAACAGAAATGTTACTGTACCTACTATATTAAACATAGAGTGTGAAACAACAGAAATGTGACTGTACTTACTATATTAAACATACAGAGTGCAACAACAGAAATGTTACTGTACCTACTATATTATACATAGAGTGTGCAACAACAGAAATGTTACTGTACTTACTATATTAAACATAGAGTGTGCAACAACAGAAATGTTACTGTACTTACTAAATTAAACCTAGAGTACAACAACAAAAATGTTACTGTATTTACTATATTAAACATAGAGTGCAACAACAGAAATGTGACTGTACTTAATATATTAATCATAGAGAATGCAACAACAGAAATGTTACTGTACCGACTATATTAAACATAGAGAGTGCAACAACAGAAATGTTACTGTACTTACTATATTAAACATATAGTACAACAACAGAAATGTTACTGTACTTACTATATTAAACATAGAGTGCAACAACAGAAATGTTACTGTACTTACTATATTAAACATAGAGTGTGCAACAACAGAAATGTTACTGTACTTACTATATTAAACATAGAGTGCAACAACAGAAATGTTATTGTACTTACTATATTAAACATAGAGTACAACAACAGAAATGTTACTTTACCTACTATATTAAACATAGAGTGTGCAACAACAGAAATGTTACTGTACTTACTATATTAAACATAGAGTGCAACAACAGAAATGTTACTGTACTTACTATATTAAACATAGAGTGCAACAACAGAAATGTTACTGTACTTACTATATTAAACATAGAGAGTGCAACAACAGAAATGTTACTGTACTTACTATATTAAACATAGTGTGCAAAAACAGAAATGTTACAGTACTTACTATATTAAACATAGAGTACAACAACAGAAATGTTACTGTACATACATAATTGAACATAGAGTACAACAACAGAAAAAATGTTACTGTACTTACTATATTAAACATAGAGTACAACAACAGAAATGTTACTGTACTTACTATATTAAACATAGAGTGTGCAACAACAGAAATGTTACTGTACCTACTATATTAAACATAGAGTGTGCAACAACAGAAAATGTTACTGTATTATTACTATAATAAACATAGTGTGCAAAAATAAAAAACAGAAATGTTACTGTACTTACTATATTAAACATAGAGTGCTACAACCGAAATGTTACTGTACTTACTATATTAAACATAGAGTGTGCAACAACAAAAATGTTACTGTACCTACTATATTAAACATAGAGTGTGCAACAACAGAAATGTTACTGTACTTACTATATTAAACATAGAGTGTGCAACAACAGAAATGTTACTGTACTTACTATATTAAACATAGAGTGTGCAACAACAGAAATGTTACTGTACCTACTATATTAAACATAGAGTGTGCAACAACAGAAATGTTACTGTACTTACTATATTAAACATAGAGTGGAACAACTGAAATGTTACTGTACTTACTATATTAAACATAGAGTGTGCAACAACAGAAATGTTACTGTACTTACTATATTAAACATAGAGTGTGCAACAACAGAAATGTGACTGTACTTACTATATTATACATAGAGTGTGCAACAACAGAAAGGTTACTGTACCTACTATATTGAAGTAGTGTGCAACAACAGAAAATGTTACGTACCTACTATATTAAACATAGAGTGTGCAACAACAGAAATGTGACTGATACTTACTATATTAACATAGAGTGTGCAACAACTGTAAATGTTACTGTACTACTATATTGAACATAGAGTGTGCAACAACAGAAATGTTATTGTACTTACTATATTAAACATAGTGTGCTACAACCGAAATGTTACTGATACTTACTCATAGTAAACATAGAGTGTGCAACATTAAACAAAAATGTTACTGTACTTACTATATTAAACATAGAGTGTGCAACAACAGAAATGTTACTGTACTTACTATATTAAACATAGAGTGTGCAACAACAGAAATGTTACTGTACTTACTATATTAAACATAGTGTGCAAAAACAGAAATGTTACTGTACTTACTATATTAAACATAGAGTACGTAACAACAGAAATGTTACTGTACCTACTATATTAAACATAGAGTGTGCAACAACAGAAATGTTACTGTACTTACTATATTAAACATAGAGTGGAACAACAGAAATGTTACTGTACTTACTATATTAAACATAGAGTGTGCAACAACAGAAATGTGACTGTACTTACTATATTAAACATAGAGTGGAACAACAGAAATGTTACTGTACTTACTATACTGAGCAAAACTAGAAACGTCCCTCCATGTTTAAGGAAAGATTCATCAACAACCAAAAGGGTTACTTTTAAAAATCAAAATGGAAAAACAAGTTCATTCATTTCTGTATCAAAGCCAATGAATTGCATTTGGATATCTTGTTAAATATTCGAGAGATAACCGGGAGCCAAGGGCGGTAGGGGTCAAAATCAAAAATCACAAAAACTCAGAAATGTGTTACTTAATGTTTAGAGATGGAATTTCAATAAGTAATGTGGCAAATTCAGTAAACCTCGTTAGTACCGAGTGTGGCCACCATTTGCATGAATGCATGCAATGATCCTACGCCGCATCGACGTGACGTAACGCAATACCAGTGCGTTGGGCAAATTCCTCCATTCCCGTTGTAACGCCCGTGTAAGATCGCGAACATTGTCAATCTGATGGTTAGCTCGTGCTTTGCGGCCCAGCTCATCCCAAATGTGCTCAATGGGATTGAGATCCGGGGAGACCGCGGGCCATGGCATGACGTCGACGTTGTTTTGCAGTAAGTATTGAGTGGTGACCCTGGCTACGTGAGGGCGGGCATTGTCGTGCATCAATGTCACACCAGGACCATGCTGACGGATAAATGGTAAGGCATGTGCATTTAGCACATCATGCAACATAACGTTGTGCATTGATGTTGCCCTGTACAACAACCAAATCTGTCTTCCGGTTTCCCATGATCCCACGCCAGACCATTACGCTCCCTCCCCCAAACCTGTTCTTCTCAACAATGCAACAATCGGTGAATCTTTCATTTTTACGCCTGTATACCCGTAATCTTCCGCAGCAGGACTAACTGTGAACCGAGATTCATCGGTGAACAAAACTCGGTTCCAGTCAACCCTTCTCCAGTTCAGATGACGTCGCGCCCATAACAGTCTGGCAGCACGGTGACGTTGGTCATTATCTGACCAGTGTACGGCGGCGTGCCCGGATTGGTTGGGCGTTACGACGTAACCGGTTGCGAATGGTCTGCCCTGAGACACCGTATCGCCTAGCAGTGACTGTGGCTGCCAATCGACGTTGACGTAAGTGCGTCAACGTAATGTAACGATCGGCTCTAGCCGTCGTTACACGAGGCCTACCAGGTCGCTGCCGGTCGTGAACAGCCCCAGTCTGCTGGTACCGGGCTGCAAGACGATCAATCGTCTTCCGACAGCAACCAAAACCGAGGCGCGACCGCACTGGCGGCCATCCCATCCGCAAGCATCCCAATTGCCTGATTTCGCTCGTTTTCGGAAAGCCGTGGCATATCGAAAACAGTGAAAAATTAAAAATGTTTTTTAATTTTCCGAATAGCCCCTATCGCATGAATGGTACGACATGAACTGAATCACCTTATCGATGAAAAGTATAGCGTGCACGTGCAAAATGTGGAAATCAACGTTCCGGTCACTGGCCGCTATGTAAACCGTGTGTATCGGCTAAACTCTACACGATCGTATTCTGAACATCGCCACGATTTAAAATACATGTACTTTGAACATGTGGTACATACATAGACAGAGCTACACCGGCTATAAAACAGGGACGTTTCTAGTTTTGTTGAGTATATATTAAACATAGAGTGTGCAACAACAGAAATGTTACTGTACTTACTATATTAAACATAGAGTGTGCAACAACAGAAATGTGACTGTACTTACTATATTAAACATAGAGTGTGCAACAACAGAAATGTTACTGTACCTACTATATTAAACATAGAGTGTGCAACAACAGAAATGTTACTGTACCTACTATATTAAACATAGAGTGTGCAACAACAGAAATGTGACTGTACTTACTATATTAAACACAGAATGTGCAACAACCGAAATGTTACTGTACCTACTATATTAAACATAGAGTGTGCAACAACAGAAATGTTACTGTACTTACTATATTAAACATAGAGAGTGCAACAACAGAAATGTTACTGTACTTACTATATTAAACATAGAGTGTGCAACAACAGAAATGTGACTGTACTTACTATATTAAACATAGATAGTGCAACAACAGAAATGATACTGTACCTACTATATTAAACATAGAGTGTGCAACAACAGAAATGTTACTGTACTTACTATATTAAACATAGAGAGTGCAACAACAGAAATGTGACTGTACTTACTATATTAAACATAGAGAGTGCAACAACAGAAATGTTACTGTACCTACTATATTAAACATAGAGTGTGCAACAACTGAAATGTTACTGTACTTACTATATTAAACATAGAGAGTGCAACAACAGAAATGTTACTGTACCTACTATATTAAACATAGTGTGTGCAACAACAGAAATGTTACTGTAATTACTATATTAAACATAGAATGTGCAACAACAGAAATGTTACTGTACCTACTATATTAAACACAGAGTGCAACAACAGAAATGTTATTGTACTTACTATATTAAACATAGAGTGTGCAACAACAGAAATGTTACTGTACCTACTATATTAAACATAGAGAGTGCAACAACAGAAATGCTACTGTACATACTATATTAAACATAGAGAGTGCAACAACAGAAATATGACTGTACTTACTATATTAAACATAGAGTACAACAACAGAAATGTTACTGTACTTACTATATTAAACATAGAGTGCAACAACAGAAATGTGACTGTACTTACTATATTAAACATAAAGAGTGCAACAACAGAAATGTTACTGTACCGACTAAATTAAACATATAGAGTGCAACAACAGAAATGTTACTGTACTTACTATATTAAACATAGAGTGCAACAACAGAAATGTGACTGTACTTACTATATTAAACATAGAGAGTGCAACAACAGAAATGTTACTGTACCTACTATATTAAACATAGAGTGTGCAACAACAGCAATGTGACTGTACTTACTATATTAAAAATAGAGAGTGCAACAACAGAAATGTTACTTTACCTACTACATTAAACATAGAGTGTGCAACAACAGTAATGTTACTGTACTTACTATATTAAACATAGAGAGCAACAACAGAAATATGACTACTTACTATATTAAACATAGAGAGTGCAACAACAGAAATGTTACTGTACCTACTATTTATTAAACATAGAGTGTGAAACAACAGAAAATTGTTACTGTACTACTATATTAAAACATAGAGTGCAACAACAGAAAATGTTGTTGTACTACTTATATTAAACATAGAGTGTGCAACAACAGAAATGTTACTGAACCTACTATATTAAACATAGAGAGTGCTACTTAAACAGATGTAACTGTACATTACTGCGAGATTAAACATAGAGTGGAACAACAGAAATGTTACTGTACTTACTATATTAAACATAGAGTGTGCAACAACAGAAATGTTACTGTACTTACTATATTAAACATAGAGTGTGCAACAACAGAAATGTTACTGTACCTACTATATTAAACATAGAGTGCAACAACAGAAATATTACTGTACCTACTATATTAAACATAGAGTGCAACAACAGAAATGTTACTGTACTTACTATATTAAACATAGAGTGTGCAACAACAGAAATGTTACTGTACTTACTATATTAAACATAGAGTGTGCAACAACAGAAATGTGACTGTACTTACTATATTAAACATAGAGTGCAACAACAGAAATGTGACTGTACCTACTATATCAAACATAGAGTGTGCAACTACAGAAATGTTACTGTACCTACTATATTAAACATAGAGTACAACAACAGAAATGTTACTGTACTTACTATATTAAACATAGAGTACAACAACAGAAATGTTACTGTACTTACTATATTAAACATAGAGTGTGCAACAACAGAAATGTTACTGTACTTACTATATTAAACATAGAGTACAACAACAGAAATGTTACTGTACTTACTATATTAAACATAGAGTACAACAACAGAAATGTGACTGTACTTACTATATTAAACATAGAGTGCAACAACAGAAATGTGACTGTACTTACTATATTAAACAGAGAGTGCAACAACAGAAATGTTACTGTACTTACTATATTAAACATAGAGTGTGCAACAACAGAAATGTTACTGTACTTACTATATTAAACATAGAGTGTGCAACAACAGAAATGTTACTGTACCTACTATATTAAACATAGAGTACAACAACAGAAATAGTACTGTACCTACTATATTAAACATAGAGTGTGCAACAACAGAAATGTTACTGTACCTACTATATTAAACATAGAGTACAACAACAGAAATGTTACTGTACCTACTATATTAAACATAGAGTGTGCAACAACAGAAATGTTACTGTACTTACTATATTAAACATAGAGTGTACAACAACAGAAATGTTACTGTACTTACTATATTAAACATAGAGTACAACAACAGAAATGTTACTGTACTTACTATATTAAACATAGAGTGTGCAACAACAGAAATGTTACTGTACCTACTATATTAAACATAGAGTGTGCAACAACAGAAATGTTACTGTACTTAATATATTAAACATAGAGTACAACAACAGAAATGTGACTGTACTTACTATATTAAACATAGAGAGTGCAACAACAGAAATGTTACTGTACTTACTATATTAAACATAGAGTGTGCAACAACAGAAATGTTACTGTACTTACTATATTAAACATAGAGTGTGCAACAACAGAAATGTTACTGTACTTACTATATTAAACATAGAGTACAACAACAGAAATGTTACTGTACTTACTATATTAAACATAGAGTACAACAACAGAAATGTGACTGTACTTACTGTATTAAACATAGAGTGCAACAACAGAAATGTGACTGTGCTTACTATATTAAACATAGAGTGTGCAACAACAGAAATGTTACTGTACTTACTATATTAAACATAGAGTGCAACAACAGAAATGTTACTGTACTTACTATATTAAACATAGAGTGCAACAACAGAAATGGCACATCATTTCAAAATGGTGTATATCAAGTACATGGATAATTTCTACACCTATCGTGGCATCATCGACATAATATAACATGCATAATAGTTGACAGGGTATTACAATTGGCACCGGCATTAATAAAACATAGATACATGTACATTCTCCGCAGAGGTCCTACTGTTTACATGTATACTGGACAGTGGCCTGTATTACACTATTATGTTTCGGGGTACATGTAGTCGTCATTCATAGTCTATCCGTCCGTCTGTCCATCGGTACGTCCGTCCGCCCGCATGTCTGTCTATTCGACACTTGCGTTACAGATTTCTGGTAACCACTATCTCTGTAACGGCTTGTTTTCAAACATCATAATTATGCTTCTTCGTCATTATCCATAATTTCACCATTTGGCCCACTCATATATTTTAGTAAAACAGTTTATTCATCGATACCGGGCGGACATAAGAGTTGAACACCGAGTTGAACATTCGTCTATTATTCTTTTATCAGTGTGCTCATTTTGGGCAAAGTGATGAGTAAGGGTTAATCACAAAATAAATGTAAGTGTAGAGGTGTATCGTATTTCTGAAACCAATTGTATTAAATGACTTACTGATCACATTCATATGGTTTATTTATGCCAGTCACTATTGTTTTGTTGGTGGGGTTATTTATTAGATTTCCGTTGACTTTGCAAGGGTACATGTATGGTTGTTATGTCCTGGTTTCGGCAGCCACAATGACATACTTAGTCACATGTTAGGGAGAGGATTTATATAGTATTGCTTTCAATCCAATCCCATTTGTATAGTACTGATTATATTATTATTTATGACATGCTTGTAACTGGTATACAAATAGAATACGTATTGTACATGCACCCGAGTTGAATGGGGAAAATCCGGGCTAGGTAATATAGTTCGAATATTGACCAGGAATATGGTCATAGAACAAGGATGCCTCCACCTACCACTTTGATAGTAACGAGGTAACATTGCAAGATTCTAATCCATGACCCGGGTTTGCGCAACTACACACCATAAAGCAGCTACATACAATGTGCCAAGTATCAAAACTGTTAGACGGCTTATATGTTACATGGCAACATAATGAAATTCTAAAACCAAAATGAGGAGATAATCCATGCCCCGATGGTACAAAAAAATGAAATTAACTTTGCACACCACAAGGAATCTACATATAAAGTTGCATGTCTCCATCTATTACGATGTAAATGTTCAACATGTTACAAGGTTTGTGACGGACGGACGGACGGACGGACAGACGTTCTTTCGCATGGGTACATCTATATTTATGGATTTACATTTATTGAGCATAGCCTGCATATGCAGCATATGCTCAATAAATGTAAAGCCAATAATATGGTTATTCTTGTGTTTAAAGTAGCCACATAAAAGTAAAATTAGCCACATAAGACAGCTTGAATGAATAAGTGGCTAATCCTAACATTTACCAAGTCCATCTCATGTGCAGCTACATCACCCCCCTCCCCACCCCTCATCCACCGCACACATTTCGTCAGCCCGAACATGCCGAAGGTACAGACGGACGGGAAGGGCGGGCACTAAATGCCCCCTCCCTTCCACTATTATGGTGAAGCACGATAACTAGCTATGCGAACATTAGTATTTGTACACTCGATATTTATTTAATTTATCTTGCGCCGGTTACTAGACGAAAATGTTTATACAGTATCTTCTGCATGTAGCTGAATTGAAATTCTGTAGAAGTCTGGCACCTATTTCGACGTGAAACAATTTACGCCGGCGTAGTGGCGCACCCGTGTATTTACTAAAATCTTATTTTAAAATAGATAGATTGTTTTTTCTTTCCAACATAAAGGCATTGATGTTGTCTCGGATAATTTAAGTGATTATAAAGTGCTCTCAACCCATTATGGTAAAGTGCTCTAAACCCATTATGGAAAGTTCTTTCTAAATGTGGCACAATATGTTCACTTCAAAACAGACATTTCAGTAAATTTCCTACTGGTACTAGACGAAAAAAGTTTCTGCTGTAACTTAAGTATCGCCGAGTGGCATCTCGTCAGGAAACCGGTGCATTTTTGACGGTGAAACATTTTACAAATGTACACCGGTGCGGAGTGCAGCACAAGTGAAATAGTCGCGATATGGATGTGCACGTATACGAGATTGCAAATGGTGTAAGATGAGTATTTAGTAGATGTGTGACAATGCAAAGTAAAACACATATATAGTGATAGAAGAAAACAAGTACTATATTACATTGTCACTTACCGTGAATTACTGTCCAAAACGTGGTCTTTAGAATGCGCAACTCATGCCAACTTGCCCCTTTTATATCGGAATGATCCGTCGAAGACATTTCCAAAATCCGTTTGATGTCTTCTGAATTGTACCGTTCCTTTAATCCAGCGAATAATGGGCGACCCCATTAGTGGGTGGCGGAGGTTCATGTAAATACAAACACTGGGATAGAATTGCGTCAGAGGAAATGTCAATGAATAGAAAAATGCTAGAATTTGCATAGAATTACCAAGCCGTTGCTATAATTATAATTGAGACACGCCAAGTCGTTTTGTACCCAAGAACATGCGAGATGAAAAATATTTACAACATTTACGATAATTTCCGTAAATGACGTCGAAAGTTGACGAAATTTTCATAGCAAATGCGAAATCAAAATCCGCATTTGCTACGAAAATTTCGTCATCTTTCGAAGTCATTTACATAACATATCACAGTTTTTGTAAATGTATTTCATGAAATATCGCACATGTTCTTAGGTACAAAATCGCATGGCGTGCCTTATACGCTATGTGAGTTTGTACCTTCGGACACCCGCGTAATTTCAGGAAATACGTTTACAAACTTCAGTATTTTCCGTAAATTGCGTCAAAAGTTGACAACATTTACAAGGTACTTGCGGAATTATATTCCGATAATTCCGCATATACTCTGAAAGTTTTGTCAAGTTTTGACTTTATTTTTGAAAAATATAAATTTTGCAAACGTATTTAATGAAATCACGCGGATGTCCGAAGGTACAAAATCGCATGACGCGTCTCATATATGAATTGACAATAGTCAAATCAGGATAGGACAATTTGTTATCAGTCGTGTATTTAGTCAAATCAGGATAGGACAATTTGTTATCAGTTGGCGTGTATTTAGTCAACTCAGGATAGGACAATTTGTTATCAGTTGGCGTGTATTTAGTCAACTCAGGATAGGACAATTTGTTATCATTGGCGTGTATTTAGTCTCATCAGAGTAGGACATATAATTCAGGCGTGTATTTAGTCAACTCAGGATAGGACAATTTGTTATCAGTTGGCGTGTATTTAGTCAACTCAGGATAGGACAATTTGTTATCAGTTGGCGTGTATTTAGTCAACTCAGGATAGGACAATTTGTTTACAGTTGGCGTGAATTTTATTCAACTCAGGATAGGACAAATTTGTTATCAGTTGGGTGTATTTAGTCAACTCGGATTTAAGGGACAATTTTTAATCTATTTGTTTGGCGTGTTTTAGACAACTCAGGATAGGACAATTTGCTATCAGTTGGCGTGTATTTAGTCAACTCAGGATAGGACAATTTGTTATCAGTTGGCGTGTATTTAGTCAACTCAGGATAGGACAATTTGTTATCAGTTGACGTCTATTCAGTCAATGGATAGCGAGTTGCCTGGTAAATGTTAATACATGCCGGTTGTATTGGTGGGGAACTCGCTGGACCTCAAATAACAAACGGAAGTAAACCGAGACATACATCAAATAAATGTCATTCGATCAATTAGCCAAACTGTACATTATATTAGTTCCAATTCTGGGTTGTTCCGTACTACGCATATTAGCAGCTGTGACAGGAGAAATTGGGATTATGGCAATCGTGACCAGTGTAGCTCCTGTTTGTTTGTTTGTTTGTTGAGGTTTAACGGCCTATCAACAGCTAAGGTCATTTAAGGCCGGGTCAATGGGTTTAGTACTAAATCCCATATATATCCTGTACAAGTACAAGTACATGTACATGGGCAATAACCCAATTCAACTCCCAAGTAACAAAAGTGCCAAAGATAAGGTGAGTGCGCATGCGCGAAACTATAAAGTCTTCCGTTGTCTGAGTGATCTTTTTTCTACTATATCTTTATGTCTATGTTCATTTAAAATTATTTGAGTAATTGTCAGGCAGGTTTAGGTCATTGGTAAGGTTATTATACTTGTTACAAGTGACGGCTGTTCACGGGGAGTGGAGTTTGTGTGTTTTCTTTGTCGGCCACGAAACATCACTATTGATCACGTGACCATCCAAGATGGCGGCGCCCATGTATTGTTGTTGATATTACTACATTATTGAGATTTTTCATCAGATACACCATGTTTAGACCCAACGGACCCATTCTGGCACTGACTCTCATGCTGACAACAATCCTCTGTTGCCGGGGCCTACTTTCCAGACTGCACCATGTTCCATATCAAACTGGACTACCCGTTTTTGACTCATTTTTGCAAATGAATGCTGATGGTTTTAGAATACAAAATGAATGTTTGAGTAGCAATTTTACCACCATTTTTTCCTTTTTGAAAAACGGAAAATGCCAAAATTTTGACATTCAGAGAAACAATTGTTGTCTCTTCTACATCTGCACCCTACTGGTCTCGGTATCAGGTGACGTACAAACCAACCCAGGTCCTAGCATTACAGAAACTAGTGGGAACAGCATTTACCCATGCGGAGCTTGTGAAACAAATGTAACCTGGTCTAGGAATGCCGTGTTTTGTGAGACTTGTTTTATCTGGTTCCACATTGACTGTCAGGATATAGGCGAAGCCACCTTCCATACACTACAGAACACCAGTGTAAGCTGGCACTGTCTCAATTGCAATGCAATTAATCAGCATACTGTGTCATCAAACTTTATTGATGACCTGATCACGACAAACAGGTTTGAGCCCATAAGCCCATGCAACTTTAGCACACTTTCTCAGCAGAGCAGCCCAGGAGATCCCACATACAGTTCTTCCCCAAGAACCTCTCATCGACTCCCTCGTACAGGAAAACCTACACGCACATGTCGTACATTAAAACCCTCTGAAAGTACTGAGTGTAAACATTAATTCTATCGTGGCCCACAGTACTGATCTTAGTAACATGATCGATAGCGTCAACCCTGATGTTATCATAGGGGTCGAAACCAAGATAGATGCCACTATTCACTTGGGTGAAATCTTACCCAGACAGTACATGGAAAATGTTGTCCGGGTTGACAGAAAACGGGGAGGTGGTGGGGTAATTATTGCCGCAAAAGATGACTTTATTTGCAGCGAGGTCCCCGATCAGCATACAGACTGCGAGATTGCCTGGATGAAAATGGAGGTTACTGGATGTAAACCACTTTATTTATGTAGCTACTACAAGCCTAGTGAGGGCAACAGCTCTAGTTTTTAGACCAGTTTTTCCGTGGACTACCCTTCGGATATTGGTATGACTGGTTCCCATGTTATTATTGCAGGAGACATGAATTTTCCCGGATACGACTGGCCAAACAACTGTATAAAACAGAATTGTGGCTATCCCACTCTTACCTTTCAGTTCGTTGACCTCTTAGACGACATGGGCCTGACTCAACTTGTAGACTCACCCACCAGGGGCAACAACATCCTTGACCTTGTTATCACAAACAACCCCAATATAATTTCTTCATGCAAAGTGATCCCAGGTGTAAGTGACCATGATGCTGTCCTAACTGAAATTGACATTAGGCCTATTAAAAACAAGCAAACCCCCAGGAAGATTGCGCTCTACAGTAAGGGTGATTGGGAGGGACTTAGAAAACATATTACTACCTTTGGGGAAAGCCTATTGCAAAATGTTGACACTTCAACCCCGGTTAACCAATTATGGGTCAATATCACTTCGGAGCTCGAAAGAGCCATCAGCCAGTTCATACCGCACAAAACTGCAAAGTTAAAAGATAGACAACCTTGGATTAATGGTAAAATAAGGCGTCTTATTAGGAAACGGGATAAACTTTACTTTAAAAACAGAGCTAAACCTACCCCTGAAGGTTCAAGTAAACTAAAAACTCTTAAACACCATATACAGACACTGAGCAGAGGAGCTTACTGGGAGTATGTTGAGGACTTAATTACTCCAAAAGATGAAAATTCAGTAACTGAAAACTTCAATATTACAAAACGTTTCTGGACTTTTATTAAGCACAAAAAAACAGATGCTATTGGACTTAAATCCCTGAAGAGAAACGGAGTATCTATTACCGATCCAATCTCAAAAGCCAATTTGCTTAATGACCAGTTCCACTCTGTTTTCTCTCAGCAAACTCCCATGAAACTCGTTTCTTACTGCAAATATGTTTCAAACCTTTTTTCCAGAAAAGAAAATGACATGCCTGAGATAGAGGTAACAGAAAATGATGTACAGAAACTTTTGCAAAAACTGTCAGAATCCAAGGCCCCAGGCCCAGACAATATTACTCCTACTATTCGAAGCGCCTCTCGGCTGAACTTGCGCCAATTCTTACTCTACTTTTCAATACCTCACTTCAGCAACAGTCCCTACCAGACATTTGGAAACAAGCCAATGTAACACCAATATACAAGAAAGGTGACAAAACGACACCTTCGAACTATCGCCCCGTCTCTCTAACTTGTATCTGCTGTAAGCTCTTGGAGCACATTGTTTGCAGTAAAATATGATGAAGCATCTCAATAGGAACAATATTATTTATCCCCTCCAGCATGGCTTTCGGGAGAAGCGTAGCTGTGAAAGTCAACTTATTGAATTTGTTCACGACATAGCCCTCAACATGCAGAGTGGTAGACAGAATGATGTTGTAGTCATGGATTTCGCTAAGGCCTTTGATAAGGTAGCACACAATAGGCTCCTCTACAAACTCTCATCCTATGGCGTGAAGGGATTAGCACTCGGTTGGATAGGATCCTTTCTTAGTGGTAGGTCTCAGCGTGTCGTCCTTGAAGGGAAAGCTTCTACGTCCGTTCCAGTACTATCTGGTGTTCCACAAGGCTCTGTGCTTGGTCCTGCGTTATTTCTTGTTTATATTAATGACCTCCCGGAGTACACAACCCATAGTACTGTCCGGCTCTTTGCAGATGACACATTGTTGTACTTAGCTTTACATAGCCCATCTGACTGCAACAAACTTCAAGAGGACCTTCATAATCTCGAGAGATGGGAATCCGACTGGCAAATGTCTTTTCATCCTGACAAATGCGAGGTTATTCACATTACCACCAGGAAGGCTCCTGTTATGCATAACTACTCTCTCCACGGCCAAATTCTTTCTTCAGTTCCTTGTATTAAGTACCTCGGGGTTAACATCAGCCACGATCTGAAGTGGAATAAACACATAAACTCCGTCTCATCTAAGGCCAATCAGACTCTAGGTTTTCTGAAACGTAACCTCAGATCAACTCGAAGATTGTCAAAGAACGAGCTTATAAATCCCTTGTTCGTCCTAAACTAGAATACTGTTCCACAGTCTGGGACCCCAAGAGTATTAGCAAAGACAATGAGGGTGACTTAACTCTGCATAGGCTTGTACACCAATTCGAGATGGTCCAGAGAGGGCTGCAAGATGGGTTTCTAACCGTTATCACAACACATCTAGTGTAACCGATATGCTGCACAGTCTGGAGTGGAGATCACTTGAACAGAGGAGAGTCGATGCCAGACTGAGTATGCTGTACAAAATTAGGAACAATCTTGTAGCCATAAATGAGGATAACTACTTAACACGAGGCACTGGTAGACGCCAACACCAATACCGCCAGTTGCGTGCCGACAAAGACTACACTCGTTTCTCCTTCTTCCCCAGAACCGTTGTACAGTGGAACCAACTGCCCACTGACACCTGCCTGGCAGAGTCGCTGGATTCCTTTAAGGCTCAGGTCTTGAAGGTTCAGCACTCCAGACTCATTTAATTCTAAACCTTCTTCTTTCTCTTTTTCTTTCTCTCTCTATGCTTCCTTCTACCGTTCCTTGGCCTACTGCTCTATCTAGTCCTTTTTGTTTTTCCTCTGATTTTCCCCTAGCACTCAACTGGTGATAACACTCATGTGTGAGGGTATACCAGTATACCGGCAAAAGCAAAAAGATAACAAGAGTTGTCAGAAGACAACGAAGCTCGCCTGTTGTCAGCCTTCATTCAAACTTGTCACAGTTGTATAAAAAACATGAATACATGTATTATATAACTTGACCTTGGGATAACGGGTGTGTGGTGGACCTTGACATTGAGGTCAGTGGTGGAAGGTGGGTCGTGGATTTGATATAACATGATATAGCATATTAAGATGAATGCATGTATGAAATATCAATGCGCTCCCTGAAAAGAGAAGGAAAACAAAATTTAACCCAGCGTTAAGTTTATGAACACACTAAGTTGGTGATTTTCTATAGCATGATAGCTATTCACATGAGGAATGCATGTATAAATGTGCTAAGTTTGTGACCTTGGCCTTGGCGAAAGGGGTGGGGGGTGGGTCATGGATTTGCTGAAAGGAAACGGACATTTACCCCAACGTTAAGTTTATGAATGTACTAAGTTTGTGACCTTGACCTTGGGGTAAGGGATGGGCGGTGGGTCATGGAATTGATATAGCATGATAGAGTATCATCAGATGAATGCATATTTGAAATATCAAGGCGTTCCATGAAAGGAAACAGATGTTATAATACATTTACCCCAAACATTAAGTTTATGAATGTGCTAAGATTGTGACCTTGACCTTGGGGAAAGGGGTGGGCGGTGAGTCATGAATTTGCTATAGCACGATAGAGTATCATCAGATGAATGCATGTATGAAATATGAAGGTGTTCCCCATAAATAAACAGAAGTTACACAACATTTACCCCAACGTTAAGTTTATGAACATGCTAAGTTTGTGACCTTGACCTTGGGGTAACGATTGGGTGGGCGGTGGGTCATGGATTTGCTATAGCATGATAGAGTATCATCAGATGAATGCATGTATGAAATATCAAGGCAAGGAAACAGATGTTATAAGACATTTACCCCAACGTTAAGTTTATGAATGTGCTAAGTTTGTGACGTTGACCTTGGAGTAAGGGCTCGGTGGTGGGTCATGGATTTGCTACATCATGATACAGGGTCATCTGAGGAATGCATGTATGAAATAACAAGGTGTTCCATGAACGGAAACAGAAGTTATAAGAAATTTACCCCAACGTTAAGTTTATGAATGTGCCAAGTTTGTAACCTTGACCTTGGGGTAAGGGCTGGGTGGTGGGTCATGGATTTGCTACATCATGATACAGGGTCATCTGAGGAATGCATGTATGAAATAACAAGGTGTTCCATGAACGGAAACAGAAGTTATAAGAAATTTACCCCAACGTTAAGTTTATGAATGTGCCAAGTTTGTAACCTTGACCTTGGGGTAAGGGCTGGGTGGTGGGTCATGGATTTGCTACATCATGATACAGGGTCATCTGAGGAATGCATGTATGAAATAACAAGGTGTTCCATAAAAGGAAACAGAAGTTATAAGACATTTACCCAACGTTAAGTTTATGTATGAATGTGCCAAGTTTGTGACCTTGACCTTGGGGTAAGGGCTGGGTGGTGGGTCATGGATTTGTACAGCATGATAGAGTGTCATCTGAGGAATGCATGTATGGTGTTCCATGAAAGGAAACAGAAGTTATAAGACATTTACCCAACGTTAAGTTTATGGATGTGCCAAGTTTGTGACCTTGGCCTTGGGGTAAGGGCTTGGTCGTGGGTCATGTATTTGCTACAGCATGATAGAGGGTCATATGAGGAATGCATGTATGAAATAACAAGGTGTTCCATGAAAGGAAACAGAAGTTATAAGACATTTACCTAACGTTAAGTTTGTGGACGACGCCGACGCTGACGCCGACGACGCCGGGGGTATGCCATAAGCTCTTCTGCACTTCGTGCAGGCGAGCTAAAAACGTATCTGAGGGCCAAACCAGGCCAATCGTGATTCCTATAAGGACGAAGCCCTACCGTTAATTTATGCCGTAGTTTTCGCCCGACCAACCACCCAGTGTAGCTCGTGATGTGAAGCTCTCGATGAAACAGCACGTTTCTGTAGCCTAGAAACAATCTACATTCCTTGTTGGAAGAGTGATTGGAGATTCATTGATAGGACGGCGAACAGTGCAGATACTGACCAGCACAGTCTGATCTGGATGTACACTGGTCACAATCTCATAAGTCTCCAGTCACAGCTGCAATTGAGTCATGGTCAGACAAACGCGGGCGTCCGACTTCAGAGTATAGTCTAAAATATAAGCCAGCATGCATTTACGTCATTTCGATGTCAAACATTTGACACCGGGCTCGGTGGTGGGTCATGGAAAATGCTACAGCATGATACAGGGTCATCTGAGGAATGCATGTATGAAATAACAAGGTGTTCCATGAACGGAAACAGAAGTTATAAGACATTTACCCAACGTTAAGTTTATGAATGTGCCAAGTTTGTGACCTTGACCTTGGGGTAAGGGCTAGGTGGTGGGTCATGGATTTGCTACAGCATGATAGAGGGTCATCTGAGGAATGCATGTATGAAATAACAAGGTGTTCCATGAAAGGAAACAGAAGTTATAAGACATTTACCCAACGTTAAGTTTGTGGACGACGCCGATGACGCCGGGGGTATGCCAGAAGCTCGTCTGCACTTCGTACAGGCGAGCTAAAAATGTACCTGATGGCCAAACTAGGCAAATCGTGATTCATGTAAGGCCGAACCTCTACCATTTACGCCGTCGCGTTCGCCTGATCAACCACCCACACGCACGGGCGTATGTATGTACATGGACTAAGGCTATATCCATTCTTCCCTATCGGCGAGGAGATAATAAACCCGGTTATGGTGCGTCACATATGTTTATATATTCAAAGCAACATATGTACACTGATATGCTATGTATAATAATAAGGTCATGGTTCGTCCGCATGTACGAGGAGATAATCCGCAAGCTTTAGCGAGTGGATTATCGATCGTACATGCGGACGAACGTGATCTAACTGTGTTATCACATCCTCGTGTCCATACAATGCCCATGTGCTGCGTACATGCAGAAACAAAACTAAACAAGAGGGCCATGATGACGCTAATTCGCTCACCTGACTCCATGAACACCAGAGGAGAATGTGACATTGAGTTCATGCGTCTTAAAAGAATTGTGCTATTTTTAGATGGCGGTCATCTTGGATTAAGCGATGACTCTCATTTTACCAAATCTGAAAATGCTTCACCCAATGCTTCATTTTAACTTACTATGAAGTTTGCCAGCATCGGCCATGTGGTTCCTGAGAAAAAGACGTTCAAAATCTTGAATAAATGGACCTTTTGGCGGCCATCATGGATGACATAATCATCCGATTCCGACAAATGTTACACCATAGCAATCGCCTCATCGATGCCTTCAATTTGATATGAGCATATTTGGTTAAAAATCAAATTTGACCCCACTGGCCACGCCCATTTTTGACCTCGGGGTCACCATTTTAACACCTTTCAAAGAGCATTCTACATCGATCATTCCTACCAAGTTTCGTCGAAATCCGGCAGGCGGTTCATGAAAAGAAGATTTTTTAAGAATTTGTGCTATTTTTAGACGGCGGCCATTTTGGATTAGCGACGACCTCCGTTTTAACAAATCTGAAAAGGCTTCGCCCATGGACCATAACTGTGAAGTTTGGCCACCATGGGCCAAACGGTTTGTGTGAAGAAGAATTTTGAAATCTCTAATAAAAGAACAACCTTTTGACCTTTCGGCGGCCATCTTGGATGACATGACCATCCGATTTCGACAAAAAATGTACCAGAGCGATCGCCTCTTTGATACCTTCGATTTGATATAGACATGACCATATTCGGTCAAATATAAAATTTGACCCCACGAGCCATGCCCATTTTTGACCCCGGCGTCACCATTTAAACAACTTTGAAAGAGCATTGTACATCGATCATTCTTATCAAGTTTCGTCGAAATCCGGCCAGCGGTTCATGAGAAGATTTTTTAAGAATTTATGCTATTTTTAGACGGCGGCCATCTTGGATTAGCGATGACCTCCATTTTAACAAATCTGAAAAGGCTTCACCCATGGACCATAACTTTTAAGTTTGGCTACCATGGGCCAAGCGGTTCATGTGAAGAAGAATTTTGAAATCTCTGATAAAAGAATGACCTTTTGACCTATCGGCGGCCATCTTGGATGACATAACCATCCAATTTCGACAATAAATGCACCAGAGTGATCGCCACGTTGATACCTTCGATATGATATATAACATGACCATATTAAATTAAATTTGACCCCACGGGCCATGCCCATTTTTGACCCCGGGGTCACCATTTTAACAACTTTGAAAGAACATTGTACATCGATCATTCCTAGCAAGTTTCGTGGAAATCCGGCTAGCGGTTCATGAGAAGATCTTTTAAGAATTTATGCTATTTTTAGATGGCGGCCATCTTGGATTAGCGATGACCTCCATTTTAACAAATCTGAAAAGGCTTCACCCATGGACTCGATTTGATATACGACATGACCATATTTGGTCAAAAATAAATTTGACCTCAATTTGACCCCACGGGCCACACCCATTTTTTACCCCGGGGTCACCATTTAAACAACTTTGAAAGAGCATTGTATATCAATCATTCCCATCATCCCAATCATCCGGTTGGCGGTTCTTGAGAAGAAGATTTTTGAAGAATTTGTGCTATTTTTAGACGGCGGCCATCTTGGATTACGAAATGACGTCATTTTAACAATTTTGTAATCCCCCTACCTAAGGTCCATGACCATGAAGTTTGGTGACTATAGGCCCAATGGTTACTGAGGAGAAGACGTTTGAAAATGTTCACGGACGACGACGGACGACGGACGACGGACACATTGTGGTAAAAATAGCTCACATGAGCTTCGCTCAGGTGAGCTAAAAATATATCACAGATGTGATGAAGATTGTGCAGTGATGGACACATGTCCAATTGTGTTTTTCCTACGAGTGCTCATTTATTTTGAAATACTGAACAAATATAAAGTTTGCCATTTTGACAGAGTACGGAATAGTGAAACAAAGTAATTCAGCTTTTCTTCTTCACGTTTGTTTGTTTGTTTGTTTGTTTGTTGGGGTTTAATGGCCTATCAACAGCTAAGGTAATTTAAGGCCGGGTCAATGGGTTTAGTACTAAATCCCATATATTGCCTGTACAGATGGGGGGAAATCCGAAAATCAGAACTGAATATTTACAATAAAATATATATATATGCAGCCCTGAAATCAGAATAATCATGATCTAATGCCAGGTCCTTGCCACACCAGAATCACTTGGCCCCCTCCCAAAAGCAGTAGGATCAGTAATAATTTTGATACTTTTATAATGGGCAATAACCCAATTCAACTCCCGGCAATTCAAGTAAGATTCAAAACATGAAACACCGCAGTGTCAGGTTTGAAACTGCCTGAATATTGGAGTAATTAATAAGTTGACAAACAAATAGATGTGGTTAAACAATCATTTAGTAACAAGAAATCAGAGATGTCAAAGATTACCACTGACCCTTCTCTATGAGACTAGCTTACTGAGACAATATCTCACATCTACAATAATATTTCGGAACACATTCAGAATATAATTTTCCATCTGCAATTGGTTTCTCAACGAAACCACCAATTTGAAAATGATTTTGTATAAAAAAAAATGAAAGTGATTAATAATAGTTCCATTATCACACACTGCTGATCAGGTTCTACCAAACAATCACCTAGTTACGCGCATGAAACTGCAAAACCCCGCATACCAAACGACCCGGTAGATACGGACGGTACGGACGGTACGGAAGGTTTTGCTGAGTTACTGCCAGCAAAGAGTTTGTTTTGTTTGTTTATTGGTGTTTAACGGCCTATCAACAGCTAAGGTCATGTAAGGCCGGGCAAACAGGTTCGATCCCGTTTTAACCTGCTGCATTGGGGGGGAAATCCCAAAATCAGAACGGAATATTTACATGGAGATAAAACATATTCAGCCATGAAATTAGTATAACCTGACCTGGTGCCAGGTCCATACCGCACCAAAGTCACTTGGCCCCTTCCCCTATTTAAAAGTAATACCGGTAGGATTACTCTCATAAGGGGTATAACCAGATTCAACTGTCACATACAAAATGCCAAAGACATATGTGATGCACAGGTTGATCTGGATCTACAGTGGTTGCAAAATCCATAAGCCCCACTTCTCCAGTAGCAGTCACATTTAATCACATGCTATAAAGAACAATATACAGAAATCTAAATCACAAGCATCATTCCTAAAAATTAATGCACAAACTCAGTGTTAGCACACTACAGGCAAGTTATCATAACACTTTCTCAACTGATAGTCACTTTTCATACACAAAATAGAATGGCCAAGTCTTGGTTGACTTGCAGCTCAATCAATCTATCAGCATATTGAATTTACCATTTGTGGATGTGCCTGAAGAAATGGAGCTTATGGGTTTTATGACCAGTGTATATCTAGATCAATAAGACTGCATCCAGTCTGATCAGGATCTGCACAGTTCGCCATTTATCAATGAAACAGACATCATGCTTCTAACAAATAACAAGAAACGAGGCAAAGCCACGAAGGCCAGGTTTTTTCCAAGCATGGACACTTGGATAACGTAATTATACCCACTTTTTGTAGACTAGATGGCCGTGGCCTGCATGTCGCGCCTTGGGGCGAGGCATGGACACTAAAAAAATAGATATAGTAGATGGAAAAACTTTAACGAAAAAACTTTAACCGGACACTCGGACACTCGGACGTACGGACGGACGGACGGACGGACGTATGCCAAAATGCCGACGATATCGCGCTTTCCGCAAGCGGGTGCGACAATGATGATAAACACCCATGTGAAGTATCAAGGTAAAGGGTGAAGCAGTTGCAGAGATATAGTACACGAAAAAACTTTAACAAATAAATTCAAAGTAATTCGACCTTGACAGTGATCACAGGGGCCGCACGGTTGGGGGTTAGAATGAAAATATGGACGATGATAAACACCAATGTGAAGTTTCAAGGTAATGGGCGAAGCAGTTGCAGAGATGCATAACGAAAAAGTTTTAACCAAACAATTTAACCAGACGTACGTTAAATTTTTTTTAAGAATTTATGCTATTTTTAGACGGCGGCCATCTTGGATTAGCGATGACCACCATTTTAACAAATCTGAAAAAACTTTAACAAAAAAATTCAAAGTAATTTCACCTTGACATTGGGCACAGGGGCTGCACGGTTGGGGGTTAGAATGAAAATATGGATGATGATAAACACCCATGTGAAGTTTCAAGGTAATGGGCGAAGCAGTTGCAGAGATATAGTACACGAAAAAACTTTAACAAATAAATTCAAAGTAATTCGACCTTGACAGTGATCACAGGGGCCGCACGGTTGGGGGTTAGAATGAAAATATGGACGATGATAAACACCAATGTGAAGTTTCAAGGTAATGGGCGAAGCAGTTGCAGAGATGTATAACGAAAAAGTTTTAACCAAAAAATTTAACCAGACGTACGTTAAATTTTTTTAAGAATTTATGCTATTTTTAGACGGCGGCCATCTTGGATTAGCGATGACCACCATTTTAACAAATCTGCAAAAACTTTAACAAAAAATTCAAAGTAATTTTTTTTCACCTTGACATTGGGCACAGGGGCTGCACGGTTGGGGGTTAGAATGAAAATGGATGGATGATAAATTACACATGTGAAGTTTCAAGGTAATGGGCGAAGCAGTTGCAGAGATATAGTACAACAAAAAAGTTTTAACCAAAAAACTTTAACCAGACGTACGTTAAAAAGTTAACGTTGAAAATGGCTAAGTCAATTACGTAGAAATAATAGGTGAAGGTAAAAAAATGGTCACATGTTGGATAGTTGTATGTGGTAGGCACCCCTTGGTTATGAAGCTGTGAAAGTTTGGTGGTCCTAGGTGGTACAGTACCAAAGAAATGGACTTAAACACGAAAACTTAACATTGTAAACGCGAAAACTTAACATTGAAAATGGCTAAGTCGACTGCGCGGAAAAAATGGGTGAAATTAAAAAAAAAGTAACATGTTGGATAGTGATATGTGGTGGGCACCCCTTGATTATGAAGCTGTGAAAGTTTGGTGGTCCTAGGTGGTACAGTACCAAAGAAATGGACTTAAACACGAAAACTTCAATATTGTAAACGCGAAAACTTAACATTGAAAATGGCTAAGTCGACTGCGTGGAAAAAATGGGTGAAGTTAAAAAAAAAGTAACATGTTGGATAGTGACATGTGGTGGGCACCCCTTGATTATGAAGCTGTGAAAGTTTGATGGTCGTAGGTGGTACAGTACCAAAGAAATGGACTTAAACACGAAAACTTAACATTGTAAACGCGAAAACTTAACATTGAAAATGGCTAAGTCGACTGCGTGGAAAAAATGGGTGAAGTTAAAAAAAAAGTAACATGTTGGATAGTGATATGTGGTGGGCACCCCTTGATTATGAAGCTGTGAAAGTTTGGTGGTCCTAGGTGGTACAGTACCAAAGAAATGGACTTAAACACGAAAACTTAACATTGTAAACGCGAAAACTTAACATTGAAAATGGCTAAGTCGACTACGCGGAAAAAATGGGTCAAGTTAAAAAAAAGTAACATGTTGGATAGTGATATGTGGTGGGCACCCTTTGATTATGAAGCTGTGAAAGTTTGGTGGTCCTAGGTGGTAAAGTAACAAAGAAATGGACTCAAACACGAAAACTTAACATTGAAAATGGCTAAGTCGACTACGCGGAAAAAATGGGTCAAGTTAAAAAAAAAGTAACATGTTGGATAGTGATATGTGGTGGGCACCCTTTGATTATGAAGTTGTGAAAGTTTGGTGGTCCTAGGTGGTACAGTAACAAAGAAATGGACTCAAACACGAAAACTTAACATTGATTGTGGACGCCGCCCGCCGCCCGCCCGCCGCCGCCCCCCGCCCGGCTTTCGCCAATCCAATAGCCTGGATTTTTTTTCAAAAAACCTGGCTAAAAAACATGTAGATCGTTATCAGGCTATACAAGTGTGCTATTTGATCAGGAGCTACGCTGGTTACAAATCTCATCAGCCCCTTTTCTCCAGGCAAAGCCACATTTGAGTTTGTAACAAGGCAAGAATATAGAGAATACTAGACCTTAGACCGCTACTCACAACAATTGTCGTCTGCTGTAGCGTTTATATCCTGCCTTATTTCTCAATAAAAACATGATTTGACAGCACTTCAGAATCATTTCCAATGAAAATGATTCTGAAGTGCTTTTGAAGCATGTTGTAAATTATTCTCAGTAAAGTGATGTCAAAGCATGTTTTTGATGATAAAAATGGATAAAAATGTCATTTGAAATACAGTAAGAGCCGAGGAAGTAACATGAACATATGAATTTGTCTGGCATTTTGGTTGGTAACATGTCTTTTTAACATAATGTGGACATGCTAAATCTGGAAATGAGTGTTACAAGTTTCATTTTCGAATTGATACCAACTTTCAAATGATCTGCTGTTTATTCATATATGAGCTATTGCCATTTACCCAGATGTGGCCACTCGCAACCATGAAAATGTTGTTCAATGTTGTTCAATGTTGTTCAATGTAATGTTGTTCAATGTTGTTCAGTTCAATGTTGTTCAATGTTGTTCAATGTTCCCGACTGTCTGTGCTAATCTTGCCAATATTTGTCAATTTATTTATTTTATTATAATGTACTTGAATACCGTGCTTGAAATCAAGCAGCTTGGGCTTAAGTCTTCAGCTTGAGTCCACAGCTCAGGCTCAGACAATCAAACTGCTTCACTGCGAGTTGGTACTGTTTTTTGGGGTTTAACAGCTATCAACAGCTAAGGTCATTTAAGGCCGGGTCAATGGGCTTAGTACTAAATCCCATATATTATATGACCATGTACATGTTCAAGTACATGTTTGTTTGTTTTTGTTTGTTTATTGGTGTTTAACGGCCTATAAACAGCTAAGGTCATGTAAGGCCGGGCAAACGGGTTCGATCCCGTTTTAACCTGCAGCATTGGGGGGAAAATTCCAAAATCAGAACTGAATATTTACATTGAGAAACAATATATTCAGCCCTGAAATTAGAATAACCTGACCTGGTGGCAGTTCCATACCACACCAAAGTCACTTGGCCCCTTCCCCTAAAATAGGTTTACGAATAATCGTAATACTCACTTAGTGGTATAACCAGATTCAACTGTCACATACAAAATGCCAAAGACGTATGTGAGGGCCAAACCAGGTCTCCAGTCGGAATTCCGGTAAGGATGAACCCCAATCGTTAAATTACCCATCGCTTGCACCCACCTGCCACCCACTCAAGTACATGTATATATGGGGTGAAAGTCTCAAAATCAGAACTGAATATTGACAATACAAAAACTATATATTCAGCCCTGAAATCAGAATAATCCTGATCTGATGCCAGGTCCTCACCACACCAGAATCACTTGGCCCCCTCCCAAAAGCAGTAGGATCAGTAATAATCTTACTTCTTTTATAATGGGAAATAACCCAATTCAACTCCCGGGTAAGAAATGAGCCCAAGATAAAAACGTACCAGAGGGCCAAACCAGGCAAATCGTGATTCCTATAAAGAGGAACACCACCGTTAATTTACGCCGTTGCGTTCACCCGACCAACCACCCACCGACACAGGTGGTAGTGTAAATCATATGGAGTTACTAAGCAAGAAACTGCTCATGTTGCATTTAAATTTTAAGTACATGATTAGAAACTTTCTAAATATTACTTAAAATACCTGGTCCCAAAACCTCAAATCATAATTTCCTGGCAAATTGATTAGTTAATACAAATTTCAAACTGTCATAACATCAACCAACAAATATTAAATATCATTTAGTAGTCAGAGATTTGCCAAATGATAAGTACAGACACCTTAAATTATAATTTACGAGATGCTCAAAACCTACAATTCAAAAACATAAAAGTTCAAACTAATATTGGTCATAACACAACAATTCAATTCAATTCGAAAACCAACAATGCATTAACAGAACAAACTGTGTTCTAACTAGAAAATGTGTTCATAGAACACAGATGCCCCACATACCACTTTGATAATAAACGAGGCAAAATTCCAAGTCCAAAAGGGGGATAATCCATGACCCGGATAAAAAATTGAAATAAACTTTGCACATCTACTCATCATAAGGAAGCTACATACCATGTTTCAGGGGTGTAGCTATTACGCTTTAAAAGTTTTACGACTTACAAGGTTGGTGACGGACGGAAGGACGGACGGACGGATAAGAGCAACACTAAATGCCCCCTACACTATCGTGGTGGGGCATAAAAACAATTTATACTTAATTGTCAGTGACAAATAAACATACATTATCAATTGAAGAGGTCAGTGGAAGAAGGGGGCTAACTTCTTCCACTGACATCTTCAATTACATTGATGAATATGTGTAATACTTTACACAGAGATACAATACGAGCGGTGATGTGTGTCGCTCACTGAGATCGGTCTACAAACCAAATGACCAAGTGTCAGTACATGCATACGATGACCGGACATTTCCCAGGAACCTGCTCAAGATCTGCAGCCCCACGAGTTTGTCGTCCAAATGAGACAAGCCATTTGATTTTGTACCTAAGAAGATATGCAGGTTTTCATTAAAACTATTTACAGAAATTGTGATATTTTCTGTAAACATGGTAAATGATATCAAACGTTATATTCTGCATTTGCTCTGAACGTTTCGCCAACTTACAACGTCATCTATGGATACATCATAACATTTGTAGATACTTTCAGGAGATATCGCACATCTTAGGTACAAAATCACTTGTCACAATGTAGTCGCGATTGTCGCTGTCAATACCTTAGATTTCATATACAACATGACCACTTCAAGGTGAATTTAAAGTCTCACCCACAACTGAATCCACTTCTAAATACCAAATATTTACTCATGCCAGCGAACATGCGTTTTCGTGCCAGCCCATGGCCACAATTTGAACATATAAAAGGTCCATCATTTCTAGCAGAGCTCCAAATAAGCTGCGTATTTGCGTAAATACCCAATAAAAATTGCCAAAAACCCAATTGAAATCAGAAGTAGCGAGTATATATCAAAAAGCAATGAGAACAATTGTGGTACCATGCTGCAGAATTGTTATCATGCTGCAGAAAACAATAAACAGATCACAAATATAGCATATTTTTCTTATTTTTCCATGAAAAAACATCTTGGTATTTCCTTAGAATTGTCTCTAAGCAGACAATTCTAATGAAATGCCAAGACATGTTTTCATTTCGAAACAAACTATTCAATAATTGCTGTCTGTTGATGTGTAAACACTAGTGTGATTTAATTTCACCCAATTAAAATTTTGAAATACCTAATTGCTTCAGAAATGATGGAGTAACAATACTCAATTACTAAATTTAATTCCTTATCTGGAGCATTTGTCTAGTCTAATAAACGTAGGACCAGCACGGTTAGCGGCAGGAGAAATGTTAAAATTGCATCTCTTGTAAACTCAATTGTAACAAGAGTGCAGCTGGTCACAATAAAGCTCATGTTCAGTTATGTTGCAATATTTCTAATTTTACAATAATGATGATGATGATGCAGAAGCATGTTACATGTACATTGATTAATGGTGGCAGTGACACAAAATATGTAAATAAAACGTAAATTTTCAAAAACTTGAACACACAATTCTTTAATTTGAATGGGGTATGGGGTGGCATGGGTGGGATGTACATTTATAAAGAAAATACTGATGGTGATAAAGAAGCATATGAAGTCATATGTGACTAGTAAGGTCGTGTAATCACACATCTGCCCTGACAAACACACTGCATATTCTCATTGGTTGCTGTGACTGGAGAAATGGGGCTTATTGGTTTTGCGACCAGTGTAGATCCAGATCAGCCTGTGCATCCGCAGTCTGATCAGGATCTGCACTGTTCGTCATTCCATATATGAAACACCCGCCATGCTTCTAACAAGCATTATAGATCATTATCATGCTACAGGAGTGTGCTATTTGATCAGAATCTACACTGGTCACAAATCTCATTAGGCCCAGGTCTCCAGCCACAGCCACAAGAATAGTCAGATTCCTTTAAGACAATCGTTAACTGTGAACAATTTCAGTTCTTTTGCAAAATGTTAAGTCTTAACATTTTGCAAAAGAAATGAAATTGTAACCCAATAGAATTGCCCTTTCTGTGTCAGATAAGTGTTATAGAAACTAAACAAGTCATTCGCCCTAATGAGATGAGCATGTACATTATCAAGCCCTGGACAGATGTGGGTCAACATTGATTGGCAAGGAATTTATTCACAGGGAAACAAAAATATTAGGTATTTTCTCTATATTAAACTGGAATGCTTACGTACAAAAGAAATTTCCACAAGAAATGCAATGAATGGGGTTTAACGTCCCAGCAACAGCTAAGGTCATATAGAGACGGGACCACAGTTTAAAGTCTCATCTGACATCCAAGTGGGATGGAAATACTATGAAAGGATTTTTCATGCCCTATGATAGGTTTCAAACTCACAATCTTCAGTATTATGAAGTTCTGGGTTATACCCCTGAGCCACAGCCCATCCTAATTTCCACAAGAGATAATGGCATACTGTAATCCCATCTACATGTGTGAACAGTACAGTCACAACTCGGGGTGGGGGGAATAATGGGCCAAACTGTGTATCCTGAAACGCTAATTGGAGAGAACCAGGCATTAGATACCGTACCGTAAGAATTTATTCCGGGAAAAGCACATTACTATATGGTTTCTCACAGCAAAGAAGTCAACATATTTACAGTTACTCTCTGTTCCACATTTTCCTGCCGACGATTATGGCTATTAAACACATTAAATCTAAAAAATATTTAAATGTAAGTACTTTTTCACAAATAACAAAAAAGTCGCCCTCCCCAAATTTTGTTGTTTAATGACATTCCATGAAATATTGATTTATTAAATAGCGAAAAAATGATTTTCCTATCGGAATTTAACATGGGGGAAAAAGAGCTGGAAGAGGTGGGGGAGGAGTCGAGAAACAAACAAAAATTGGAAATTCACTCCGAAACATGGCTAGATAGCTTGGAAATGATGTAACTAAGAAAACAAAAGTTAGATTTTGAAAATCGGTCCCTATATTAAATTCCCTGGAAAATCGTTTTTTTCGCAATAAAATCACTATTTTACGGAATTTCATCAAATAAACTATTTTTGGGACAGTGACTTTTTTTGTTATTTATGAAAAAGTACTTTATAATACAGGTAATTCTCGTTATCTCGAAGTTGACCGGACTGAGCAAAATATATCGACATATCCGAACATCGAGATAAAAATTCGCCAAATTTTGCGACCATTTTTTGAAAAATCAGAATCACTTCACAAATACCGACTTTACTTTACTTCCAGGTTTTCATAAATCGGCACATTTTCTAATAACTAAATGCGCATGCGTTGTTACTAAATATATCGCATATGCACAACACAATTTCCGGTACACATTTGTTTTGAAAATCATATCCAATACACATCAATGAATAAGCGTTACATCTAAATGTCAACGCTCGCCGTATTTTCTGACGATGTTATTATTCAATCGCAAAATGCAAGACCCACATTTCGTCCCCAAACCATGACGTACCTAGACTCGTCAGCCACAAACAAATTCGGCCCAAGTTTAATCAAATCGGCTTTAAGAAATGTCAAGTTCAATTGACTTGATTGCCACGCCGTTTATTTCATCTTCATGTTAAAGTGATCCGATATCACATTGATTAATTGGTTAAGTAGTGTTTAAATGAATTAATTTAACACGTTTGTGCAACGTTTAACACATTTTAGAGGCGGTGTTTTTTAATTCTATAGACGTGTGAAAACATAACCGAGATAATCTCTCTGAATCAGACTTGGCGGTACCAGGCAATTATTTTTCACATCGAGTTATCAGAATACAAATATGAAGGAAACATGCTATCGGGACTCTATTTCCACCTCGACATAACCGAAATATCGACATTTCCGATATCGAGTTATCAGGAGTAAAATACATGATCTATATAGGGAATTCAGCCGGGACGCATATCGAGATAAGCAGGTATATCGAGATAAGCGATATCGAGATAAAGAGAGTGAGTGAGTGAGTGAATAGGGTTTAACGTCCGCTTTTCTGACATAGAGGTACAAGCCTCAGGGAGTCTACACGCAGACGGGTCAACGGGGTTGTGTCCCGCATCCACCTGTCCGAGGGGGGTAAATCCCAACTTCAGAACTCAATATTTACAATCAAAATATATATTCAGTCCTGAAATTAGAACAACCTGATCTGGTGCCAGGCCCTCGCCACACCAGCATCATTTATCCCATCCCCTAAAAGTAATAGGATTAGCGCTAATCTTACTTTTATATATGGGGACATAGCCTGACTCAACTCTCACATACAAGAAAGCCAAAAACGTACATGAGGGCCAAATCCGGTATAGTGGGTTCCGGAAAGTATGAACCCAATCGTTAAGCCACTTTAGTCGCCTTTTACGACAAGCAATGGCTACTGCAGCACTATTCTCAGGATCAGTTGATCCCACCCCGGTGCCTGCATGGGGCCGAGATAAAGAGAATCAGCTGTACATTTAAATATTGTTTTGGATTTAATTTGTGTAATGGGCAAAAGTTTGTCGGCAGCAACACGTGGAACAGAGAGTAGTTTTGTTTTACTTACTTACCACGATAAACAACATAGTTGGATACAATTTGTTTTGGGAAACCCTTAGGCCCTATTATGCATGTATTCCACACTGTAAAATCTACCTTTATATGATACAGTGTGATAAATAAAATAGTGCAGATATGATTGGACAAGTTCGCAGTGAAAATGTGTGGCTGGTTCCCAATTACTAGGACAGCTGCTACACAAAAAGATTGGAAATGGAATGAAACCAAAAACATTTGACTAGACAACATTGTTAAAAGGCAACTTGTAAAGTGGAAAAAGGAGCTATAATGCTGGATGGATCAGATAGTAACAGTGAAAACGTTTTGGTTACACCCTGCAGCCTAAATACACCTATACAATCCATATCTAAAGCTCTGATTGACTACTCTGCACCGATCCAATTCATGTTGGCATCGTCGCACTCGTGTGGCCAGACTTTCTCCATGTATACCGCGAGCTTCTCATCATCGCTGACAGACATCTGGCTCGAGGACTTCTGTGACGCCATGTCCACCGACATTTGGGAGCTTTGTGAACTGTTTGGCGGGGAACCGGCCGGCGAGACCTGGTTTGGCGCCCGGTGTTGGCTGCTGTCAGGGGGCAATCCAGTACTGGACGACAACCCAGCATTGGAAAACGCTGCGTTGATGGGACGGTTACTTGACAACGCCATAGAATGAGGCCATGTGTTTGGAAATTCATTAACAGCCTTAAGTGACATACCAGTGGTAGATGTAGATCCCGTTTTCTGTAACTGTTGAGCCTTAGTGCATGATGGTTGGGCGGCAATCACAGGTGCATTGTTTTGCATATCATGCAATGGTCGTCGCGCTGTACCAGCAAATGGCGGCGAGCTTATCATACTGGAGCCATCAGGTCCAGGTCTAGGAGATTGAGCATTTATCATGGACGAAATAAACCCAGACGAACTGGACAGATGTAGTTCTTTAAGATGAGTATTAGACACGGCACCAGTATCATTCATGGACTGTGTAGCATCACTTACGACCTTCACCTCCGTATGAGATGACATGAGAGGACGAAGATCACTGGTGTGGGATGACTGTTGCCGCAGCTGTGTGAAGAATGGCTGTCTATCATCGTGCTCTATAACCTTTGGCAATGTCTGGTCTCTGTCAGGAACTGTTTGTGGTTCTGGAATCACAGAATGCATGTAACATGTAATGAATAACTGAGAGTGTTTTAAATAGCTTCTATATCTCAGGGGTAAACAATGTCTGATTAACAATTAACATACTGTAAGTGTAAAATACACATTTATTATATACCTACCCATGAAATACATAGTTATACGATGTAAATAAGTCATATGTTCTCATCGATGAAATAAACAATTTCCAGTGAAAATACGACGACTTCCACTATCAATATTCATAACGCGCACTAAGAAAACAGCGCAAATAGGCTGCAAATACACATTCATTATCATATACAGTCTCACAAGAATTCCGCGGAATCAAATGTCTCGCCTTGTTCTGCCTCGACCATGACCCTGGAGCCTTGACCTTGACCCTGGGGCCCCGATAATAGTCCTATATTCATCTATATATCATAGTAAAGGTATGTATAAAGTTTGATGACTGTAGCTGATAAGGTGTTGAAGTAATGACCGTAACACGAAAACTTAACATTGAATGATGACGACGATGACTCCGGAAAAGCAAAACCTTAAGTCTCGCTTTCCGCTTTCGCGGGCGAGACAAAAAACTGCTAATTTCCATGGAGCGGTATATAATAAATAGTTATGTTATAAATATGGACATTTTACACCACTCGATGAACATATACGTCATATTTGTTGCAAAAATATGAATATCCTCTATTTATTATGTTTCATATAGCAAATTCGACCACTGTGTTGCAAATTCCAGGAGACACAACTTTAACTACCTGACTGTTGTTCCTGTATTCTGTTGTACTTGAAGATGAGCCTTTCGAGATCCTTCCGACCAATCTTCACAAGCAGCTGTTCCAGAAAGTGTGTGTCTGTTTTAGACAAGTAGCCGTCCAGCTCCAAAATGGCCAACACATCAGCTGCATGCTTCATCTTGCACAGTTTCCAGCGAGATATCAGCTTGTCCAGCTAAATAAATAGGGTTAAGATGCTCATAACATCTGTTAGCCTAACAGACTGCTAAATCCTTAACTGTGTAAACCCTTTCAACACTCAGCCCTCTATAGCAGTGTTTGCAAACAGTGTAGATCCAGATGAGCCGGCTCGTCAGGATCTTCACTTTTTGTAAGCATTTTTCTATTTTTTTTAGAAATTCATCACCTTTTCATAAATGGACTGAAAATCATTTTGTGACAATTGGATTGGTAAATTAATTGGAAAATTAACATATCAGTCTATTCCAGTTATCTAGGGTTGAAAGGGTTAAACCTTTGTTAGCCTACCAGACTGTTAAATACGTAACAGATGGATTTAACAGCGTTTCTGGATTTAATAGTCTGTTAAGCTAACACAGGTTTTGAGCAACCACCGTACTCGGGCGCGGATCCAGGATTTCGGGTTAGGGGGGGCGTAACTATTTTGCAATACTTGACTATATTAAGCTAAGCTCGTTCGATAATATAGTCAAGTATTGCAAAATAGTCAACCGAGCGGAGCGGAAAAAATGCATGGAATACATGGCACTTGGCATGAAACGTGTCTTGTAACTTGTAAAATATCTTTACTCGGAGAATTTTAGGGGCCCCTGAATCCGCCCATGGTACGGGCCTCGATGTGTCAACATGATTAACCGTACATGTACCTGATTTAGAGTACATGTACGAAGTTTAAAAATACTATCACAGAGCTCCAGATAAGTTTTGCATCTAAAGAGTATTATACCTATATTTTATATTCAATGCATATTTTACTTTTACAAATGCATTATTGATTCGATTGAAAGGGTTGAAGCGGAGTTAAAGTTAAAATCCTGTACAGTGTAATTGGGCCCAACATTGCCGATAGAGTGAGCGAGCTAACATTGTCGATACAGTGAGCGAGGCTAACATTGCCGATACAGTGAGCGAGCTAACATTGCCGATACAGTGAGCGAGCTAACATTGCCGATACAGTGAGCGAGCTAACATTGCAGTAGTATAGAGGGAGTCAAAATGATACCACCTCCCAATTGTGAATACAGATTGCACACAGACACCCCTTTTGAGACATTATACCATCGCCCAATTGTGGATACGAATTGCACACACATCCCTATTTGGGAAAAGTGTAGAAAGAATTTGTCTCCCAAGAGACAAACAGAAATGGCAGACGACAATGTTCCACCGCCCAATTGTGGATATGAATTGCACACACATCCCTATTTGGGAAAGTGTAGAAAGAATTTGTCTCCAACAGAAATGGCAGACGACAATGTTCCACCACCCAATTGTGGATACGAATTGTACACACATCCCTATTTGGGAAAAGTGTAGGAGAAATTCGTCTCCCAAGAGGCAAACAGAAATGGCAGACGACAATGTTCCACCACCCAATTGTGGATACGAATTGCACACACACATCCCTTTTTGGGAAAGTCGTATCCGCAATTGGAACGAAAACATCCACAATCGTACTACCACCCCAAAATATGGCATGGGAAAAAGGTCGAGAAATCCGCAATTGGGACGAAAACATCCACAATCGTACTACCACCCCAAAATATGCATGGTCGAGAAATCCGCAATTGGGACGCGAGTGGACACGATATCCACAATTGCACTGGTGCCATAGGAGAAATTTGTCTCCCAAGAGGCAAACAGAACTGGGACACGATATCCGCAATTGGGGACTGGTAGTACGAAAGCGACGTTTGGTCCAATAGTGGATGGGGGTTCTAGTCCATTTCACAGGTCTCGCCTCGCCACATCCACAATCGAACGCCCAATTGAAGATATGTTTCCCATTGGAATAGACAAACAATTTTGCCAAATCGATCCAAAATGCCATACAAGGAATGCGAAACATGCGGCAAGGGTTTCGACAAACCCGCAAATCTTCGAAGGCACAGGGACCGCAAGAACCCGTGCAGGCCTCCCACGAGAGAGTGTCCCGGATGTGGAGGGAAGTTTGCCACCTACAAGACTCTCTGGCAACATCGCTCGAACAGGTGTCCCGAGGGGCCAGAAGATAGAACCATGGAGGGTAGCAAGAAGAAGGCTGCGACCAGGAAGAGGATCCTGGTACTGGAGAGGAGGGTGGTAGAGTTGGAGGAGGAGGTGGCTAGACTGCGGGATGGAAAACCTCGCGAGGGAGCGAACATCGACAGCGACGACGAAGACGAGACCGATTGGACAGATATGTAGAAAGAGAGAGGGGGATTCCCCCCACTGGCCCCCATCTCGACTCCCAACGGCAAACAAAACCTCTCCCCAAAGTAGGTAGAAAAATGATACCACCCAATTGTCCACATTTGGACTTTTGGGAAAGTCGAACAAAAATCGTCTCCCAAGAGCAAAACAAAATCTAGACCACATCGAAGTTCCCAATAGGGAGGGTTCAAATATTTTCCAAATTGGCTACTGCATGTGGAATGGGTCGCGCCCTCCAGATGGAGGGTGTACGGAGTCGCTAGTTTCGTTTTTCCCATTCGGCGTACCGGACTGTTTTGCGGAGTGCACGAACTGGGCGTCGGGATCTGGTTTGTTCTTCCAGAGTCTACAAGCCTCTAGAGACACGAATGGAAACAATGGTTTGCAAACTGCATACACAGCGAAAGCAATCCCAAGACACCACTTTGCATTCTCCATCGTTTGCCAAATGTCGTGCACCTCGAAGTCATTTTCGCATTTCGGCTCGCTAGGCTTGGGAGCGCTAGCCTCGGATGCACTAGTCTCGGAACCAGTGTCCGAAAACGCGCTAGTTCCGACCTCCACCAAACGGTCTTCTAGAAACCCCAGACACGACTCCAAATTCGCCAGCAAACGCTCCAAACGAAATTCCACATCCAGTAGCTTGCGATCCAAACGGTTTCCCAAGAAATGCAAATGCGTAGATTCGGCGGCTGGGCGGGCACCTTCTAGAGGGGTATTCGCAAGGGGAGGTTCTTCTAGAGGACCAGTTGTAGGAGGTGGGTCTACTTTCGCAATGGGAGGTTCTTCTAGGGGTGTTGTACTGCTAGTTTCGGGAGTTGCACTACTAGCTTCGTCCAGAATTTTTTGGAGTCTTGCGCTACCAATTCCGTACTTCTTTTTGATGTTGCGGGCTGTGGTCGTTCCACGGGTGGAAACAATTCTCGCATGTTTTCGGAGACAAGTAGAGGTTATTCGGCATTGCCTAACAAAATCTCTTTCTAGACACAGGGGAACATGTGTCCAACAGGGAATCTCAAAGTGCTTGGAATGTGCGAGACGCCTGGGGGCTTTCCCAGGAGAAACATATTTTCTACGATTGTCGTGTTTTTGCTGTGTATAGCTGAGTATTGCTGAGTATTGCTGAGTATTGCTGAGTGGTGGTGGACAATCGTAGAAAATATGTTTCTCCTGGGAAAGCCCCCAGGTGTCTCGCACATTCCGAAACTAGCGACTCCGTACACCCTCCATCTGGAGGGCGCGACCCTTTCCACATGCAGTAGCCATTTTGGAAAATATTCGAACCCTCCCTATTGGGAACTTCGATGTGGTCTAGATTTTGTTTTGCTCTTGGGAAACGATTTTTGTTCGACTTTCCCAAAAGTCCAAATGTGGACAATTGGGTGGTATCATTTTTCTACCTACTTTGGGGAGAGGTTTTGTTTGCTGTTGGGAGTCGAGATGGGGGCCAGTGGGGGGAATCCCCCTCTCTCTTTCTACATATCTGTCCAATCGGTCTCGTCTTCGTCGTCGCTGTCGATGTTCGCTCCCTCGCGAGGTTTTCCATCCCGCAGTCTAGCCACCTCCTCCTCCAACTCTACCACCCTCCTCTCCAGTACCAGGATCCTCTTCCTGGTCGCAGCCTTCTTCTTGCTACCCTCCATGGTTCTATCTTCTGGCCCCTCGGGACACCTGTTCGAGCGATGTTGCCAGAGAGTCTTGTAGGTGGCAAACTTCCCTCCACATCCGGGACACTCTCTCGTGGGAGGCCTGCACGGGTTCTTGCGACCCATGTGTCTTCGAAGATTTGCGGGTTTGTTGAAACCCTTGCCGCATGTTTCGCATTCCTTGTATGGCATTGTGTCTGTCTATTCCAATGGGAAACATATCTTCAATTGGGCGTTCGATTGTGGATGTGGCGAGGCGAGACCTCCAAAAATTGCGAAATGGACTAGAACCCCCCCCATCCACTATTGGACCAAACGTCGTCTTTCGTACTACCAGTCCCCAATTG
>CM055268.1:0-108610 GCA_029237695.1 Conchocele bisecta | reverse complement strand
ACAGTGGAACCTCTCTAAACCGGATACCCTGGGAGGCATATGACTACTTCAAGACACGCGTGAGTGGTTTGTGATCATGAACAGACATTAACTTCGGAGATAAATGGCAATCAAACCTATCAAAATTAAGCACAACTAACATTTATATGTGTCCGGTTTAGAGAGGTTCCATTGTATATATAAATTGTTTATTAACGTCTCATCAACAGTACATCATAAAATACATAGTAATAATAAAACATAGATACATGTACAATTGCCATTCTAAAATAATTACAAGAGAATGCGCATTATAAACGTTGAGTTAATCTTTATGCATGTCAGCATACACATGAACAGCACGCACAAATGAACAAAACAGAAATAAATCATTGAAGTTGCCCTTGCCACCGCGCTTATCCTGGTTAATATAATCAGTGGCAACGACAACCGATGTTGGCTTATTTCTTGCGTCCCACGTTGCATAGCTACAGCTAATCATGACAGCGCAAATAAAACAGTATACATGTATGCTTTTTTCATCTGTCTGATAACAAGTTAAATAGATTGAAATAAACCACAAAACGACTGTCTATATACAAAGGCATCTTATTATGAAAAAGCTTAAAACATCACTCTCATCACAAATCAGATTTGAAATTAACTAATTAGCAATATATATTCAACCGAGCTTAAACGGGTTATAGCCGGGATGTGTAAAATACGCAGTGTTTACATATTATCTGTACAAGTATGAGGACCTTCGCTTAAGAAACAATTTATTTCTCCATCATTCCAATCCATAAAGTTATTATTTATGCTATGAGCTGATTGAAATAATTCGACCCTAAGATCTTTGTAAAAACTACAATTTAAAATTACATGAAGGTCATCCTCAACAGCGTTTGCGTTACAAAATATACATAGCTTCTGATTAACAGCAATGTGCTCATATCTACCAGATTCTAACCTTATAGGTGCGACGCCAAATCGAAACTTTGCAAACGCTGATCTATGTTTAATTGGCAAAAACGTTCAACAATATTTTTCAAACCCAAATGTATGTTTGTAAGTACGATAAGTGCGCAACTTGTAACCGCCTACACCACTAACACTACTGTAGTTGTTAATAAGGGCTTGCCATCCATCAACATATCCAACCATCATCGCTTCAACACCAGCATTTTGAATGGTGCCTTTTTTTAATAAAAGCATCAATGTTATTAAAATCTGGCAAATTTAACATATTAAAATTATTGGTCACTAAAACGGACCAATTTCGACATCCTCTACCAGTTCTAATTCGTAACCATTTAACAATTCGGCTGTTTATTATATCGGTGTGCATATTGACAGACCTACACCAATGGTTAACAATACATTTACGCTGTTGGACATGTGCAGGAATATAGCCCAGATCGCCAGACACAGCAGGTGCGTATTTACTACATACATATAGGAAGTATCGCATAGCCCTGTTCTGTATTGTATAAATACACGAGTAAGATTTAATACCCCATATAGCTGCACCATAGGCAATAACTGACCAGACCATTGAGTCAAACAATCTCTTAAACATCATGAGGCACGCCACCTATGTGCTTAGTTTTTGCTATGATAAAACCTAGTGCTCTAGTTTAAACATAGTTTATTGCATATAAGTACAATGGGCTTGGGCTACAAGTTCTCACAACATTAATTACAGCCCTTACCCAAATACAGCCAATTACATTAATTACAGCCCTTACCTAGTGCTCTACCAGCACTGTGCGCGATAATTTTGATGTGATATTATAATGTGATGTTTCGCTAAGAACAAGACCAAGATATGTGTATCTATCAACAATGCACAGTTGTTCGGGTCCACACATAAATGAGAAAACAATTCGATGCACAGATGATGGCCGAAAATTCACAATATTACTCTTTTGATTATTGTGTATGTGGATATATGCGCGAGTTCCGCAGCGTGCGATATGGCGCTACTTTAGGAGCCCAATATCGTTGCGCGGCGGAACGAGTGGCATACATTGTATATCCATATACAAATCAAATAACCTTTTTTTATTATACACGTACATCACTAGCAATTTATATGCGCCTATATATAAAATATACAACATATAATTAAAATAAACAATTTAGTGGTGATTTAGAATGAACTATTTTGCGAGGTGAAACGTAGTTCCGGTGTAACGTGAGCCCCTTAAGTCCGTGAAAACTTTCAGCCTAGCCAAGCGGCTTAAGGGGCTCACGCTGGGGGTGTGAGCCCCGTAAGTCCGTGAAAACCTTCAGCCTAGTCATAGCGGCTTAAAGGGCTCACGCTGGGGGGGGGGGGGGGGGGGTTGGGAAACCAATTTGTTGGTATATACACAATATGAATGGTAACGATGATATATTACGCAATATGCACACCGCGTACCGTAGTTCTTCTACCAAATGGCGTATATATATATGAATGTGCCGATATGTAACCGACCGTGAGAAGTTGAAGCCTGTTTGTAAACTAATCTATAATCGGTGGCTTTGCAAACCCCTTTGTTGGTATATACCCAATGTGCCTATTAATAATGATATTATGCAATATGTTCCAATATAAGGCAAAAAAAAAACGTGAAATATATGGGACTGATTTCAATTTTCACGGCGGGGACAAAAGCACCCGCCGGCCATGAGAAGTTTCAGCCTGTCCGTAAACTTGATATATAGAGAACACATCGGTATTTGTTCACACTCCTGTGTTGGTATGTACCCAATGTGCCTATTAATAATGATATTATGCAATATGTACCAATATAAGGCAAATAAAACGTGAAATATATGGGACTGATTTCAATTTTCACGGCGGGGACAAAAGCACCCGGCCATGAGAAGTTTCAGCCTGTCCGTAAACTTGATATATAGAGAACACATCGGTATTTGTTCACACTCCTGTGTTGGTATATACCCAATGTGCCTATTAATAATGATATTATGCAATATGTACCAATATAAGGCAAAAAAAACGTGAAATATATGGGACAGATTTCAATTTTCAAGGCGGGACAAAGCACCGGCCATGAGAAGTTTCAGCCTGTCCGTAAACTTGATATATAGAGAACACATCGGTAGTTTTTCACACCCCTGTGTTGGTATATACCCAATGTGCCTATTAATAATTATATTATTCAATATGTTCCAATATAAGGCCAAAAAAACGTGAAATATATGGGACTGATTTCAATTTTCACGGCGGGGACAAAGGCACCCGGCCATGAGAAGTTTCAGCCTGTCCGTAAACTTGATATATAGAGAACACATCGGTATTTTTTCACACCCCTGTGTTGGTATATACCCAATCTGCCTATTAATAATGATATTATGCAATATGTACCAATATAAGGTAAACAAAACGTGAAATATATGGAACTGATTTCAATTTTCACGGCGGGGACAAAAGCACCCAGCCATGAGAAGTTTCAGCCTGTCCGTAAACTTGATATATAGACGACACATCGGTTTTTTTTCACACCCCTGTGTTGGTATATACCCAATGTGCCTATTGATAATGATATTATGCAATACGTACCAATATAAGGCAAAAAAAACGTGCAATATATGGGACTGATTTCAATTTTCACGGCGGGGACAAAAGCCGCACCCGGCCATGAGAAGTTTCAGCCTGTCCGTAAACTTGATATATAGAGAACATCGGTATCGGTATTTTTTCACACCCCAGTGTTAGTATATACCCAATGTGCCTATTAGTAATGATATTATGCAATATGTTCCAATATAAGGCAAAAATAAACGTGAAATATATGGGAATGATTTCATTTAATTTTTCACTGCGGGGACAAAAGCACCCGGCCATGAGAAGTTTCAGCCTGTCCGTAAACTTGATATATAGAGAACACATCGGTATTTGTTCACACCCCTGTGTTGGTATATACCCAATGTGCCTATTAATAATGATATTATGCAATACGTTCCAATATAAGGCAAAACAAATGTGAAATATATGGGAATTATTTCAATTTTCACGGCGGGGACAAAAGCACCCTGCATGAGAAGTTTCAGCTGTCCGTAAACTGATATATAGAGAACACATCGTATTTTTTCACACCCAGTTTGGTATATACCCAATGTGCCTATATGATATTATGCAATATGTTCCAATATAAAGCAAAAAAAATCTGTGAAATATATGGGAATGATTTCAAGTAATTTTCACGCGGGGGGACAAAAGCACCCGGCTATGAGAAGTTTCAGCCTATCCGTAAACTTGATATATAGAACACACGGTATTTGTTCACACCCCTGTGTTGGTATATCCCAATGTGCTATTAATAATGATATTATGCAATACGTTCCAATCATAAGGCAAAAAAAACGTGAAATATATGGGAATTTATTTCAATTTTCAAGGCGGGGACAAAAGCACCCGGCCATGAGAGTTTCAGCCTGTCCGTAAACTTGATATATAGAGAACACATCGGTATTTATTTCACACCCTGTGTTGGTATATACCCAATGTGCTCTTAATAATGATATTATACAATATGTACCAATATAAGGCAAAAAAAAACGTGAAATATATGGGAATGATTTCAATTTTCACGGCGGGGGACAAAAGCACCCGGCCATGAGAAGTTTCAGCTGTCCGTTAAACTTGATATAGAGAACACATCGGTATTTTTTCACACCCATTTATTGATATATACCCCAATGTGCCTATTAATAATGATATTATGCAATACGTTCCAATGTAAGGCAAAAAAAACGTGAAATATATGGGAATGATTTCAATTTTCACGGTGGGGACAAAAGCATCCGGCCATGAGAAGTTTCAGCCTGTCCGTAAACTCAACGAAAACAGGCAATATATGCACAAAAAGCAACCGGCCATGAGAATTTTAATCGGTAGTTTTGCAAGCCCCGTGAACTTACCTGATCATGGGCACTGTCGGGTCCGATGGGAAATATGCATGCTTACTCTCAGGTCAGATGCTGATTGATGATTATATATCACATAATATGGGAATTCACCGAATAAATAAACTTCCGGTAAGTATGAATGCCGATCGTTAAATTACCCTTCGCTGCTCCCTCCTACCACTCAAAACAAAAATGTGATCTAGGCTTCGGCGACAAGTCTGGGTATGGAAGGTTTACAACCCGATTCCCACAACGAACCGGACCTAGGCATATAAACACATTAAATATACATTAGATATACCTAAAATAATTCATAAGTGAAGTGAACAAAAATGGCCACATTATCTTACATATTTTAATGAAATATTTGGTGGCCATTTGTTTCCCCACTTATGGATGATTTTTTAGGTATATCTTATGCATATTTAATGTATTTATATACCTAGGTCCGTTAAGTTAAATTCTTTCGTATAGCAAAATCACATCATGAGTAAATCATACACAACGATAAATTTCACTATTTCACATCCCAGTGTGGTACGTTTTCACCCTTTTGTTTTGACCCGGGTACGTTTTGACCAGAACCCAAAAGATCTCTTATTATAAATGGGTTTTATACGGCAAATAGTAAGAAAAAAAAAGGGTGGCACGATTTACCCAAATCTACCCAAATCTACTCAAATCTTCATATAATTACTATATGTGTCAATACAAATAAGCTATACACATCTTACTTGGACTTGTACTTACATAATGTATGTCATTAATTTGCTCATACCAGGGCCCATTTTAATGTTTTGATGCAAAATGGAAATAAATATTTGTATATGAAATAAAGGGAGAGTACCGCGATAAACTTAATACTAGGAAGCCAAGGAAGATAATCCACTTTATAATGGCTAAACATGCTAAATGGGAATGATTATTTTTAATTGAAATATAAATACAAAACTGTAGAACCTCTCTAATGTTGACATACAAGGAGACAGTAGTGTGAATGTGTCGACCGTATACTGGCCGTTTTCGCCCGCCAGGACGTGTAGCCATCTTGTACATAATCACTTGTTGAGGCTATACCTCTAGGGAAATTTGCAATCACAGTCTGATCAGGGTCTACACTGTTTTCCATCTTGTACATAATCACTGTATACCATATACAAGAAGCAAGCCGCGTGTCGCCCGCCAAGACGTGTAGCCACCTTATAACAATCACTTGTTGAGGCTATACATTCTAGGGGAAATTTGCAATCACAGTCTGATCAGGGTCTACCCGGTTACCCATTTTATGCATAACCACTTGTTGAGGCTATACATGTAGGGGAAATATGCATTCACAATCTAATCAGGATCTACACAGTTTCCCATATTGTACATAATCGACTATATATAACGAGCTACCCCACTAAAAATACACTGTGTTCTGGTCAATACAATATATATTGGGCTTTGTCTACATAGAGGTGTGAAAAACATTCAAGCTATTTGACAAGATATACAAACCATACACAAACTTAAAAATATATATATTGCATGCATATTATGGTTCATTTTCATCAATGTTCTTAATACAGATCGTTTATTATTGTTATTGTAGATGAATATTAAGAATATTTATATATATATATATATATAGCAACTCCGTAAATTAAATTGCAATAACTAAACTATGCCCAGAAGTCATTTGTGCTAATAAAAACATTCATTCAATGCATTATACTTTGTTTTTAACTATTTCAAAAAGATGTTGGCATATAATTACTCGGCGAAATAAATATTGCAATACTATGGAGGTGACCGGTTACTTAGACAGTTGGACTATTATATGTGCCATATGAAATCATGATCGATGGCAAACTTAAAATTAGACAACTGAGACATAATGAATGAGTCTCGATCACATTAGTCTCCCTTTAGTCGCCAAACAGGTGTCCGATAGTATCTCGATTTATAAGCAGAATAGTATGGCCACTAAAGTGCGACACGGAGCTCGAAAATACACATTCATAACATCCCCGGACGGGAAAATACCTAAATTTTACATTTGGGACCATTTTTATGCTTAGACGTACGTTAATCTCATTAAATCTTGAAATATAATCGATGACTTAAACTTTACACAGCCTTGGCCCCGATTGTTTTTGTTCCGTCTGCGCATGCGCGGACTGAAACCTTTACTGGGCTGAAGAATTTTCTGTTATACCTGCACAGACCAATATTCACGAGACGCTGATATGGACAAATGTTTACCGCTTGCGTTCCAGTGGGAAACGAAAGTACATACCGTACACACAGTGAAACCTCTCTCAACCAGACATTATCACCAGAGATAAATGACCATCAAAAACAAGTTGGTGTCCGGTTTAGAGACGTTCCACAGTAATACTAAAGCATATCTGTCTACGTATTTCACTTACCTTCAGTTTTTGTCGTACAGCGAAAGCAGTTGGGTAATATCTTCTCAATCTAGACGGTAAGTCGATCTTCTTTGGCACCAGGTCCACACATATATATAGAGTAACTGAAGGACCACGTGTCTAGAACTATCCAACGAATGGAACGTTCGGCATTGGCATCTGTCTTGGTCATCATTCATATTCTTGATTTGATTGATGTCATAAATCCCATTATTTTACAGGTACATGTGTGATTAAAACACAAACACCTTAGCAATATATTCGCAATTGGTATGATAACATAAGTTTTAATTAAAATGTACTGGCAATACAGCTGTCAACATATATCTGGCTGTGACCGGAGAATGGTGCTTATGGATTTTGCGACCATTGTAGATCCAGTAATGCTTCTTTATCCCGTCAACACAGTGCGTATGTGCCGTGAAACACGGTGCCGTGAAACATGTTTGATATCCTGTCAATACGACCTAATCACTGTGTATGAATATGTGCAGTTGTCATGCTAGTCGATTCTCCGTTTTTGAGGATGCGGCTGTTTTTTTTCTTCATTTTAAAGCTATTCATAAGTGTTGACGGGATAAATAGAATAGTAGGTTAGTGCCGTGAACGGGAAAAATATCCGGCACGGCACGGAAACGGGATGGGCAGAGCCTCGCCCATCCCGTTTCCTAAGCCTCGCCAGATATTTGTTACCATTCACAGCATTAACTTACTATTCTATATATAGTGTTGATAATCATCAGGCTTCATGAGTGCGCTAGAAGATCAGACGTTTGAATATCCATAAACACCATAGGCCCCATTGGTTATAACTGATGAAATAGTCGTCAAGGTACATGCTCACTGAATAGGCACAAACTGTTCTTTCTAGGAATTAAATAAGTGTATAATGTTGTCACTATTCCACCAGTTCTACAAATAACGAGTGCCCGCGAAACAGATATAATCATTATTAGCCGATATATTTATAGATCTGCTATATATTGGTTATCCACTGGTTTGTGAAAATGTTTGTAACCACCCTTTTCTCCTATATTCGGTAATCTACAAACGCGAAATTTGTTGTATTACATGTACTTCCATATTACATCTACCGGATAATTTTTCATTTTTGGCCATTATCTCTGTTGAAAACTTTAAATATAGCGAAATAACACAATTTATAACAAATAATATCATTATTGTTGGCGATCTAAATGAAGATCAATTAAATGTACATAACCACAAATTAAAAGATGTTATGATTATGAATTCATTGAAAAACATAATTACATCCGCAACGCGTGAAACAGCCACTACTTCAACCTTGTTAGATCCAATTATTGTTAACCAAGAACAGAACATTCTCAAAAGCGATGTGTTGGCTGTTTTGCCAGACATAAGCGATCATAAGGCTACATGTGTCATTATACCTGCTGATAGTTCACACAATACTTCATACAAACGAACTGTATGGAACTATAAAAGAGCAGACTTTGTTAAATTTAACGAACTCATGCTTAACACTGATTGGACAAATTTAAATAATGGCAGTGTAGATGATGCATCTAATATATTTACATCTAAATTCATTGAGCTAGCTAAGCGATGCATTCCATGCAGTCAAGTCACAGTACGGCCTAATGATAAACCATGGTATGATTCCGATATTCGTAAAATAAGCAAATTAAGAGACAAATTACGTAAGAAAGCAATACAATTTGGAAGGGTGGACGACTGGAATAAATACAAAACAACTCGGAACAAAGTAATAATATGAAAAAACATGCAATGAGAGCATTTTACAATGACTTAGAGTTTAATTTAACAGAATCATTTTCAAATAACAAAAGATACTTCTGGAAGCTAGTTCGACATTTTGTGAAAGATAGCAAATCAAGTGGAACTATTCCACCAATTAAAAACGACTGACGGTAATAAAGTGAAATTGTCTGTTTTTTCTGATGTTGAAAAAGCTAATTGTCTAAACAACTTCTTCGTTTCAATATCAACGGTTGACGATAGCAACTCTACTTTACCGCCGCTTGAATTAAAAACCAACCAAGTTCTTGATATGATTAATATAAACGAATCTGAGGTCAGAGATACTATAAAGATTTTACAAACTAATAAAGCTTGTGGACACGATTTAGTTAGTCATAGAATGCTAAAAGGAACTATTACATCTGTCTCAAAACCTCTAGCGATCCTCTTCAATAGATCTGTCAATGAATGTCAGTTTCCGATGGCGTGGAAATTGGCAAATGTAATTCCCTTATTTAAAAAAGGGTGTCCGCAGACGCCTTCAAATTATCGACCTATATCGTTATTAAGCTGTCTAGGTAAGGTAATGGAGAGAATAATGTTTAAACATATATATAATCACTTGCACTCACATAATTTGATTTACAATAGACAATCTGGTTTTATACCAGGACATTCTACGGTATACCAACTTATAGACATTCACCATCAAATATGTCAGGCATTTGATGAAAGGCAATCTACATGTATAGTATTTTGTGATATTTCTAAGGCTTTCGATAGAGTATGGCATAGGGGATTACTATTTAAGTTACGGCAAAATGGATTAAATGGTTGTATCTTACACTGGATCGAAAACTACTTGTCGGATAGGAAACAGTCTGTATCAATACGGTCTACAACCTCAGATACCAAGTTAATAACTGCTGGCGTACCGCAAGGCTCGGTGCTCGGTCCTTTACTATTTCTAATATATGCCAACGATATAACTGACCATCTACTAAGTATTGTTCGATTATTTGCTGATGACAGTTCTCTATCATTTTCCACAACAAATACTGATGACATAGAAGGCATAATAAATTATGACCTACTAACTATTGCTGACTGGGCTAAACAATGGTTGGTCAGTTTCAATCCTAACAAGACTGAAGCGATGCTTTTAACCCTAAGACTACTCGATCGACCTGTAAACCTAATCTTTCAAAACACGCCTATAACCTTTGTCGACGACCATAAACATCTCGGTGTAACGCTGAGCAATAACGGGAAATGGCATACACATATACAAAATATAATTAATTCGACTGCGAGAGTGTTGGGAATAATGTGAAACCTAAAATTTAATGATAAGTAGACAGTCTTTAAACCATATATATCTTATATGAGACCTATACTCGAATATGCTTCGTCGGTCTGGGATGGATGTACAGAATATGAAAAAGATTCATTGGAAAAAATTCAGAATGAAGCTGCGAGAATAGTAACCGGTTTAACACGGTCAGTGTCACTTGATAATTTAAGGAAAGAAGTTGGATGGCAACTTTTATCTGTTCGACGTAGTATTCAAAAGCTTTCGATCATGTACAAAGCAACCAACAATCAAGTACCTAGTTATATCTCCAACCTGATTCCTCCCACTGTTAATAACGTATCTCGTTACAACCTTAGAAACCAATTTGATATAAATGTCCCGAATACTCGACTGGAAGTATACAAACAATCATTTATACCATCTGTGGTACAACTCTGGAATGAAACTGATCCTTCAATGAGAAATGTAGATAGTCTTAGACACTTTAAAACAGCATGCGCCAAACAATTATACACTCAATATGAAATACCACCATATTACTTAGTGGGAGACAGGTTTTTCGTCAGTTATGCATGCAAGACTTCGTAATAAATGTAGCAGTCTCAATTCCGATCTTTGCAATAACCATATCAGAGAAACTCCCTACTGCGAGTGTAGCGAAATTGTAGAAGACGCTGAACATTACTTCTTTGAATGCAACAAATATCATGCACAGCGTCTCATTCTACGCCAGTCACTGCAACGATTTCATAACCTGAACGCGCACATGCTTTTGAACGGCATACCTGAACAAAACAATGAAAACAATATTATTATCTTCAATTCTGTACAAAATTATATTAAAACTACAAAACGATTTGAGTAACTTCGATGATAGATGTATGTAACGTAATCCATATCGGATGTATTCCATTCGATTTGCCAATATCATCCACAACCACCGGTTATTAATGATCACTGAAATTTATTGCAACTAGCACTAATACATTGATGGATTTGCTCATGTAGTATATGTACTTGGCGACAAAAACAACTTTTATTCTTTCTCCAAATCTCATATCTCACTATCCACCTCTTCTCTACCTTTCTGTCCGTTTTCATTCCATACATTATGTAAACATATATTTATCGCTTGATAATTGGTTTGTATCCGTGTTTATATGCCTGTATACATGTATTCATGTATCGCCATTGCTGTTGAATTATTGTACTTTGTAACACTTAGGTGAGGACTGTAACTAATGTTGAGAGAACTTGTAGCCCGAGCCTATTGTATTTATATGCAATAAACTATGTTTAAACTAACACAATTTGGCTATAAATAAACATTTTCACTACAAGAGTTCGGTAAACTAAAGTTAGGCTGTTTGCAATTTGGCTATAAATAAACACTAAAGTTAGGCGGTTTGCCTTCTAGTCCAGGGGCAATTGTAGGTATATATATATAAGATTCCGGCACCTCGTGTTAATTTATGGCACCCGGTGTTTTTATAAACTTGAATGTATAAGGTTTCCAAAATATCCGGGTGCCATTTTGTAAACCAAGTTGAAGGTCATTTCTAGGTCATTGAACTTTATGTTTGACGGATGTCGAAAATTGCCAATATATGAGCCAATAGGTCATGGTCCTTAACTTGGAAATTGGTGTAAGTTGTTAAAAAGCATTTCTGATCGATATATTAAAGAATTTACATAAACTACACTGATATTCAGTATATTATTATCATATTTTCAAGATGGTCGCCAAAAATCGGGTATTTATGAGATTTCGGTTGACTTGCTACATATGTGTGTAATGCTAAGCGCCTTCACCTATTTTTAAAGGTTAATTCTTTCAACTGGAATAATATTGTTTAAATTTGACTACCATAAGTATTGCTATGATCAGATATTAATGATAGCTAAATATAACTGGGAGAATTTGGTTGGGGAGCAAATCAACACTGCTCTCACTTTTCCCTGAGATTCCGTAACTACTAAAATGTGGACATATATTGAACCCTGATTTGATCGGCTAATAACATCATGCTCTGCATGACTTTTCATTTAGTAATATTTATTTTACTGATAGTGACTCGCGGTGGTATCAGGCTATTTTCATATGCAAATGAGGCATGATATTATTTAATTATTGATACTAATTAAATGTATCACCTGAAAAAATAATATTTTTGACAGATTATAAAGTATGATCATAGCACATCAAAAAATAAATACAGAGAATAAATAGTAATGTCCGTTAACATTTTAAAGAAACACGGTTATCGCCCCTGATATCAGTGCGGAAATTTACGTCTGATATATTACGTGGGGTAATGGTGAATGAATGTTTATTTTGCCAGAAAATGTCTCAGATGATGTCTGTGATACAAAGAACATTTTGTGCCTACTGAGTGGGAATGTACCTTTAATATTCAGTCTCGACCCAGATTGACGCATCAATAGCCTGTTCAATGGTTACCCGGTTCGCCATTCAGTCGGGAAAACGGCACCCTTGCTTCCAACGTAATATTATGCAGTTAGATCAGTAGCCGATTTCACCAAAATTGCTAAGTACACTTTTATGATTGATTGATTGATGGAGTGGGAAATATGTGAAACAGCGAATGTTGTCATTATTTCTACACGTATATGACCTCCATGTGATATGATCTGCGAGAAAATAGTCCGAGATTCTTCATGTATTGCAGGCATGTCAAATGATAGTCACACATGAAATGAGCATTTAGTTAATAGGGGCCCGTTTATTTAAACTTCGTACGACTAAAATGTTCGTAAGTACAACATTATTATAGTCTGTAAATTGCACATTAACATTGTTTACTTGCAAACAATTATTGGACTTACATTTATTGAGCATAGGCTCAATGCTCCATAAATGTAAATCCATCGATTGAAATTTCCAGACGATCCTAAATTTGCGCTTACGAACATGCGCTTGTTTTTGTTATAATACAGTGCTGACGAGTGCATACAAGTAGTAACAAAGCTATGTAAACACATGTTCCACTAGTACAATGGGTACACACGCAGCCTTTGAAACAGTGGGTTACATGTCTTACATATCGGTTGGGTTTTACTTCATAACCCATATATAGTCTACTAGCCAAATAGTGAACATAGCAATGTTGAGTGCCGCAAGGTTTTAAGTTGGAAATGTAATACATAGGTCCAAAGGACTCAGAAACTGCCGGATGCCTATTTGCATATAGGTAGCATTTTTCTTTATTGACCTAATTATCATATGAATTAGTTCAAATCACAAAATCAGGAATAGCTCCATTAATACGTCACATAGAGACTTCGTTTTGGTGTCTATACCAATGTTTTCGATACCAAGGAATCTATCTAAGATAATATCAGTGGCATAATACAAATCAAAGACGGCAAATCTAATATGGCCGCCATATATGAGGAAATGGGTATTGAAATCGCCATAATTTGACGCTCCTCTTCTTTGTTTATAACTGAACACATGATATCAGAAGCATGTAAATCATATCTTAAAATTTCAGCGTCATATAGAGCCATTCAAGCTACACTAATGGCCACCGTGAAAATAAGTTATAATTTGATGTAAAGGCCAGTCTATATGCTAGCACATTTAATCAGCTCAAATTGCAAAATCAGGAATATCCAACTTAATATGTCGCCTAGAGACATTTTACTGTCTACATCCATGTTTTCGAGACCAGGGTAATCTATTTAGCCGAATTTCGGTGGTGTAACCCCACTCAATGACAGTAAATCCAATATGGCCGTCGTATACGAGCGAATGTGTCTTACAAATATCATCATTTCAGAACCTTCTTCTTTCATTATGTCTGTGCATATGTGTTTGGTATCAGCATCATGTAAATCATATATTGCAATTTCAACCCTATAGAACCACTCGAACTGCAATAAATTCAATATGGCCGCCGTGAAAATTAGTTATACTTTGATGTAAAACCCAGACTATATGCTAGCATATTAATTAGGTCAAGTCACAAAAACAGGACGATCTCGCTTTTTAAGTCACTTAGTGATGTTGGTTTCTACACACAATGTGTTCGAAACGTATGAATCTATCATTCATAGTTTATTGGCTATACAGTCATTTAATTGCGGTGAAGCTAATATAGCCACATTTCTATAGAATATGGTATATGGAAAACACTTTTAAAAATAGCCACACGTTTGCAACGATCTTCTTTAGGGTATCTGTTACGAAGTAAGGCAAATATCACAAATTACATTCCTACTACATTAAGTCCATTATGGTTGCCCACAAATTCCTATGGCATATATAGTCGAGGCACAATACCGATTGAACCAGGGAAATTTTATATATTTATTTTCGTTCAACGTTGTTAGAATGATATACAAAAACATTTTCCGCTCGTATCAATGACGTCAAAACCATCACACACTGTATATGGCGCCTGACAACTACTTTATACCCCAATAATATGGGCGCGAGTAACATTCCATTATGCAAATGTAGTATTTACAGTAAATATAAGAGTATATATATTGAATTCAAATTCCACAAAACCCACAAATTGTAAGGTGAACCAAAAATGTTTAGCTAGTTTTACCACCATTAACAGGAGGGTGTCAATACAGAATGCAATAACATAAAATGACAACGATATACCCATACAGCCGGTACATGTGTTACAAAAAACATATTTGTATGGATGTTACTATTTGTTTATAGTTTTCCATGAAGCACACTGATATTGCCTAACGGAACATGGCCACACACCACTATGTATCTTTCGGAAATATATATGTACACACCACAACACATTCACACTATTTGCTTAAAAGTGATTTCTGTAGCCATACATGCACATGCATACATTCTTAAATCACTATTATGTCACTGCAACATACATTGCTCTATACCTGAAGCACTTTCGTTGTGTTATGCATCATATTTTCAGGTATATGATATACATTAATAATACAGTATGTTATCCCGAAACATTAGACATATGGAAACACAACACATAGCGTGTTAATGTATGCATGCGGTAATTGTATATGTTCATACAACGAGTATTTTTGTCCAGACACCAAATAGCGTTATTGGTTTGTAAGCATTGTATAGCGTGTCAGTTATCATATATCAGACTTGTGTTTGCACTAACTATCAAAACATTTTACGTTTACACATATGGCATTTATTGTGATTTTCAGTCGCCTGTTTCACCAGTCAACCAGTTGATAATTTCAATTATCTCCCAAGTTATCAGGACCATAGACTTGCAAGCTCTAATTTGCGCTAGATAAGGCGTCGATTCGACCACCTAAAATGACCGGAAAACGGCTACATCCCTGCAAGGCTAAAATAGACTGCTGACCCCGTGATGTCACGTGCCCTTGCCAATTTATCTGAAATCAACAGTAGAATTATATAATTGTCTAACCAATTTAAACACATCGCCGTTTGTGGGACGTCATAATGATAACTGGTTATTATGCCCCCTATGTGATAACAAGGGGGGGGGGACATATTTCATTGCTCTTCATGGTCCGTCCGTCTGTCCGTCTGTCCGTCCGTCCGTCCGTGTACATTTACGTGGAAAGGAACAGTTTGTCCACCATGTAATATCTTCAATATTACGCGAAGGATTTCTTCAATACTTGAGCTTTAATACTTGAACACTTGAATCACCTAAACATTTCTCACACACTCGCGCCACCATTAACATGACCTTGACCTTTGTAACCTTCTAAATGTCGCTGACACACTGAGTCATTTTGTTACGTCGAAAAGTGTGTAAGAGTTTCTCCAACATGTCATATCTTCAATTTTACGCGAAGGACTGCTTCAGTACTTGGACACTTGAATCACCTGACCATTTCTCACACACTCGTGCCACCATTTACACGACCTTGACAGTTATCACCTTCGAAATGTCACTGAAACACTTAGCCATTTCGTTACGTCTAAACGTTTGTAAGCGTTTCTCTTTAATATTTTCAATATTACTTGACAGCTGAGTTACCGAAATAATCGACTAACTGTATTGTGAGATCCGTTTAGAGAGTTCTCGGTTTCTAGCTGAGTCTCCCGGTTATAGATGAGTCGTCTCCCGGTATTTAGGGATATTATACAAGTATTGTCTTTTGAGGAGGTGTACATGAGATTTACGGACCTGAGAAAAGTAATGTTCTAGTCGGTGTCAGAATGGAACAACATATGTCTTTGCTGATTTGTTGCTATAGTCTTGAATTTTGTGTTTATTTTCATTCTGAGAAATGGCAAAACAAAAAATAAATTGGTACCATTTTTTTCCATGACTATCTTGGCCGCCACCTTGAATTCAAAATGGCCACTATTATTGTCAATAATGCTGCATAGGTGTGGGGTTTGCTAGATAAGTTTGTTATTATTATGTTTATATTTGTCAATTATACATTTTTGGATAGTCTATGGAAACATATATTGGAAAATGTTTTTGTATATGTTGTCCAATTTATAGAGGGCCACCATCTTGTATTTCAAAATGGCCACACAATGCAAAATATATATTTTTTTTTTTTTTTTTAATTAATATTTTTTATTATTTTTAAATACAAACATGTACATACAATACAACACATGTATTATTAACTAACACACTGTGGACTAAAGTCGCTATGAAATGATTGCACATGCACTCATTGTACTTGAAAATAAGTTTTTAGAGAAAGAGAAGACAAAAAGAGTATAGAAAAGCATAGATGGTAAAGTACAATCAGGAAGAAGGAAGAGTATCGAAAAAGTATAAAATATGTCCCCTTTTGTTCACATCCGCTTGAATTGAGTTGTTTTTTTTATATATATATTCGTTTACTTTTGTGTGGTTAGTGTGATTGAACCTTCCCTACTATGCCCAAAAAAACATACCTATGTTTGAAAAACATCCCATTTAATGTTGTGTTGCTCAAGTTTGTCTTTTTTAGTAGCTATTAACTCTTCTAAATTTATCCTATATTTTAAGTAGTTATAAACGGTTCGAAAGCAATTTCCCGGTTTTCATATTTACATTTAACAATAAAGTATTTGGCTAATATGAGTATAAAATTAAATTGTTGTGCCTTGTGTGTACTTTCATCTATTCCTAAAGAAATACTTTGGAAATTTACAGCGTAAGTAAAACCTTTTTCATTCAAATAGGTACGTAACTGTGACCACATATGTTGTACATGAGTACATTCCCAAAACAAATGTTTTATAGTTTCTACATACATAGAGCAAAAATCGCATAAACTACTATTAATTAGGTTACATCGAAAGAGTAATTTATTTGTTCCATTCATTCGCATAAGGTATATTGAAAATTCCGCAATGTGGAATCTATAGTACAATTAAAGGTTGACATGTAAATATGTTTCCAGTTTAAGTTGGCTTCCGGAAATTCAGCTATCCATTTTTTTTCAGACTTTTTTTCTTCAGTGATTTTTTTTTTCTGTTTGTATTGTATAAAGTAATTTATTAACGTATTTGCTTTTTTGTACCCTTGATTTCAGTGTTTCAGACAGTTGTATTATGTTTATTTGTTCTGTTTTTATTGTTTCTTTCCATATTGGATTTATACTATTTAATATACATTGATATTTCATAAAATCATCATTTCTTATGCTGAATAACTCTACAATATCACCGAATGTCAGAAAAGTTTTTGTTCTATAATCGTATAATTGTTCGATGTACTTGATACCCTTATCAAACCAGTGTCTATGAAACAAAGTTTTATTTTGATGTTTTATATTAGAGTTGTTCCAAATTATTTCTTTTGATACTGTATCTGTTTGAGAAGAATAGTTTATACTTGCCCAAGATTTCAAAACATTGTTCAGGAATTTATTTTTCACTATGTTTTGTATGTCTTCCGGTTTCAAGTTACATTCGAAAATAAAAGTCCCGCCATATTTTTCAAGTATTTTTTCGTAAATTGCTTTCCATTTCCCTATGTTAGTAGTATCGCATATTCTTTTTACCCATGAAGCTCTTATTGAAGTAATAAAACTATCGATGTCTAACATTTTTAGTCCCCCTTTTTCGTAAGCTTGAATAATTGTATTTCTTTTTACTTTATCAGGCTTGTTATCCCATAAAAATTGAATAACTTGGTTCTTACACGTTTTATCATATGTTGCTGGTGGATCATGTAAACTGTCAATGGGAAAATTAATTTTGGGGCAGCAAATGTTTTTATTACCGTGATTTTTCCGAGTAAGCTGAGCTTTCTGTGTTTCCATTTGTCTAGGCACTGTTCAAATTCTAAGATTTTTGTAAAAAAAATTATGGTCATGGGTATTAATATTATCATTTAGGAATGTGATGCCTAATGTTTTCGCGCTGTGTGAGGTCCAAGTAAATTGTTTGTTGGGGCAAAATGTGGTTTCTGTATGTTTAAGAGCACCTATTCTCATTACTGTTGATTTTTTAATGTTAAGTTTTAGGCCAGAAATCATACTGAATTCGTCTATTATGTATATTAACTTTTCGAAGGATTTTTGAGAGCCGTCTGTCATAAAGGTTGCATCGTCAGCAAACATTGTGTTCTTTAGTTCTACATCATACATTTTGACTCCGGTTATATCTGCTTCATTTATGATAGATTGTGATAATATTTCAATGGCCATAATAAAAAGATACGGTGATAACGGACAGCCCTGACGCACACCTCTTTGTATTGAAAAGAATTCTGATAAGTATCCGTTATTTGTTACACAACTTTTTGCATCAGAGTAAAATAGTTTGATCCAATTAAGTATATCATTACCAAAATTAAAATAGTCCAAAATATATTTTACCATAACATTGTTAACTATTGCGACATATAACTAATTTCCCAACACTATTCCACTTGCTACTGTTTACAAATAGTGTGTCATAAAAGCCAACAATGAGTAGTGCTTAAATTTGACCTTATAGCATGTCGAAATGGCCGCCAAAATAAGTATAGTGTTGTACGTTTTTAAGAATTAAGTGTTTCTCTTCCTTACTGATACATACGTGTATCTGTATATGACTACCATCCCACACACTGTTTATGTTATCATTATTATATATTAACTATGTTACTAAGTAACAAACATGTTCAATTTGGAATGCCGTAAATAATTCAAAATGGCTGCCATATAAACATGTCTTTCTTTAGCGTTACTGCAGGTTCAAATGATGCATTTGAAACAATATAAAAATGATGTTACAAATGCATCTATATGTGTCATCAGTCAATTATATATATATATATATATATATATTATGATATATACGCTATAATACAGACCGGCACAAATGGCTAAAGATATTAGAAATCTGCTGTCAAATGCTTCTGATACTCATCATTACATATGTAGTATCTTTGAGTTCATGCAGGAAACGTGAGTTACATGCCTTTAATAATATAACTAAGATACCCGAGAAATCCAATATGGTCCCAAAAATGTCACCATTTTATAAATATCCTCGTGCTATTTATTGCAGTCTCCGTATCATAGTGAAAATGACAGGACACATATATAATGTACCTAATATGGCCTTCTATGGCAAATATTGAACATGTTCATAACTGATGTGCTTGGTGAATAATAAGCTCTTTGATGTTCTTAAACATCGAGTATATCAGCAGAATGTTCAGTTATGTAAATAGTGTTTGTGGCCTGCCAACAGCTAAGGTCATTTTAGGCTGGGACAACGGGATCAAATCCCATATTCCATCTATATCAGTCCTAAATTCAGAACAGAATATACAGGAATATAATTATACATGTATATTCAACCCTGACATTAGAATAACCTGATCTGGTGCCAGGCCCTCGCCATCCCAGTCACTTAACTCCAAACCCCATAGCACTAATATGATTAGTACTAATCCTACTAAATTTACAATGGATATCTGTCAAGTAACTGGAGAGCCAAACAGTATTTGACGACCACCGAAACCAGCGATATCGGAATTCCGGATGAAAGACATCGTTACATTACCCTTCACATGCTCCCAACTTACCGGCATTAGCAGACGATTCAGACTTGTCATAACATCACATAACGAAAATACATGTATTACCCTTACATGTTGCAATTAGATTTATAAATGTAGTTTCATGCCACCCTTTGTGCATATAACGGTGATGAAATTTATAGTCTTAATAGCTGAAGTAACTAAATACGTTTTGATTCTGCTTAATCCAGAGTATTGGTCACAGACACATATGTGATAAACTCCACACTGGAAAAGATATGTTGGTCTTTATGAGTTCAACATGCTGTTCCAACAACAAACTGTAAGTAAGTATTATGCGTCTTTTACTCATTTAGACTTTGGAATATGGGCATTTTTCTATATTTATTTGCTTAAAACTGAGGAATTATATAACTACCTTGGCTGTTGTTGTGTGGGGTCAGATACTTATGCCAACCGAAGAGATAACTTAACCCATGTGAATCTACAATGTAAATCTACAAACAGAAGCAGCCACATCGTGGACCCCTGCATGGGTTGTTTAAAGTTGGATATTCGAACATGAGAACACAATAACAATGGTCATTTAATAATTAAATAATACAATAATCGTTACTCACACGATTTCATATGGCTTCCAAAAATGTATGGCTTGTATAAAACTGACATCAGCAACAAAAGATGTATGTTATGAAATATAGCCTGTATGGAATAATACGATAAAGTTACATGCCAAATACAGTTGTTGACGAAAAAAATCGTTTTGACTCCTAAATTAGGTTGATCCGATGTGGCCTCGAGGCTCGTGCTTCATAGTTTTTTCGGGACGATTATTTGAACGTTTTGTGGAATTAACAATAATCATTGACATGGTCGGCAAATAAAACATGTGTTAAATAAACTTACGTGTTTAACTTAAACTTTAAGTATGGCTTTTTATCCAAATTTATGTGAAATATGGGATTCAATCCCGCTACGCTGGCATAAAACTAGCTGTTAACAGGCCGTTAAACACAATTAAAAGGAATTGTACAGAATAAAAAGCAATGAAGATTTTCGTGACAATCATCATTCTAGATTTTGTAAAAATTATTTGATTTGAAAAGGTATACCTGCCTGACTATCAAGAGAAAACGTTGTAATTTTGTATACAATGCCCTATGCATTTTCTATGTCATCAAATATGAGGTAGTGGGGGACGTACGCTAGTGCTTTACATGTAAGTATAGGCCAGCAATCAGATATTCCCTGTTATAAGGCTGTCATTTACAATACAACTCAATACATTTAAAGGTCATACATAGACATAAATGTTCATTAGTTTTGATCAAATGTCCGTGAACAAGGTGTGTAGGAATGTGTCATATGATGTGTCATGTGGAGAGTCTTGGCTGTCATGATTAAATATCATATCAGTGTCAATATTGCACAGTCAAACACATTTATTCCGTCATTTTCTAACTGTGCTCATAAATAATGATATTGCTCAATATTTAAAATGCAAGTACCCAGTTGGAACACGTCAAAGTATGCTAAATATGACGGCCATTTTGAATTTTAAAATGACAGATAAAGGTTTTTGTATACAAATGTGGCTAATATATTTGTTCAATCAATATCATACATAACCAGCCACATTTGTAGTCCAAACCGTTGTTATTCTCTTGCTGATAAAACTGTTTGATTAAAACGATGTCCATTTTGAAATACAAATATATATAAACAACAATCTGATTTAATTACGAGACATAATGATATAGGTTGCAATAATAACTTTCATTTACTGCATTATTCTGTAGATAATACTCCATTTTACCAACGAAATTGCTGGTGTTCAATTGAAAATAACACAAAATGAGGATAAAGGTCTTGAATGGCGGCCATTTTGAAATTCAAGCTGTATATGTCATAGGGTGAGAAAGATGCATATCCTACCCGAGGCTCGAACCGGGGACCTCTGGATTACCGTACCATCGCTCTAACCGTCCCCGAATTCTATATTTAATTCGTCTCTGAAATCCATATTTTTGGTACATTTTGGGCAGTATTTATCAGTCACGGTTCCTCGTTGGGCGCCAAATGTCACAGGGTGAGATAATTGTGCTCCGGCCCGAGGCTCGAACCCGGGACCTCTGGTTTACCGTACCATCGCTCTAACCTACTGAGCTAGCCGGGCACGAATGCACACTTCCTCCCCTCAGTGAGTTACGTACCGCGACATACTTCCCCGCCAAATTGGAATTCGTCCCCGAATTCTATATTTAATTCGTCCCTGAATTCCATATATTTGGTACATTTTGGGTAGTATATATATCAGTCACTCAGTGAGTTACGTACCGCGACATATATATATACTCCATAGATATATATACATACTCCATAGAAGTGTTGCAATTGCCAATTAATCAAATGGATTAACCAAGTTGACTGTACTACATGAAAGTACACATCATTAGTGGTCATCTTGGATTTTGGCGGCCATCTTGGATTAAAATATTAAATTTTGAATTTATTAACTTACACAGTATGAGTCACATTCAGAGAGCTTATCATGATCAGTAGATTTACTTCATATATTTTCTACTAGAAGTTACAGAAAACTGGTATTTTTTATTTGCCACAAAAAATAGCTAGAGATACATGTTTACCTTTTCATAAACTATAGTGACAATTTGTCCCCAACTTGGCAATGATGACCTTATGTTATGGGGTCTGGGCCGGCTGCGAAAGGCGATCAGCATGGCACCAGCCGTTCCTCATTCAATTGTCGAATCGCCCATTGTACTAGAGTGAAACATCTGGATGTTCCCAAGGTGTCCATTTTAGAGATGTTTCGCTTTAGTTCAGCCATAAGAACACGCATATGTGGTTTTCATTCAGGAACAGGGGGCCGACTAAAATGTTCGTGAGTGCAAAATTATGATAGTCTGTAAATTTTACATTAACAACGTTTTCTAGTGAGCAATCATTTGATTTACATTTATTGAGCATAGGCTGCAGCCTATGCTCAATAAATGTAAAGCCATCAATTGAAATTTCCAGACGATCGTAAATTTGCACTTACGAACATTTTAGTCATACGAAGTTTAGTGAAACGGGCCCCAGGTAGGAGATAAATAACGGTGAACTGAACTGCATTAAATTAAACATATATATATGTTTATTTAGTGTATTTCTTAGAGACGTTGTACCTTACTAACGACTTTAGAAGCCAGCGAAGCTAGTGTAGTAATGTTTGAATATTGTTCAGCATGGCCAATGGCGCTGACCTGGGCACCAATACACATTATAAGCCCTCGGGTTTGCCTTTACAAGCAACGTCAATCTGGAAAGATAAAGCATTGCATAATTACTGTTTGAACACCCCTCGTACATTTATTGTCCTTGTCTTGCTTTTAGAAATCGACGCCCTGGTTATGACTGGAGAATTCGGGCTTACGGGTTTTGCGACAAGTGTAGATCCAGATCCGCACAGTATGATCGGGGTTTCCATTCCATCAATGGATCTTACTAGCGATCAGCTCGGTATCCAGCTACTGAGGAGTTACCATGATCACACATCGCATACGTCCCATTACACAAGTCACAGCCACATGGATAGTTTTATACCGCAACAAACGCTCCATGTAGCATACTAAAGGGTGTTGAATAAATGATGTTTGTATCTGAAGTAACCTAATGTACATGAAGTAGCCTAATATACATGAAGTGCCGTTTTTGCCTTTATTTCTTCACCTTTGACCCATAATCGTGGCCTCTGATTGGTCAGTCTCAACAGCAAATTCAAGATGGCGGCGAAGATTAAAATCGAAATCGCTGTAGGTTCAGCTGAATTGTGTGCATTTTTACAGTATATGCGACGTAACCATCGACATAGATGTCCATTATGATTGAAATGCTTATTATGACAACTGTGTAGTCTAAAGACCGCCAATATTGAAGCTCATCGTAAATAAATTTGAGATTTAATCAGATACCATACCGAATCTACCTAGTGTGGACGCCGCCATTTTCTTTCAATGACGTCGCTAGATTTGTGGCGTAAGGCGAGGGAATGACGTCAAACATGACGTCACGCACGTTCAAACAATTAAGTTTAGTATGTGGTACAAATTAAATACATGATTAGTGCAAATATATAATATATTCGGTTTCGCCCGGACAACTTTATAGTGGCTTTCTAAAGCTCGCCCCAGTAAAGCTGTCTAAGGCTCAACCGAATATATTTTATATTCGACGGCACTAACCATGTATTTACTATGTATTCGTATATTAATATAACGTATTACAGGAACATGCACACTAATTTGAACTGGATTGAACGTGGTCGCAATACAATTCTATGAGTTGAGGTGATAACATTATTGAATTTAGTGTAACTGTCCCAGGAAATACCTTAATAAAATGTGGAACCCGGCTAACATTTGCCGCATGTCTTCCGGCAGTATTCGACAATATAGTCCATCAATTCCTTATACTTGTAGCAGGCTCCCCACTGCTTGTACTCCCGGCACTGGGTGTGTATATCCCGACACGAGTCATCTCCCCCGCCTGCAGAGTCTAGAGAGACGTCGTCTGTAATATGCATGTACAGTAGAATCTCTCCAAACCTGACACACATGCAGTCTGTGTATTCGTAATTGTATGGGTTTCATTGGTGTATATTTATGATGATAATATATGTTTACGTTCGCAAATCACCGCCGCATGCCTCGGCATAGTCATATGTCTAATTTACAGTGGAACATATCTAAACCAGACGCCCTGGGAACCTCCCAGTGTGTCCGGCTTGGAGAGGTTCCACTGTAGTGATATGTGGCCGTGGTACGGTAAACCAGAGGTCCCGGGTTCGTGTCCCGTGGTCGGGTACGCATTTTTGCCCTGTGACAAGCGAGAAATGCGACCATTGTAGATCCAGATCAGTCTGTTCATCCGCACAGTCCATTCAAGATCAACACCATTCCACCAATTACGCACCAGTCATGCTTCAACACGCATTATATATCGTTATGAGGGTGGCCGCATGTGCTATTTGATCAGAAGCTACACTGGTCACAAATCCGATAAGCCCCATTTCTTCAGTAACAGCCACAAATTAAAAAAAAATAATGTCAAGAGATCTCTGATAATCGTCGAACACAACTACGAAGATACAACAAGATACACATCCAAACACAACACACTGTAAGCACCATGTGTCCGTTTCACTAAACTTCGTAAGACCAACATGTTCGTAAGTGCAAAATTATGATAGTCTGTAAATTGCACATTCACAATGTTTTCTTTTAAACAATTATTGGATTTACATTTATTGAGCATAGGCTGCATATGCAGCCTATGCTAAATAAATGTAAATCGATCAATTGAAATTTCCAGACGATCGTAAATTTGCACTTACGAACATTTCATTCGTACGAAGTTCAGTGAAACGGCCCCCTGACACACACAAACGGCGAATGTAAAATAACCAAACACAACTGTGCTATGACATACGCCATGTAAGTTAGTTGCTAAGAAGAACACGTGCGATATATCATGATATATTACGATATTTTCCGTAAATGATATAGAAGGTGGACGAAATTTACATAGCTATGACAATTTCCTCAACTTTCGACATCATTGTTTACAGAAAATATCACATTTTCTGTAAAGATACATGTATGTCATGATAAATATTACATGTTGTTAGGTGCAAAATCACATCGCGTGTCTCATATATGTCTGTGACTGGAGAACTGTATCTTTTTGCATTTGAGGACATTCAAACCTCTGATCCTCTAGCGCACTCCTGAAACTTGGTTGAAACATTTGTAACATTGTAGCCTCCATTAGGTGCAGGTGTGATGTTTGGGATCTATAATATTCTCACGTGGGTGCTGTATGACAGCACCTGTGTTTCGACTGCGAGGTGTTTTTATGCGAATGGCATACACCATCTGGTAGTTGTACATAAAATGCACCTGCATGATTGACAGTTTGATGGCAGGAGGTGACGATAGTTTACCACTGTAACATAAGCCATATGAATAACACGGTGTATGATCACGTGGTTACATGTACAACAACAACAACAAGTACTGAAACTTCCAGAAGCTCTCCGATTCAAAGTACGTATTCTTTTATTTTGTCCTTATTATGTAACGGACTTTGATGAAGTATGGCGTATCAAACGCGTCTTGTCAAGCTGTATTTGGTGGTCTTGGTACTTTGGCCCAAACAGTAGACGGAAATCGAAGTATGTGCAGAACTCCGGGGACCACCAAATGCAGCTCATGAAGACAAGTCCGCTACCTATTAAGGAAAATATCAAATAATACTTACTTTGGAGTGGGCGCGCTTTCAAAACGTTCAGCCCATGTTGTTGGTGTTGAAACCACGTAATCATGCATATTGAATAACGGCCAATGAAAATCATACAAATGTAGGTCCAACAGTTTATCTTTTAATTCATTAAACATCCACTATGTGAACAATAACTTATTCATATTATGTTTTTCCAACATGTTACGGTGCCTCGCAGGGGACATGGATTTTTTTTATTAATTCGTTCCCACGAAATAACAATTCGTTTCCTCAATTTAACAATTCGTTCCCCCGAATTAACAATTCGTTCCAACAATATAACAATTCATTCCCACGAATTAACAATTTGTTCCCATGGGAACGAATTGTTATTTCGTGGGAACGAATTGTTAAATTGAGAGAACGAATTGTTTATTCGTGGGAACGAATTGTTATTTCGTGGGAAGAACTGGTTAAATTGAGGGAACGAATTGTTAATTCGTGGGAGCGAATTGTTAAATTGAGGGAACGAATTGTTATTTCGTGGGAACGAATTAATAAAAAAGAATTCTACGTCCCCCGCGCGGCTCCGTAACATTTAGCATAAAATATTACCTAATAATCACAAAAAAACATGCTATCGTCTTATGATATATTGATTATTATGCTCGATTCATTGCCTGATTAACTTGATATGTGACTGCAGAAATGTGGCAACCAGTGTATATCCAGATCAGGCTGTGCATCCGCACACATGATCTGCACTGTTCGCCATTCCATCCAAGTACACCCTCACGCTTCTATCAAGCAATATAGACCGTCATCAGGCTAGAGGAGTGTGCTATTTGATCAGGAGCTACACTGGACACAATCCCATAAGCCCCAATTCTCCAGTCACAGCCACATATGAACATACAAGCCTGGTGTCGATTCACTAAACTTCGTACGATTAAAATGTTCGTCAGTGCAAAATTAAATTTCACATTAACAATGTTTTCTTTTATTGGATTTACATGTATTGAGCATAGGCTGAATATGCAGCCTATGCTCAATAAATGTGAATACATCAATTGATAATTCCAGATACTAACTTTGCACTTACGGACATTTTACTTGTATAAAGTTTAGTGAAACGGCCCCAGGTTGTTGCTGTATGGTTGGCTTGCTCGCTCACCCTGACAAAATCCGCACGTCTTCGGACAGTATTCATGACAGTATTCATTCACGAAGACGTTTCCCTTCACATCGCAGCCTCCCATTTCTTTGAGCTTGGCGCAGTCTTTGTGCTTATCCTTACATGGCGGCTTGCCTTCACCTGTACACACACGTAACGAATTATAGTGACACAAGTCTGGGGGCCGTTTCACTAAACTTCGTACGACTAAAATGTTCGTAAGTGCAAAATTATGATAGTCTGTAAATTTCACATTAACAATGTGTTCTTGTAAACAATTAGTGGATTTACATTTATTGAGCATAGGCTGCATATGCAGCCTATGATCAATAAATGTAAATGCATCAATTGAAATTTACTGACTATTCTAAATATGCACTTATGAACATTTTAGTCGTACGAAGTTTAGTGACACGGCTCACTGTCCGAACGTTGAAGGACATACGTCATTAAAAGACATTGTTGGCTTCAATGATGATTGCTCCGTAAGAGTGATTTGATATTTGCGTGTACGATATGTGAATATTTTCTTGTTACTGTATGCAGTGGAAACTCTCTAAACCGGACAGCAAGAAACACATGTGATCATTATTTAGATGTATGTCTAGGTAATTTATCTCAGGTGATAATGCCTGTTCGTGATCGCATAGCATACAACTATGGCTCGGAATAATCAAATGCCTGAATTTACTGTGAAATCTCGCTAAACTGGATAACCTGGGGTCCTCCACAGGGAAAGCCGTATGTATTCGCATAGTAGGGAAGTTGACACCAGTGACAATATACTCAGATAACTGCTTACATGTCACTGGATTTGGTACAGTATGTATTTAGTATGGTAATACAGATATATATATATACATCAACGTGTATTTATTATATCAACTTTTTTAGAAAAAAAAATGAATATATTGTTTTCGTCATGGGTGTACGGCCGTCCAGTAGTCTCGTTTTCTTGAAAACTGTAATACTTTTATATCTGTATAATAGATATACTTGAAATGTGGTGTGTGCTCAAGAGTCAGCATGGCTTAAGAAATAAACGATTATTCTATCTTATGGTGTGCAGATACGCAAAGTGAATTTCGATTTTTGTTTTGACACCGGGTCATGGATTATCTCCCGTTGTAGTCTTAGAACAAATTCTCAATTTTGATTTGAAAGAATTAATAAAACTTTTAAACCGTAACAACTAGAAGCGTGATATTTGGTATGTGGCTTCCTTATAGTGTGCAGATGCGGAAAGTCATTTCATTTCATTTCATTTTTATTTAACCACAGGGTTATGGATTGTCTCCCCCTTTTGGAATTATAATTCCGCAATGTTGTCTTGTAAGAAGTAAAACGTTTAAACTGTAATAGATGGAGACTTTATATTTGCTGTGGCTTCCTTATCGTGCGTAAATCCGCATATTGAATTTAAATTAACTTATTGATTTGATTCCCAACTCATGGTTTATCTGACTTTCTGACTTTGCAATTTTGAAAAGCTGTAATATTGCCATAGATTTAGTCTTACTGTTACACAGCTGCTACTGTATTCTCAGAAAATAACGGGTCAACAAACTCTTCAAAAATCAGACATTGTATATAAGTGTGATGAAACCAACCCATATGACTTTGTTCATTACTATTGATGGAACATATTGCAATGTTTTTTATTTATGGGTATGCCAAATTATTTGCGGTATGTAGCAAACGCCACAAGAGGTAAAGCTGATGGCTTGTACGTACAGTGGGGTCAGCGTGTAAGTGCACACACGAACCTGTATCCAACCTGTCGTGTTCGTTCGTGTGTGGACTTACACGCTGACCCCACTGTACTAGGATGGCCGATATAGCAACCCCTTGCGCCGTATAGTATACAGTAACACGCTAATGTTCACACCTATATTATACATATATCACATCACATTTAGAAACCAATTGTGTTCGAATCTTATGATGATCAGGGGTCACACGGGTCCTTAACCACATTAACACATTAACACATGTTTTTCTTTCAAGTATTTAACAAAACTTACATATGTATACATTATATGCATTCTTGCCACATTCCCATTTACTGATGCTTTACTCAAGGAGAATAATTCACATAGCTCTGTGAGCTTGTTTTCTAATCCTTATTCACCGTTACTGTATATGTATGTTGATGCATATATACATGTATTTATTTGAAATAAATATTGTTTAAACTAACCACATTAACTCAACAGTTATCCAACATTATATATCATGTCCTACTCATGATCATTCGCTGTCAAATGGATAGGTAACCTACTTCCGTTCATAACACAAGTTTACTCACTCGTACATTATTAATTCAGTAAACTTCTGGCAGTTGGTACAGCTTAAATTATCCAGTAGAACCTCTCTAAACCGGACACCCTGGGTATCCAATTGTGTTTAATTTAGCTGGGTTTGACTGTAAATTGTTTCATTATCGTGTCTGTTAATGATTGGAAATGACAAAATATGTTTATGAATTGGTTAATTACAGTGTAACCTCTCTAAATATGGTGTCAGGTTTAGAGAGGTTTCACTGTACGGAATTGGTAGCATGGCAGACATTTGGAGAAGTAGTATATAAGAGTCACAATGATACCATCACCTCTGGAAGGCACCGGCTACGCGCGGCCCCTTCCACAGCATGATGGTATCATTTGTGACTCTTATATACTACTACCGCGAGACCATATATTTATGACATGAGAAGATACACCCTATTAGAGATAAGAATCCCTATGTTATACTCAGTATATATATAACATAATGGTTCTAGTTAAGTGTGCGTGGTTGAAGACAGGTAGTCACGAGAGATGTTTTCGCACCGGTATTTACGAATATTGCAAACATCACCGTGCATGGATGCGAAGAGGTTCCGTTTCACCTCGCCCATGTCGGCATTGTGGGGTAGGGACCAAAGCCGAGTCATTGCTATGTCCACCATGCGGTGGCAATCAGGCTACTCATCGAATGGCTAACAAGGGATTACGTGCTCGCAAGTATTATCGTTTAGTAATAATTCAAATCGGAAAGTCAGTTAGAAAGATAGAATCGATCTAATAAGTCACGGTGTTTCTACAGCATTAAAACACTGTAAAAAAAACATTATCAAACTAATTTTATAAAATTGGAAAATTGAACAGAAAAAACAAGTACCAATATTATTAGAGAAAATGGATAATACAATACAATTTGAATTGCAAATTTTTAATGACTGTATTGAAGAAGTTTACGAAGCTTACGGGGGTTATAATCCTGTATATAAATTCTATAAAATGAGAACACTAGGTGATATCGAATACATGAAATACCAGCGTAATTTATTACGCTCCGATAAAAACGTTGCATTTACAATATTATACCGGCAATTATGTCAACTATACAAGAGGCAAATACGAACATTAAGACAGATAATGCGTATCGGATATGAAACTAAGGTGTATTATACAAAAAATTAAAACCCAACGATTCGTTTACGAATGTACATTTCTACGATATCGCTTATAAAGATATTGAAAAATTATTATTGAAAAAAAAAAACTACTAATTAATTTATAGCCGAGTGTATTTTCCTTATCGAAGGTATGTAAACGGGCTATATGAAATTATTTTTCATCAACCTCGAGCGGTCTTATAGGAACGCCGTTGTTAAATTTTGAGTGTATTTTTCCTTATCGATGGTATGTAAACTGGCAATCTGAATTTATCAATTTTATCAACCTCGAGCGGTCGGATAGGAACGCCGTTGTCATGCAGTTGTTTACCATAGCGACCACATTTGTAGGGATAGAAATAAAAAGATTTAGCTCCCACCGAGGGTCGAACCCACGACCCTCGTCTCTATACATTATCGCCTTAACCCACACGACCACGAAGGCTGTTATGATAAACATTACCTTGTGTTGTACAAGTATCGATTTACGACAATGTTTCAATTACACGGGTTATGAACCATGCGTAAATTGATAGCCGAGGTAAACAGACAGTTATTTATAGCCGAGTGTATCATTTTACACAGGCGATTACAGTGTAATCCTCGACTGAATTTGTTATGCGATTACGGCGTAATTCTCAGTGAAAAACACATGTTGTATATGTATGTAAATTTGTTTACTGCACCAATATAAGAAAATTAATTATTTTTCTTATATTGGTGCTGTAACATTTCTTCCGACTTTATCTCCAAGTTTTTCCCTAAATTTATCCCAATCAGTACACTCAATTTTGGGCATGGTGGCGCGCGCCTTGATTCTTATATCATTTTGTAATTGTTCATATCTCCCCATTTCTTCCACCACGGATTCAAACTCTAAATTTGATATTTTCTTATCGGCCAACGCTTTGGACACCATAACGTCGATGGTATATTTCTTTGACCTGGCGAGAACAGATATTCTATCATGTTTTCTACATTTTTTTCTCGAGTTTTCCACCCGACGCCCTAATTACCATACACAACAACCCAGAAACGGCCGACACCGCACATAAAATCCCCGCTACAGGAACCGTTATAATGGTGGATATAGTTGCAGCTGTCCCCGCCCCACACAACAACACGAAACACTCGCTAGAGCCGTGCTAGATGCTTCAGCCGTGTTCACCGCGCGTCTATATTTTTTAGCGTTTCTTTTTCTATTTGTATATTCTCTAACTAAAATATCCTGCATAGCGACGATATTATTCAACCTAAAATCTGAACTTCTTTCGTTAATTGTACACAGTGTTGATGGAGTGGTATTGACAATTGGAAGCGGTGATTCGTTCATGATTTTCAATATATTAGTATTTACAAAATAAGTTCAATTAACAATGAGACAATAGTGGAAGAACTCTCTGGGTCACCGATTTTCGTAACAAAGTTAATAACACTACCTTGGGAAAGTCTAATTCGATCATCACAGACGAACGCAACAATCGTCGAACTATCTCCAGAGATTTTAGTGACTCCAACTCCCCGTTCTTCCCCATCTACTACAATATTTATCGCGACCGCGCCAACAGGTTTACCACTACCATTAACCGAGCAGACCGCCATTCGGATAACTTCACCTGCAGCTGTCATAGTGTATCCCCCACATTTATTACTCGCTTTGGCACCGAACGAATATTCATAGTGCCCCTCAACCAATGGGCCCCGCTTCTCAGCCCAAACTGTTATGGCACGTTTTAGCGTTTTCATTGTTCGCACTATTCCGGCAAGCGCACTGATTACGTTATATGCCTCAGTACGAATCTTATAAGAGGCCTCCTCAAGAGCTTTGGTCGCGGCTATACGATCATGTTTCAGTTTATCAGAAACTTCGGTTATCTTTCCGTCTAGTTCGGTAAGTGCCGCTTCTCTGCTGAGAGAGTCCTCTAAGCGCAACGCATCATAAGCCTCCGTAATGGTCGTCTGGTGGCCTTTTAGGGCTTTCTCAACACCCGACCGGGCCTCTTTTTGAAATTCGGTTATTTTTCCGTCTAGTTCACCAACCGCCGCTTCTCTGATGAGAGAGTCCTCTGAGCGCAACACCCTATAAACCTCCGTAAGGTCCGCCTGGTGGTCTTCTCGGGCTTTCTCAATACCCGTTCGGACCCCTCAACCCCAACCGGCCTCTTTTCGAAAATTTGGTTATTTTTTTGTCTAGTTCAGTAAGTGCCGCTTCTCTGTTGAGAGAGTCCTCTGAGCGCAACGCCCCATAAGCCTCCGCAATGGCCTCCTTGTGGTCTTCTCGGACCCCCTCAACCCCCGACCTGGTCTCTTTCAGAAATTCGGCTATTTTCCCGTCTAGTTCAGTAAGTGTAGCTTCACTGTTGAGAGAGTCCTCTAAGCGCAACGCATCATAAGCCTCCGCAAGGGCCTCCGCAAGGTTCGACTGGTGGTCTTCTCGGACTTTATCCATACCCGACCGGGTCTCTTTTCGAAATTTGGTTATTTTTTTATCTAGTTCGGCAACCGCCGCTTCTCTGATGAGAGAGTCCTCTGAGCGCAACACCTCATAAGCCTCCGTAAGGTCCGCCTGGTGGTCTTCTCGGGCTTTCTCAATACCCGACGTGGCCTCTTTTCGAAATTTGGTTATGTTTTTGTCTAGTTCGGTATGTGCCGCTTCTCTGATGAGAGAGTCCTCTAAGCGCAACGTATCATAACCCTCCGTAAGGGCAGCCTGTCGGTCTTCTCGGACTTTATCAATATCCGACCTGGTCTCTTTTCGAAATTTTGTTATTTTCCCGTCTAGTTCGGTAAGTGTCGCTTCACTGATGAGAGTGTCCTTTAAGAGCAACGCATCATAAGCCTCCGTAACGTCCGCCTGGTGGTCTTCTCGGACTTTATCAATTCCCAACCGGGCCTCTTTTCGTAATTTGGTTATTTTTTCACCTAGTTCGTTTAGTTCCGTATGCGTTTCTTCACGACTTTGTGTATTCACAGCCAGGGCATATTCTCTAAGTTGTGATAGTAGACTCTTGTGAATCTCGTCCGTGGCCACCGATATAGTTCTATTGATCAAGGCCTTTGTTTATTGGGTAGTTAAACAGTCACCCTCTGTCGGGATGATTTCAATAATGTTGATAATATATATATTACGAACATGCGTTTAATTCTAAATAATTTTCTTAAAATTAATTAATTTGAAATTTCTAGGACGACCGAAATCGGGTAATCGTTCTTCAACTCTCGCCCTTTATCATCAAGAATAGAAATCTTCAACTCGTGGATGTGTCCCGATTCCAAAACTTTCATCTCGGGGTGTGGGAAGTCTAAGGTCACAGTCTCACCAAAGAAACAGTCGCTGGCGGGCACGGTTTTCAGTAATGTGCTGGGAGTGCCGTCTACCGTGTTTGTACGATGTGTTCACCCGATCCAGGTTGTACCCCGAGAGTTTTTTCGTGACGGACGGCGAAGTTTAGTGGGGTATCGCCGCGGTGCTCGCCCACGGGGAAGACAAAGTTCAACGGGAACTTAAACCCTTCATCCTCGTTGTAAGGGGGTGCAAATTTAAATCCTAACATTGAGGCCAACCCCGGGGAGATCCTTAATTTTGTTTCAGCGGACAATGTCGCATGCCCGTGGCTTTTGAGACTGCGAGAGGGGGGGCTATATCAGGCATATTCGTCGCGATTAAAGCTTGGACATCTCCGAAACCCCAAAGGCCAGGAAGTAATACGGCAGTTGTTTCCCCAAGGCGTCTCGCTACATTTGTACGATCGGGGTTATTGATAATATCTAAAAAATCTCCAACATCTCCGGAATAGATAGCCTCGAACGTTTCAACGTTTTTCCACCCGACCGTGAACGTGATTGATCTAAGGCCTACCCGGCGTTGTCCGTAGCAGTTGTCTATTAATTTTTGAAGTTCAACAACAACCTTTTTGACATTAGTGATAGTAACAAACATAATATTTCTTTTTCAATGGATACAAAAGCATTTAGCTTTAACTCTAATGCAAAGTACGCGGTCGGAGGTAAATACACGCAAAAAGACGTTGTTAACCACCTTGTACACCCAACCGTAACGGTTAGACCAGACAGTGGCTTTGCCACCAATTTCCCTAACACGTTTGAGAAATATGTAGTTCCAAAGACTACTAGTCAAGATGTATTACTAAGATGGGAGTTTTCCCATATGAACTTCTGGCAGAACCAGCTAAATTTCGCTGTATGGTGCGCAACGGGGCGGATGCGGAGTTTCGCATCAAGACCATTTGACATCCGAGAATATCATGCTCCGAAGTGTCTACAACTTTCAAGTGTATTACACAATTGGGAGGATTCTCAAAGAACTAGGTATTCCACTGCCTCAAGACGATGGCTGGGATCCCATTTCCAGCGCATACGACCGTAAGGCGTTCGAAAGATTGTGTAGCGAATTTGGGGTATCAAAAGACGCCGACTGGAGACAGAAAGTATACACCCCGACCAACAGTTTAGGGTTAGTTCACCTTAAAGGCTTAGTTAGTGGGGAGCGTCTAGATAAAGTTCCAGTATATTTCTCAGGGCTATGGAGCGCTCGAGGGGCCACCCCACCACAGTTAGAAAAAATGGCAACATGGACTAAATATAATTATAAGTTGAATAAGATGACGTTCGGTGCTGAAGTGCTTGGTGGACTTGTGTGTAATGATGGTGATTGCCATTGGCTGCCTACTAAAGTAGCCCATGTGGAATACCTAGACCTGGGTGATACTCCACAGATGCGAAATGCTTGGACCACATTTATGTTAGATGAAAGCACTGGATTTACGCAGGGTGGGGTTATTTGTCTCAACGAATCCATTCGCATATACGTATGGGCAATCCTCGCCTCACAGAAGCAAACGCGCAGCGCTATACTTGGTACGGGAACGGCCTTTGACGCACAAAAACAGTTCTTGGCACTTGTCGAGGACGCCATCTCAGCTAAGGTGGACCTCCAGAAGGCGATCCAGAATTATCAAGACGTTTTGCAGACTGCCCGCACCCCGGTAGACTACGCATTTGGAATAGGTCTTTATATGGCGCCGAGCAATATGATACTACGAGACGACCCGGTTGACGGTTACAATATTCAGATCGTAGTCGCAACCACCAATCAAAAAATCTGCCGCAACGGGAACGTGAACACGGGTATCATCAAGCTCCCACCCAAGATGATCGGGCGCGGAGTTGTAAATTCAAATAAATTTGAAAAAGATTTCATAAAACCCCCAAAACACAAAATGGATACACCTCCCTCAACACAATCGAACCCAGTACCCCCAATTCGTAAATTGGATGCACCATCGAGTTCCATCAACAATGTTGAAACACCAATCGAGATTGGAAGCACAACACACGAGGAGGAGAAATTAGCGCTCGTCGTCGCCCTCGTGGCGATCGGACTATTTACGCTTTGGTTTTAGGAACTCTCTGGCGAAGAATAGTAGGAGACCGGCGATGGCCACGATTAAAGTCCAGGTATTCTCGGCGAGCCATCCGACCGTTTTTGATAATATAGATAACAAGAAGGAGAGGAGACCTCCTATCAAACCAGGCAGCGCGGCAGCCAACTTTCCTGCTAATTTAGCCAGGAGACTGGCGAGGGCTTTTAGTTGTTTTTTTATCCACTCCTTGGCTCCGCCGGATGGCGCGGGTGCTGGTGCAGGTGCTGGTGCTGGTGCGGGTGCTGGTGCGGCACCAGCATTGACAGCTACAAATAGAGACGATATAGATATAATTAGGGTCGATATAATCATGCTGAAAGCTGCGATGATGGTTACGATCGTGACGCCCTTCTCTCTGAACAGAGTGCGAAGACGCTCCAACCGAGTTGTCGTGTCCTCGTGCAGAACCCTCGAGATTGTTTCGCGGCTCCGACTTAATTGGCCGGAAAGTGCCTCACGGTTAGTCGAAGCAGCCTCCAAGCGAGCTTCTCTTTCGTCCCGCAACGACCGCAGGAGTTTGTTGATCCGCTCGGTAGATTCTCTATCGTCACGGACTTCCCCAAGTTTTCTTTCTTCTAGCGCGATATGTTTTGTCCAGCGCCGTGAGTTTGGAGAGGTTATTGACCAGTTCGCCCGAGTTGTTTGCAGAGCCTTATCGAGTCCCAGGAGTTCGTGAAGAGGTAATGGTGGGTCATATTTCGTGCCGTTAATTTCGTTGACCGTGGTTTCAATTGTGTGAATACCGTCGGTGGCTATACGAGGGACATCGCTGAGCTCGCTCATTTCTATAGCGGCGGCTGTCTTCGCCAGCGTTTCGTCGGTAGACTGTAGGGTTTTTACCATTTGTTGAGGCAGCTGCGACCGATCATCGATCACTCCGAGAGCTCGAGCGAGGGATACTCCATATCGGTTCACGGAAGAGGGGCTGAGGAACCGGGTCGGGTCGTTCTTGTACGTCAGCAACTTCCACCTATTGCCCCATTTAACCCACAAGTCTCCCGTTTTAGTGCTACGGAACTCCAACGTGGCCTTGATGCCGTTTTTAGACACCTCACTCTCCCACCGTTTCACCCGAGACTCCGTTTCCTTGAGAGGCGCCAGCTCATTCTTGGAGATCCCCGCAGGAATCTCGGCACCGCCCGCCCATGCCGGAGTTGCGGATGGAGCCTCCCAGGGGAACATACTCTCGGGTGAAGTTCCCATTGGTATGGCTGTTAAGGGCGTAATTCGGGGGTCGACAAACTTAGGTTCTTTATTTAATGGCGTCCCTATGAAGGTCGTTCCGTCATAGTTATCGATGTCATCATCGATGTCATCATCATCGCGGAAATCGTCTCTGCCGATTTCATCCAAGTCAATATCGTAATCAGCCATATTTATAATTTCTTAAAATTAATTATGTATTAAAGACAAAACCATACGGGTTTAATATAGTTTCACTAAATTATGTCTTCGAGTCAATACGGTCGCAAACTCAATCCATACCGCAGACTGCGTGAGCCCCTCGGGGCAAAAGGCGTGAGACAGAGTGTCGTTATTATGAACAACCCATCGACGATCGACCAGAACCAGCAGCTCTTAGTCCGCTTCCCCAACCTCGGAGCTAACGACGTCATTGTGCCGGGGACTGTTCGCCTCGCTTTCACTATTTCGTTGACGTCGACGGACGAGGACCGAACCGTCGTTCAGAACCTGGGTCGCGCCATCGTCAAAAAGACCATGATAAAGATTTCTGGTAATGAGGTGATGTCGATCGACGACAGCGACGTCTACCATTGTTATCAGGACCTATGGAAGACGGCGCAAGAGCGCGAAAACGCTGTCTATCAGGGCATTGACACCAGCAAAAATAAGAACGTAACCAAACTTAGAATCGGGGGGGGGCTGCTAACAAGGCAGATAACAACGCGAGCGACAATGCGGTCGCGGGCGGCTACGGCAACCGCTTCTACATCCCGCTCGACTTTGAGTTGCTGGAGAGTCACATGCCCTACTATCAGAGCGCTTTGGCTGACCGCCTCGAATACGAACTAACGTTCAACGACTACGGCCGAGTTCTCATAGCCAGCGACATGTTATCGACGTATACGATCGATAATGTTTCGCTGGAGTACGACATGGTCACGAATCCCGAACTCGCGCGATTGATCAGAACCCAGTACGCCGGGCGTGTTGCCATACTTTACGACCGAGTTCTTCGCCATCGCAAGATGACGAAAGACAAAGGCGACACATTGTGGAATATTAATGTCAACGTACCCGCCCGCTCGATGAAAGGTATACTGATGTTGTTCGAGGATGCTCGGTTCGCGTTCGGTGCTCAAAAAACCGACAAATTATATAACCCCAAAATCACGAAGGTAGAGGTGACGATCGAGGGAGTACCCAATCAACTCTACAGCGCGGGTCTTCGCGCGCACCAGCAGTGGGACGAAGTAAGAAAGCAGTTTGCTGCCGGCTCTAAGCGCTCTCCGGAGGTTGCAGCAGTTGCCAAAGACCTGCATCTCTCGGCCGTTTCCCTCGCTGAGTTCCTGAATACCAAATACGCCAGCGACGACGACCAAATACACGGCAACGGACGCCAAGTTGAGAACGCTAGCAAGGGTGTGACGATCCAGATAACCAAAGAGGCGGACGGAGCCGGGCCATTGAACGTGTACTTATATATAATTACAGACGCACAACTCAACATCGAAGATGGCCGATACGTCTCAGCACTCTACTAAATCTAACGATTTATTAATTAATTTTAAGAAAATTAACAATCAATACCAATTCACGATTGGAGATGCCCACTCTGCCATAATATGTGGGCAGACAGGATGTGGAAAAACCGTTTTCATCCTAGACTTGCTCGAGGGCTCCTACCGCGATGCCTTTCGTCATATTGTGATCCTGTGTCCCACTGTGCGGCACAATGATACTTATCAGCGGCGCCCGTGGATATGGACCGACCCTGAGGTATACGTTAATGACCCCGGTGATAGGCTTCACGATTGGTTGCGTGGTTTATACCAAAAATTCCAGGGTGAGCCCACCCTATACGTGATTGACGATTGCTCGGCCAATGCGGCGATGACCAAAAAGTAAGGAAGGACATGCTCTCCGAGCTCGCATTTTCTGGCCGCCATGCTAGGCAAAGCGTATGGATATCCACTCAAAAGTACAACGCCGTCCTCAAGGATGTGCGCGAGCAAGCGAAATGGGTCGCCCTCTTTCACTGCAAGGACCGAGACTCATTCGATGACTGTCTTCGAGAGAATGACGTTATCCCAACGCGCGAGGAGCGCCTGGAGGTTCGACAGATGCTTTCGGAAACTAAGCACGCCAAGCTTTTGCTAAAGACTGATCAACCAACTACTTACGAAGTTATTAATTAATTTTATAATTAATTAGCAATTACTGAACAAATGCTGAACAATGCTGAACAATGCTTAACAATGCTTAGCAATTACTGAACAAATGCTGAACAATGCTGAACAAATGCTTAACAAATGTTGAACAAATGCTGAACAATGGTTAACAATGTTAACAATTTGGTGCTCCGCTGCGAGCTTTGTTGCGAGCATAATGGTGATCATAAGTATCGGGTGGTGCGCTTGGCAATATGTTAAAGTGATGAGACTTGTTAGAATAGTTAAATTAATTTTAAGAAAAATGAACTGCGACGAACTTCTCGATCAGCTAATGGAAGAAACCTCAACTCCGACTGCCAACATCCTGAAAGATAATGATCCGACAGAGCAATCGGAATCAACTCCAACTCCAACGGCGGTTGGTATTGGGTTGAGTGCAACGAATGAAAATGAAAATGAAAATGCGGCGAGACGAGAGCGGCTAGCTGCGCTGGTTGCTGGGGGACAATCGGAGCATTATCTCGGTAGGCGTCTCTCAGTTTTTCAGGTGGATAAGATGTCAGATGCGGAGATCGATAAAAATTGTATTGCGCGATACGAATCTAGTTAGGTGCGGAGATGACAAAAACTCTCGGATCGGCGGCTATTCATTTGTACGCAACCGCCGTTAGTATACTTCTCTCCCGTTACCAAACACCCGCGGGATTGATTGACGATCTAGAGACTGACCCTTTTATAGGTCACACTCTTAGAACAGCCTGCTGCTCAATTTATCACAAGTTTGGAATGTACTTAGCTCCGCTGACAACCGCGTTGACCACGGGTAAACACTGTCAATTTGGACATATATGCCCACGAACTATAAGCCCTAATATTAATATCATAAATGATGACACAAGACACACCCACGAGAGTGACGGAGTTGAACCCGATTGCTCCAACCCAATCGAACCCGAGTGTTACTCCGCCACTGGATGACATACCGCATATAAAAAATAAAAAATCCCAAAAGACAGGCAGCTGGGCGGGCGGCGGCTGCCATCCCGAAAAGTTAAACAAGATAAAATACTCGCCGAGCTTCGAGAGGCTAAACAGTCGTTGCAATCGGGGACGGAGACAGCAAAACATCTGAGACAGAGTTGAGTACAACAACACTCCCAATTCACGAAATTGGAAGCACACTCAACACCCAATCGAGGTTGGGCGAATCCGATTGAACCCAAATTCGTGAATTGGCGTTGGGTTGTTGGTGGTGGTCTGGCAGTTGTTGGTGCCCTGTGCGTGTGGAAATACCCCATATTATCGAAAAAACAACCAGCCAGTGTCAGAAGAAAGTTATGAAACACCAATCGCGATTGGATGCGCCCCATTTAAACATTGATCGCGACCCCTTTTATATGCAATAATTATAATGGCTGAACAAGATGGTAAAATGTTAGTGAATGCGCTTTATCACGCCGTGGTGATATCGGGTTTCAGTATCGGGTATGCTCGACTATCAAAGATGGCCCTAGGAGGATCCGCTCCCAAATTTGACTTTACTGTGAGAGACGTAGGGCTCGCGACCTTAGATGTAGCGGCCGCAGTTTGGACCCGAGATTATCTAGTTAAAGCTGGAATTATACCAGTTAATATATGGAAATAAATGGCTTCAATCGCAGTAATAGTAGGTGGTGCGCTTGTAAACGCATTGGCGTTCAGCGGTAGCAACTTTATATTCTCTAAAATGAGAAGCTCGAACGTGGATGAGGAGCGTAAGCGTCACGATTTAGCTGTAGAACAACTCAATAGCGCAAAGGAAGCGTGGTCGAAAAAACGAACCGCCCATCTGGACTGGGTCAATGAAGAGCTTCGCCGCGAAAATCACGCCGCACAAACTTTTCAGAACGTTGAAGAAGCCAACCGCGAGTACGCGCTGGCATATCCGCACAAAAGTCTCGCGCCGCTGGATCGCGAGCCCCAACTTTCAGATTTCTATGTACCGTCAGAGCCCCAAAAAGACCGCGAGATCGCGTTCATCGTCGTGGGAATGGGTGTGGTGGGGCTCAATCGAGATTTTAAATTAATTATTTTAAATAACTTTTTTTATAAACATATATATATATAGAACGATGTCAGTTAACGAACTTTATTTTGCTATGATTGATGTAGGCTACACTGCCCTTAAACACCGCATGGTTGGTGCAAAGGGTATGATTCGTCTGGCCCGAGATTCTCTCGAGACGTGGCGGGAGGATGAAAAAGCCCCCACCCTTTTCGCAAAGCGGATGTTAGATTCCTCCACCAATCCTGGGGGATTAGTTTTTCCCAAATTCCTTCAGAACTTAACCCCTAATCGCGATTGTACTTCCAACAAAGGTTTATTATTATCGACGCAGTTACCGGACGATCTTGCGAGGGCATGTTGGAGATTGTCCGATATATTAGAATACATCGCATACTATGAACACGCGCAAACTTAATACCAAACTATTGCTTCGCCTAACGCGCAAGCTAGCGAACGTGTACTATAGCCCCCGCGGGTACTGGAAGGCACTCGCGGCCATCAAGAACCTCGCGGCGTCGACCAAGGTTTCAGAAAACGCTGTCAAGGAATGGCTCAAGAAGCAGGCCATCTGGCATATCTATTTACCCGCGCCTCACAATATTCCGCGCCCGAAATTCGACGTGCCGGTACCGAACCAAGTTCACCAAGCGGATCTCCTGTTTCTCCCTCACGATCGCGTCGGTCGTAAAACGTACAAGTACGCGCTGACAATCGTTGACGTAGCGAGTCGTTATAAGGGGGCTGAGCCGTTGGCCACTAAAGAGTCTAAGGAGGTGGCTGAGGCTCTCTCCCGAATATATAAGAGGAGTCCTCTCAAATGGCCGAATCTTCTCCAGGTCGATCCCGGCCGCGAGTCTCTCATCTATTGTCTAAGCACGACGTTTCTGTCAGACGCGGCCGCGTCAACAGCCACCGGGACCAGGGGATCGTGGAGCGCTTCAATCGAACCCTGGCTGAGAGACTGTTCGGACACCAATACGCTAAAGAACTTGTAGACCCTCATTCGCGATCGACTGAGTGGGTGGCCAGACTGCCCGCCGTGGTCTCCGCATTGAACGGAGAGGTGACCAGATTGATAGGTAAGAAGCCCGTAGATGCTATCAAGTTTAAAAGGGTGACGAGCGAGCCCTCTGCTGTCTCGCGCGGGCGACCCGTTGGTTTAGAGGAGCAACGGCTTCCATCGGATATTGACGTCCGGTACCTCTATCAACCGGGAGAGCTCGAAGGTGGCAGCCGCCGCGCGACTGATCCCGTGTGGTCTCTCAATGTATATCATCTAGATCGATCTATTACCAAGCCCGATGAGCCCGTGCTCTACTATTTGGGATGATGGGCCATCTCGAGGGTTTGTTCGCGAAGAACTTCTTGCGGTGCCTTCTGACACCCAGCTACCCCCGGATCGTCAGAGTCTTTAGTATTCTCTCAGAGTTCTCTTTTTTTTTTTTACCTATCCTATAGGCTCGGTTGTGTAACCCGTTTTCCATCACTCTCCTCTTGTCGTAGTACGCCGAGAGTCCTAATTTTTGTTGACAGTACGTCTTCATCACCCCGTTAATCCATTCGGAATCCCCCTGTTTCCTCCGGCCATATCCCTACCCCCTTCGAGAGCACTCTTATACCTTCCCCAAGTCAGATCGTTAGATCTCTTCGACATCCCCTTGGCCGAGTGCTTAGATTTTCCATCACCGCTCACGTAGTAACACTTGCTACACAGAGCGATGACTCTATCACCCCTTCGTAATTCCAGCTTTGAACAGTACCCGGAGTTCTGTTGCTCCACACGTCCCACGCCAACCACTCGGTCTTCTCCTTATTAAACTTTCTCTTCATATTCTTTCTCACCGCCGCCAGCGTCTTCTCCGACAGCGCGAAGTACATGCTGTCGGTGTCCATCTGTATCAGTTCGAAATCTCCGCGATCCACGTACTTGTCCAAGAAATCGTAGTAGAACTCCAGCATCCGGAGCTTGGCCAACTGGTAGACCGCTATGCCACACTGAAACGGTCTGTTGATCACCACTCGAGTCTTCCTGCTCGATATCTCGTAAGCCTCCCCAATCTCCTCCAGGTCTTCGAACCACGCCGACCTCAGTGCCCGATCGACAGTCTTCTCATCCTTCGTATATGTGGTGTTCAGGTGTCTTTCTTGTGCCTCTATCAGCTTGCCACAACATGCGTTGCCAACCAGTTTGAATATCTCCGCCAACACCGCCTTGCTCTTGTCGACGTCCCCCTTCCGTCTAGCAGCGGTGACCTCTTTAACGAACCATTGAAACGGTTTGCCGGGCGTGTAGTCTATCACCCTATGCACCGCCTTGACGATCAGACCGTGCTCCAGATACCACTTTAGCAGCGGGGAGTATATGATCATCTTCTTGGCGGACATTGCCCCCACGAGCTTTCTCTGTCCTTCGACTCTTTTCCTCCCGGTCCCGGCCAGGTAGTTCTTCATGTGCTGTGGAACCTCGTTCTCATCGACTTCTCGATTAACGAACAGCGGTGACATTTCCGAGAACTTGTCTCTCAACGTTTCCGGGACCTCTATATCCAACTCCGCAAATCCGAACCACTTTTCACTCCTGACCTTCCTCACGAAACAGTCTATATACGACTGTCTTTCCGGGTCGTCACACGTCCATATCTGCTCCTCCCCGCACGGCATGTCCTTCGACAGAGTAGATAGATACAGAGCATTGGCATCGTACCCCACCACCGCCTTGCACATCTTCTCCTCCCTACTCCCCACCTGACCCCTGATCGTTGACCTTCCAGCCTCGGCGTATCTGGAGAATACTATGGACGGACCACCGACCAATCCCTGCTTCATCATCTCGTAAGTTTCAGACTTCGGTGACCACAGCTCGGGCGTGTCCGCCTTCCCATCGATCGACCCGCGGAGTAGGTACTGAAGGGAAACACCGGGCAGAGACACAGCATCCTTGAGTATGTCCACGCCTCTTCCCCTGTAGAACTCCGTCATTTTAGTCAGAGCCTCCAGGAACGGTCCTACATCCAAGTCGTTGTAGTGTTGCAACCATTCCTTGAACGTTCTTCATCCCCTTTTCTCGGAATACCTTCTTACACTCTTTCCACTCGGACAACGACAGTAGGAACTCACCCTTCAACTTAGAGTAACCACTCGGGATAGTCTGGCAGCCCCGGATGGTCGAGCTTGTCCGCGCTATCGAACCACTCGTACGGAAAGTGAGACTTTACCGTTTTACAGTCGTACGCCTTAACCCACCGGTCGTACGTGGTACCGGGTCCCAGATACTGATGATGTTCGAGAAATCTAAACTCCGGGGTAAACAGAAACATCGTCGTGCTGGCTCTCTTTCCGACCATCACCTTATTCACGGTGGCCGCCAACTTCTCTACAAAGTACTGCTTGATGAGGTTCAGGTCGTACCTGCTACAGTTGAACCCCACCACCGGGACTTGGTCAATCCAAGAGATAATCTTTGCTTGCTGAGACTTCGATAACATATCTATGTCGGCCAGCAGATACTTCTTCCTAACCCCCTCCCTGATTGCCTTGCCTCTCATCTGCAGCTCGGTCACGAACTTCTCGACTAGCGTGTCGGGATCTCGTTCGCATAGGTGTGTGATCCCTTCATGCATCGTATCCCCCAACGACACCGATATAGGAACGTGCTCGACCTCGAAGGTCAGGTCTTTGGTGGGTCGCGTGCTTTTTGACTTGTCGAGATACGCCTTGAAGTCGTAGACTATCTGGTGAGGGTATAGAGTCGTCTCCTCCTCGCGCGGTGATTGTGGATAGTGGGTATTCACCTCATTCAACCACTCGCACTCCCACATCACCACCAGCTCGTAACCCGCCTTCCTTATCTTGGCGTCTTGAATTTTCGTCCTCTTGTACAGCGATCTCGCGTTACCTCTCATGCAATGCCTCGGACACCCGTGCCAGTAGCATCCGTGAAACTGAAACACGGTCTCGGTCTCGTGACAGTAACCGTCGACCGGATCACCGGCCACCCACCTCTCACCACCGTGACCGCAGTTGGCGTGATGTATGTGCTTTCCCACCCTCTCCTCTTCTCTGCTCAACCATTGAATCGACCTCACACACGCTGACCCCTTAGGATAGAACGCCTTCTCTCTACCCTCTTACCTGGACATGTCACCACGGTCTTCCCACCCATGCAGGTGGTCGCGTGCCTGTGCATGTTACACGACTTTGTGAACCGTTGTTGACATCCGGTGCACCTGTACTCGTTCGTCATCTTGCGGAGGTTCGGAGGAAAGAGTGACCTCCAAACATTCCTATCGTCATTGTCTTCTACCCCAACCACGTCGTAATTTGCCGGAACCTTCATGAGGTACCACACTCCATCGGCGGTGGGCTCGTAAACGCGAATACCCAACTTGAAATGCTCTTCGACCTTCTTAATATCGTCCAGGGGGATTCCCTGGCTACCTGGTCCGTTATCATGCCCGAGGTATTCGCGAGCCAGAGCTCGTGCCTTCTCACAACAGCGGTCTGGTCTCCCTGCACGTTGGATGGCTATGCATCTAAACAGACACAAGTAGTCGTCGTACGTGTCGACGGAATACATTCCCTTTTTCTGTCTTAACCAGTCTGGGAGTTTTCCCGCTCCCATGAGAAGTTGTTGTGCGTCGATGATCATCTTCACCTCGACCGATATCCAACGAACGAAGGTCCATTTTGTGTTTGGTCTATCGACTTTGTCGATGTCCATTCGACCTTTCTCTCTATCGGATATCCAACTCTCGGCTTTGGCGATCTCGTTTATCCACGGACTGCCCTTTGATTGTTTGTGATAGATCATAGTAGCGTCGGTCTCTATGTTCCTAATACGATACGAGCACGAATACCTCAGATAGCATGCCGTGGTCATCTCTGGGCGAATTTTATTCATTATGCGATTAGCGATCTCCCCGTCTACCCCCCTCTCGAAAGTCCATACTATCTTCCTCCTACCCCTATCAACAGTTTCCCTAACTTCGGCTTCTTCGGCGAGAATCCTGGGACCCTCCTCCACCAAAGCTCTGTCGATATCTCTCCTCTTCTTGGGAGGTCTCCCCACCAACCCTTGATAAATCTTATTGTAGTACGCCTTGTATAGGGGTTTTCTACATGCGCTGGGATCTTCTTTTACACGCTGCGCGTAAGCGGTGGTGCGCAGACTGGCCGTCGTCTCGTTCTCCAATTTCTCGGAGCGTTTTTCGGGGTCAGCGGGCAGTCGTCCGGTCAAACCCGCACGCCGCAGCCTCTCCTCATAGACGACGGCTCGCGCGTCACTTATCCTATCTGCTATATCTTTCTTGACTCTCAAACCTCTTAGGGAAATTCCCCAACTCTTAGCTTGCTCTCTCATTTGCTTTATGGTAGGCATTATACTGAGTATAACCAATAGATTTTTATCTTTAATAGGGTGTCAGTTTATATTTTATTCGTAATAAAGTATGACAGATTGTTGTAATATACTTAGTATAACTTATGGATAACTTGTCTTTAATAGGGTGTCAGTTTATATTTGTGACAGATTGCTGTGAATATACTGAGTATAACTTATGGATTTCTTATCTTTAATAGGGTGTCAGTTGTTATTTTATTCGTAATAAAAGTATGACAGATTGTTGTATATATACTGAGTATAACATAGGGATTCTTATCTCTAATAGGGTGTATCTTCTCATGTCATAAATATATGGTCTCGCGGTAGTAGTATATAAGAGTCACAAATGATACCATCATGCTGTGGAAGGGGCCGCGCGTAGCCGGTGCCTTCCAGAGGTGATGGTATCATTGTGACTCTTATATACTACTGGAGATTACTGGAGCATTTTCACTTCAACCATCGTACAATAGGCATCAGCTTGTACAGTGGTGGTATCCACCGTGACACATCGAAACTATAAATATGAACAAAAAACATATTTATAATGTTCAGTCAGAAAGCTCAGAGACGAAACAGATAATAATTTCCTGCAAACCTAAATCCCGGGAAACTTAAATCCCGGGAAAGTTAATTCCCGGGAAACCCATATCCCAGGAAACCTAAATCCCGGGTAACCTAAATCCCGGGTAACCTAACTCCCGGGATAAATCCAAGGAAACATAAATCCCGGGTAGCCTAAATCCCGGGATAACTCCAGGGAAACATAAATCCCGGAAAACCTAAATCCCTGGATAAATCCAAGGAAACCTAAATCTCGGGTAGCCTAAATCCCGGGATAAATCCAAGGAAACCTAAATCCCGGGTAGGATAGATCCAGGGAAACATAATTCCCGGGAAACCTAAATACCCGGAAACCTAAATCCTTGGACACATTGAGAATCTTCAAATTTAGTACCAATACAAACCTAAGCAGAGTCCGTTGTGGCAGGTCTGGCCCTTCCAGCAATCGGAGCAGGCGGGCCCGCGGGTGTACGGAAACTCATCCTGGAAGTTTCCCCTGCAGCAATAATGCGTGTCCATGTACACTTCTGCCTGTGGTAATCTTACCAATATTTGTCAATCGCTTTATTTCATTTTCAGTGTAACCTCTCTAAATCGGACACTAAGAAATTATATGTGATCACATTTTGATGGTTTCTTTGTGATGTATCTCAGATAATAACGCATGCGCATGATTGCCAAATACATAAGTATATCCCAGAATGGTCATATTAACACTTTAAGCTTTTTAGGTTAAAGTCTGTTATAATGGGGTCATTATATTGTAGGTATTTTTAGTCGTTCGGTTTTTTCATGCGGGCCAACTATTTTATTGTCACGGATTTTGGAGTCGTTCTTTCTTTTCAATAACACACCAGCGTGGAACACACGAGGGCAATTTTGTTGTCAGTAAACTTGTGGTATTTAAACTTAAATAATGGACAACAGTTAACAAATATTTGACCCACCCTCCACACCCTGAAACTCCTAAAAAAAAATAATATATATATATATTTTTGATTACAATTTCTTTTCGGGCTTGCACCACAAGAAATGCAATCATTTTGAATAACCGGCTGATTGCCATACTAGCCAATATTAATTTGGTAGGACAGTTGCAGATGCGTGGGTATGGTTGTCTGTGCGCTACTAATCTGTTTCAGTTGTTGTGTCCTAGAGGAAGGCTGAAAGTCACAGGATACAGTCTTCACTTTGTCACGGCTTCACCAAGGCAGCTTCCATACAGTGGTTAAGCACGATGATATCCCGGGGCCTACAGTCGTATATGTCGACGGACATCTCGAGATTGAAGCGGGCGTGTTTTGAAGCTGCCACCAGTATTTGTTGTGTTAAACTGCTATTTTGAGAAGCTTTACATGTCGGGTACCAGAGTGAAGGTATCTGTTTCCCAGCGCCTTCAATTTGTTATCTTGCATTGCATTGATTTGTTACATTGGATTTTACTTGAAGCCGTGGCCGTTTTCCGCCATATATAAAATAAAAACAACCTGTTGTGTGCAAGAAAACTGGCTTTATTTTGCTTTAAACTCATGGCCTACATTGTAAGACTGATTTACAGTGGAACATCTCTAAACCGGACACCCTGGGGATCTCCCAGGGTGTCCGGTTTAGAGAGGTTTCACTGTACTTGAATATTGTTCCTGCGATCAAGCAGCTTGATTGGCCGAGCATGAGCTCAGGCTCAGATAATCAAATTGCTTGATTGCGAGTTGGCATTGCAAATAGATGTTCGGAAACGTTGGTAATCTGGGCAGGAATAACGCAGGCGATTGTGTATCAAATAAAAGCTCGAATATTTCAACCAAACTACCACCGAAATCAGACTCGGCGTATATACAGTGGAACCCCTCTAAACCGGACACTCAGGAAAATATAGGTGTTTACCTTAGATGGGTTTCCCTGTTATATATCTCTGATTCAATGACTTTCCATGATTGCAAATCACTAGAATGTGTCATGAAGCGCTCACATATCTGATTTACAGTGGAACATCTCCAAACAGCACACCCTGGGGATATCACAGGGTGTCCGGTTTAGAAAGGTTCCACTATGCAAGTAATGACATGTTGGTGACTGCATCTACATGTACATGACCGGTCCCTATATTGCTGGAATCCAACATACGACACCTGATCCACTGTTTTCTCAACCAGATCCTATGTACTTTATAATTGCATGTATAATGATCTGATCTGTGTGGACATTATTAATAGGACGATCTGATCTGTGTGGACATGTAAATGTCGAGAATAATGACATACATTATATGTTTCTTTGTTTACAAAATATAATACATATTGTCTGCAAGAAGTTTGTATTTACAGCAGAAAATCAGCATTCATGTCTTCTTTGAGAGGAGATTCCGGCGCCTGTTTAACAAATCTTCGTATGAGGAAAATGTCCGTAGGACGAATATCATGAATTTGGTTTCTCACATTAAAGTTGGGGTCCCATCTGTTAGGTACAACATTTTCTTAATTAAATAAGTGAATAATTATGTAATTATTCTACCAGTTTTATAAAATACCCGTGACCGCTATACAGATATAATAATTTATGATATACCTACCCATGAAATACATAGTTATACGATGTAAATAAAAGTCATATGTTCTCATCAACTTCCGGTGAAAATACGACTACTTCCGCTATCTATATTCATAACGCGCACCTGTAGTGCCCGACTGCAAATACACATTCATTACCGTATACAAGTCGAAAAAAACCTGCTAGGAAATTTCCATGGAGCAGCGGTAATATAAATAAATAGAATATTCATATTTTTTGCAAGGAATATGACATATATGTTCATCTCATGGTGTGAAATGTCCATATTTCATTATAAGGACATTTCACACCACTCGATGAACATATATGTTATATTCGTTGCAAAAATATGAATATCCTCTATTTAGTAATCTTTAATTTACTGATAGACTCGGAGACGCGCGGATGTATCTGGCCGTTTTTATATGCAAATTAGGCAGAACAATTTTAAATTATACATATCAACTAAATACGTAACCTGAATAAATAGTTTTATCAACATATTATAAAATATGATCATTACACATCAACATATAAATAGAGAGAAAGCTATTTGTTTTCGTTAGCATATAATGAAACACGGTTATCGCCTCTGACATCAAACTGGAAATTCATGTTTGATTTAGTATGCTAGTGTCATTAACGTCCGGTAATGGTAAATCAATGCTTATTTCCCTCGAAATATGTATCTTTTATTATATGGGATGTGGGAGTCCAGCATTAACAAGGTTCGCACATACATGTATTACATTTCCACCCACATGACATTGTACATAGAGAATAGTAGGTTAGTGCCGTGAATGGGAACAAATATCTGGCAAGGCTTATAAAACGGGATGGACGAGGCTCTGCCGAGCACATCCCGTTTCCGTGCCGCTCCAGATATTTTTTCCCATTCACGGCACTAACCTACTATTCTATTTACAGTGGGGTCAGCGTGTAAGTGCACACACGAACGAACACGACACATTGGTTCCAAACTGTCGTGTTCGTTCGTGTGTGCACTTACACGCTGACCCCACTGTATCCCGTCAACATTGCAAGTAGCTTCAAAACGCAAAAACATAACCCTAGCCGCATCTCCAACTCGTATTGACAGGATATCAAAAATGTTTCACGGCACCGTGTTTCACGGCACATACGCACTTTGTTGACGGGATAAAACTCATGAAATGTGAATATAATTTGCCACATCGGCTGCCAGTAAAAAAAGTTAAATTTCTCTCACGAGCTTGAGTTTAGTGAAACGGGCCCCCGAACTCACGTACATTGGATCATAATAACAACCGAAAAACCAAGCATTCGTCGATTCTGTTCCTTCCAGAGTTTTGCAGAATCTGCTAGCGCAACCGATCTTCTTTGTACTGTGCCATACCATCTGCCGAGTATAGGAGCATGGTTAGCTGGCCATAAAGGCACTGTGATAGTGATTTATATCATGCCTCACACGATGTTTAATTTATTTTCAATATGTTGTTTTCACTTCACGCACTATAAATAGCGTACATCAGCTATCGAGATATACGAACTTTTGACGTACATTCAAGTTTTGACGGACGTGACCTATATTTCGAGAACATTAGGTAAAGGTCACCCGAATGGCCCATCGTTGTTATATCAATGTAAGTAAGCAGCATTGACGAAGCACATCCAAGAAATATATCTGGTGATATGTAAAATATGAACGTACGTCCATAAAGGGCAAACTCGGGGGACGTAAAATTCTTTTTTTTATTAATTCGTTCCCACGAAATAACACTTCGTTCCCACGAAATAACACTTCGTTCCCTCAAGTTAACAATTCGTTCCCACGAATTAACAATACGTTCCCTCAATTTAACAATTCGTTAAATAACAATTTGTTCCCATGGGTTAATTCGTGGGAACGAATTGTTATATCGTGGGAACGAATTGTGAATTCGAGGGAACGAATTGTTAAATTGAGGGAACGAATTGTCATTTCGTTGGAACGAATTGTGAATTCGAGGGAACTAATTGTTATATCGTGGGAACGAATTGTTAATTCGAGGGAGCAAATTGTTAAATTGAGGGAACGAATTATCATTTCGTGGGGACGAATGGTCATTTCGTGGGGACGAATTGTGAATTCGAGGGAACGAATTGTCATATCGTTGGAACGAATTGTTATTTCGTGGGAACGAATTAATAAAAAAAAGCCATGTCCCCTGCGGGCTCCGTACAGTAGTGAGAATTTGATTAATCATTTCCGCTGTCTAATATTGACACACAGAGAAATAGAAAAAAAGAAGCTCTCACCAACACACGGAGATATGTTGGCGTGGCCGGTTGGTGAGTCGCCAGTTATTTAAGGGATCTGATCATCGTTCGATTCAAAGATAATTGCTTCGTAAATGTGATATATGTATAGCATATATGCAATATACTGCCTCATTACTGTATCCTATACGGCATATGGAGTGGCCAAGTCGGCCATGTGTGTTAGAAATGTGAAGTAGAACATATGATATAATGTAGCTAATCACATGCAGAAAAGCCAGGAGAACGGATTCCTATCAATTATATTACACCGAACTGTCAAATATGTCAGTTTTTCTGGACAGGTGTGTGCCTGTGTTTTTAACAACATGAACCATTATATATAGCCTCACACCCAGAATATCACACAGTGTATTACTTTTACCTGGCTAACCACTCAACATATACTATATACAGTCAAACCTGTCAATAAAGACCAGCCATGTGAATTGAAAAATCTGGCCTTTATTCACAGGTGGTCTTTATTCGCAGGGTCATTTATATAGTAATTGTGCCATTGGGACAACACAATTGCGGCCTTTACAGCCAGGTGATTGCTATTCGGAGGTGGTCTTTAGCACAGGTTCGACTGTATACCCACTACTGTACTATGTTATTAGCTGTCAAATCCAGTGACATGTAAGCAGTTACCTGAGTGTAATGTCCCTGGTGTCGACTCATCTACTATGCGAGTAAATATGGCTGTACATATGGATAACGTGTACACTAACAATAGGCAGTGCATCAGATTGAAACGTTTACACTTCAAAATTTATTTTAAGATTGATAGGAGAAATGCTCAAATATCTCGTCTTTTGTATAGTTTGCTGGTATAATATTTATAGTTTGCCGTTGTCATATCTGTCTATTATGTATTGCACACAATTTTATTTGGTTTATTGTCAAATTATTTGCTGTATGTGCCAAACGCACGAAGTGGTGGAACTGTACGATGGCTTTTACATACAAAGATGGCAGAGATGGCAACTCAATGTACCATATAGTAATACAGTGACACACTATATGTAATAGGAATTGGGAAGTACAGGGGCCCGTTTCACTAAACTTCTTACGACTAAAATATTCGTAAGTGCACACTTATGATAGTCTGTAAATTTTACATCGACAATATTTTCTTGTAAACAATTATTTGATTTACATTTATTGAGCATAGGTTGCATATAAATTCATCAATTGAACGAAGATTAGTGAAACGGCTCCCAGATGTTCAGAGATTAGAATGTTTAATTAATACGGAAAGTCAAAACTGACTGAACTTTTCAATAGGGGTGACACTGTAATACACCAGTAGCTGATTTCACCAAAATTGCTAAGCATACTTATATAGCTAATACTTTGATTACAAGTATGCATAATTGTTATACTGAATTTATTACATTATCACAGCCACAATGGCTGTGATAATGTAATAAATTCAGTACAATAATTTGGTCAGAAACACAAATATATTTTGCAATTTTGGTGACATCGGCTACATACATTTATAGAGAAAATAATTCATCTGTTGTACCTGTGTGAAATGACAGCTCGCACCACATCCAGGCTTCTTTTCGTTATAGTCCTTAATTTCGCCATACCATCGCTCCATGGCCCACTTCATGTTGTCGGCGGACTTGCTCAATAGCGTGGTATACACCAGGTTCTCTCCCCTTCCACTCCGCTCGTGCTCAAATCGGCAGTTGCCCAGCCATTTGTCAGCTTCCTTAGCGAGAGCGTTGCTCCAGGTCTGGAATTAATATCTTTAGATCTCACAGTTAGGTAGCATTGACCAGTTAGCCGCCAGTTTCGTACATTTTGTTCTGGGAGTTTGAAACAATAATTTATTCCCGAGAAAACGTATTGATGGGAATGGGTTTGCACCATCACAGTACATTTGCCTTTGGATGATGATTGAGCAAATATGCAACTTTCAGTCTCTAATTCCGCAAGTGATCAGTGTTTGTGGAGATAACATTTCAGTACTTTGATTTTCTTACCAGTTCGTTGATGTCGGAGGAGTTCTGCAGCCGTCTGTAGTCATTGTGCATCTCCAGGATCAGATTCTTGTATTTCTTCGCACTCCCAGCATGCACGGCCTGCACAGCGGCAACAGCGACAACAACAACAACAACAAGGACGATGCGAACCATGCTCTAAAATAGAGACAATTTTGTTAATGGCATTATCATTGACTGATAGTCAAGGTTTGACAACACACGTACTTGCACCTGCGTACACCATTCCGAATATATGTTATCGATCAGCCATTTCCCAAGACGGAAATATGAATACTTATTATGAATTTGTACAGCTGAATAAAACAATATATTGTACCTGAGGATCGCAATCAAGTAGTTGTATTGGTTGATCCTGAGCTGTCGCACAGGTCAAGCTCAAGCTGCTTACTTTCAAATTATACGACTAAGGTACATGCACAATGGATGTATCCGTACATGTAATACCCATTCCAATTTGGATCATCGGTGATGTTAATACTGCGGGGAAGGTCCATTCCTTGACACTGTACACCTTTTCGGGATTTAGTTTTATTATTTCCTGGACATTTAGTTAGATGTGACTTTATCTTAGTATAGGAACGCCGGCTGACAAACGGTAAGTTGCCACAATGCGATCAGCAATAGTCCTCCGAGCCTGCGCATCCGCATACCAGTAGTCTGATCAGGGTCTACTGGGTTCACCATTATGCTATGTTAAGTATGCGTACTGCCGTCACCAACATACATGTAATATTCCGAGTCCGTGAGACTAATTGCCAGAGTCGGTAATTGTAACGCACGTCATAAGGTCCCTTCTTTAGCCCGTGTCCCGTGTCACAGAAGTGTTGTAGCATGGCATCGCCGTTAATTCCGATCCTGTAAAATGTGTCGATTGGGGGCAGCAGTTCTGTGACACCATGGGTTAACTGTGTTTATCGATAACGCGAGCATGTTCATACATATACAAAGATATGTGTATATATAGAGCGGAGTGTATGCATGTAGCTCCATATTACGCAACACGTATTGTGATACGTATGTACATGTCGAATGTCTTATAGTCTCTTCCATTGTTTTAGAAACCGTGTACATTTGTGGATTATGAACTTTAGAATTGTACATAGGTTATTTTAAACGGTACTGTGATAGGTGGAGTCGTCTCGTATAATGTTACATCGAATAGCAACTGTGCATGTATATTGTATAACTGATATGCATGTTTTGTTGTACAATTGATGATACGTAAATAAGGAAATAAACTTCAAATGTTTGTGTGGGAATTGGCTCGGACGTCTTTCATACCTGGCATGGTACCGCCAGCTTTCGCGGTGTAAAACATTGACCAGTGAACAATGCAGATCACGTTCATCCATTGTAATCATGCAATCAAGAAACTGTTCAAAACGATTTTTGTTCAGTGCTGTCATATTGACTATTGGTGTCCATCGTAGGCCCTGATCCGACTACGAGGATGCACATGTTGCTATGTGGCTACGCTGGTCGCACATGACGTGAGGGTTAGGGTACCCTAAACCTAACATTAACCCTTCACTAAACTTCGTACGACTAAAATGTTCGTAACTTCAAACTTATGATAGTCCGTAAATTTCACATTAACACTGTTGTCTTGTAAACTATTATTGGATTTGCATTTATTGAGCATAGGCTGCAGGTTCATCCCGAAAACGTATCTACGAATGAACTTTACAACTTTCGACGTATTCCTTTTAATATGAACAAGGGTATCGAAAGTCACAGTATACGTCCGGCGAGACATGGCCAATACACAAGCGTAGTTACCTCACTGGGATTATGTAAGAAGTAAATTGATTTTTTAATACATTAATTTAGTACATAATTAGTTTATTAACCCTTTGAACCCGAAAGTCCGCTATATCGGTTAATGCAAATAGTGCAGATCCAGATGAGCCGGCTCGAAACGAGTCGTCTCATCAGGATATGCACTGTTTTAAAGTAATTTTCATATTTTTGAGAACAACAAATACCCCCTTTTCATAAATGGACGAATCTGAAAATCATTTTGTGACCATTGGATTGGTCGGAACATTAGCATATCACAGTCCATTCCAGTTCCTTAGGGTTGAAAGGGTTAAACATTCAATATGTGAACTAAAAATTTACTTATTGTTTGCCATGCTTCTTCGCGTGCACATTTCTGTTGGAATGGACGGTTTGACACTGAATCGATCGAGTCCACGTGGTAACATAGTTCGCGTAACGGGAAATTACGTCAACAAGGCAGAGTCTCTTGTACTAAATATAGCTTTCTATGTATTGAAACATTTAATGATTAATTTAATAGATATTGGCGAAAGTGTCGCAATATGCGATTAATTGAGACGAAATTCCGTGCTTTCATTGGTCGAGAAACTAGGGCAAACAATAAAGGTAAATAAATGGTGTTCTACCTCTTGCCATGATAAGCATGTACATGTATACAGAGTTTAGTTAAGTTCCGTCTAGTAGAACTTGAGTTTCTGCTTGAAGGAACTTATTCCGAGGACAAAGGATACAGAATGCAAACATTAAAAATCAGGCTTTTGTAAAACAAAACTGTGTTTTTCCTTTTGCGGCGGAACACAAGTATGCCCAATGGATAAGAGCCATCAAGTAGTAATTCAGTTCTCGGGAGGCCAAGCTGTACCAGCCCGCCTCCTACTGTCCGTCGTTCACTGCATGCCGCCGCCGCATGCCAGTACCGCGAGAATACATAATGTATTTGAAAAAAGCGGGGTTGCTTATTGCGTATCGTATACGATATAAAATAACCCCGTTTTTTTCAAATTGGCGTAAAAATGGAGAAAAAATTGTGTCACAAAATATTGTTTTGCCTTAATTACAAAAATATGTTGTGTGCATTGTATACTTTCCTACTTATAAGACAACATCAAAATACGAAGAAAAATACTTTCAACATATGTTTATTAATAACAAAATATGTTTAAATGTTGTTTGCATATATTTCGGAAAAATGTGTAAATCTGCTAATATTATAGAAACATTGGTCAGCCTGTTATTTACCTCAGATTTTACTGCAACTTGATTCCAGTAACGATGTGCTGTGCGCAACCGCAACAACAGAGATGTTTTGATAACCAATGACGCAGCCACTTTTGGTGAACCTAATTGCTTTTTTCACAGCATGTGGCTGTGACGAAATGGGATTATCGCTTTTACGGCCAGTGTAGATCCAGATCAGCCTGTGAATCAGGATCTGCACCGTTCGTCATTACATCAATGAAACAGTCTTCATGCTTCTATCAAGCAATATAGATCGTTACCAGGCAACAGTTAATTTAGCGTGTTATTTAATCAGGAGCTATACTGGTCACAAATCCCATAAGCGCACAGAATTGTGCACAAATTAATAACCACATCTCGAAAGCGTTGCAAAATTGATTGTAAGCAGTCACTGGGAAGTGCATACACGATGGAACCTCTCTAAACCGGACACCCTGGGAGGTCCCCAGTACAGTGGGAGGTCCCCAGGGTGTCCGGTTTAGAGAGGGTCCACTGTAAAATAGACAGATGACTACTTCCAGACACGCGTGGGTGCTTTGTGATCACGAATATACATTATGGTCGGGGATAAGTGGCATTAAGCAGAACTAATATTTCTCTATGTCCGGTTTAGAGACGTTCCACTGTATAGTGAGAAATACAAGACAAAATTATGTAAGCGTTTAGCGAAGGTCGGTGCAGTTTGACGGCTGTAGAAAGTCTGCCCGTGTGTTCTTCCAGTAAAGTTACAGTAAAACCTCTCTAAACCGGCACCCAGAAAGTATCTGTCTGCTTAATTGTATTTGTTTATTGACATCTCTAACCTTTGACAACGTCTGTTCATGATCGCAAACCACATATAACTGTTTTGTGGTGCCCATATGCCAGATTTACAATGGATCCTCTCTAAACCGGACACATTGGGGACCTCCTACAGGGTGTCAGTTTTAGAGAGGTTCCACTGTATTATCTTCGACAGATATGACTTGGCCAATTAATGTAATTAATTGTGTCATTTTGACATTGCGTCTCGCTTAAGCCGATGCTAGAAGACGTTTGCGTCATGGGCTGGGAAAATATGCACAGTGCGTGACACAAAAGAACAAGCGCAATAAAACCGTATTTGTAATATGTACTTTATCTGGTAGTCGAGTTAGGCATTTATCATGGACCGTTGGACACTGTCTCGGAATTGTAATCGTGAATATACATCACACATGACATCGAAACGCATCAGCACTAACTAGTTGGTTATATTTCATATAGATATGAATGGGTCAGTGGAAGAATGCAGCAGAGCCTATTAGTGACTTAGGCCCTTTCTTCGATTGGCCACTTCATATATGTTATATATGCATCTACATGGTGTCAGTCGTTATCAGTGCAAACAACTCATCCGCTACGCTCACTCGTTGTTTACTCGGAACCCGATACACACTCGTGTATTATTTCCCGCTATTCTATTCAAAATTTCCGATGTGATATATTTGGTGTTTCATTTAGGCCACCCTAAAATCGCTATCGGGTCGATATTACGATAGTACGATACTACGATGGCGATAGTACGATACTACGATCACGATAGTACGATGCTATGTAGACGATATTACGATTACGATACTATGATGCCACGACGGCGATAGTACGATAGCACGATAACGATAACCCGATATCATAATATCACGAAGACGATACTAGAATATTATATCGTGGTATCGTCACCGTAGTATCGTACTATCGTCATCGTAGCATCGTGTTATCATCATCCTAGTATCGTACTATCATCATTGTAATATAGTACTATCGTTATTGTGGCATCGTGATATTGTACTTTCGTCATCGTAGCATCGTACTGTCGTCATCATTTGGCCTCAGACGCGAATGCGCATGCCCATCCGGAAGGCGATGCTACGATAACGATAGTACGATAGCACGATGACGATAGTACGATAATACGATGGATATAGTATGATGCTACTATGTCGATAGTACGATGCTACGATATCGATAGTACGATGTCACAATACTACGATAACGATAGTACAATACTACGATGACGATAGACGATGCTACGATGTCGATAGTACGTTATCACAATGCTACGATGACGATAATACGATATCAAGATGGTACGACGACGATAGCACGATGCTACGATGAAGATATTACGACACTACGATGACGATAGTACGATACTAAGATAACGATAACACGACATCACGATGCTACGATAATGATAGTACGATACTACGATGACGATACTGAGATATAATATCGTAGTATCGTCATCGTGCTATCGTGATATCGAGTTATCGTTATCGTGCTATTGTACCATCGCCATCGTGACATTGGTATCGTACTATCGTTATCGTGTTATCGTATTATATACCCGATAGCTATATTACGATGGCCTAAACAGACCACCGTAGATATCACCTATTTCGGTGCGTCATCGCAGGTATGCCAATGTATGGATATCATTAGTAACGGTTCAGAGTATGCGTTTTTCCAGTTGAATGTTCATTTTCAGGCGAACTAAGAAATACATGTATCTCTATATTTACTGAGTTTTGCCATTCTCTGGAATGCATCATATACATGTCTCGCCATATATACGGAGAATAGTAGGTCAGTGCCGTGAATGGGAAAAATATCTGGCAAGGCTTAGGAAATCCCGTTTCCGTGCCGCGCCAGATATTTTTCCCATTCACGGCACTAACCTACTATTATATTTATCCCGTCAACACATACAAATGGCTTTAAAATGCCAAAAAAAAATAACATCAGCAACCGCACATATTCATACGCAGTGATTAGGTCGTATTTACAGGATATCAAAAATGTTTCACGGCACATACTCACTGTGTTGACGAGATAAATATATATATCTGCAAGTTGTTTTCGCTGGAAATACAATGACATGCGATAATTAATCATTAACTAACCGTCTGTACTCACTTATACGGAGCCCCGCAGGGGACATGGATTTTTTTATTTATTCGTTCCCACGATATAACAATTCGTTCCCTCGAATTAACAATTCGTTCCCATGAAATTACAATTCGTTCCCTCAAGTTAACAGTTCGTTCCCTCGAATTAACAATTCGTCCCCACGATATAACAATTCGTTCCCACGAATTAACAATTCGTTCCCATGGGAAGGAATTGTTATTTCGCGGGAACGAATTGTTAAATTGAGGGAACGAATTGTTAAATTGAGGGAACGAATTGTTAAATTGAGGGAACGAATTGTTAAATTGAGGGAACGAATTGTTATTTCCGGGGCTCCGTACACTTATAGTGTTGCTGCTCTTTTTATTACAGTGTCATAATTCACGTGGCGAGTGCATTCCACTATATGACATGGCGACATATTGAATGTTGACAATACATAAATGCAATCATGTAATTATGGAATTATATGTAACCGCCTCCGTGTCGTTCTAAATTCTTGTTCAATAATGACCAATGCCCAATACAATCAGAGCTCGTGATTAGTACATTTTCTGATATGAATACATTCCTGTAGATGCACAACCGCCGACGTCAATACTGTCCAGATTATCAACGTTTCTCAACATCTATTTACTGAGCCCCGCATGGGACGTGGAATTCTTTTTTTATTATTAATTCGTTCCCACAAATTAACAATTCGTTCCTTCAATTGAACAATTCGTTCCCACGGGAACGAATTGTTAATTCGACGGAACGAATTGTTATATCTTGGGAACGAATTATTAATTCGAGGAAACGAATTGAGGGAACGAATTGTCATTTCGTGAAAACGAATTTTTAATTCGAGGGAAAGAATTGTTATATCGTGAGAACGAATCCTAGCACGTTGTCCGTTGACATGAGAGACGATTCTGAAGAAGTTGAAACTGACAATTGTACAGAAAAAAAACATATTGCTAATACATGAATGCATGAATTCGAATGAGACGCCTGCATGTATACCTAAACATAATAATAGCATTACAAAAAATATCTCGAACATTCGTTGACAAAACAGGACTCACGCGTCACATATTGTAGAAATAGTACATTGTATAACTGGTTTATTGTATGAAGTAATTAACAGGAGCGTTTAGAAGACAAGGCATATTTGACAATTTATCTTCCGTAAACGAATCGAGTTTAATAATTTGATTTCACAATTTCTATATTGTTTCCCAACAATCGACATCATTGACATCATTGACATCATTGACATGTACCTTTACATGACATGGCTTAACCGTTACACTGTGGAAAGCAAATACTGTCGCTTGCTGTTTTCAAAGACAGTTGCCTTATTTCGTGTTATTTCTTCATAAAATATGTGTTGGCAGCATACTCGAAACAACACATTTGCTGCCAACAACGTGGGTATATTGAGATTAAAATGGAAATAAAAAATATAGAACACAACACAACTGTACAGTGGGGTTAGCGTGTAAGTGTACACACGAACGAACACGACAGGTTGGTTCCAACTTACACACTGACTCCACTCTACCTGTAGAGGTAATGAATGCTGTGTGTGGGGAGAGTAATATGAGCCATGTGTATTTACAAATAGCGCAGTGCTGTATCTCAGAACAGAATACACGTCATACATGGCTGATGCATATTGTTTAATGTTGGCAAAAGTACACCGATATATGAGCACACCTTGGTTTAATATAATTTATAGAAGCTGGTCTGGCTTTTCTACGTATTGTTTGCTATATTGTATCATATATTCTAATTTGCATTTTCCCTTCTTTGTCAAACGCCACACGTGATGGAACTGACTGATGACTTGAACATACTAAGATGGCCGAGCTGGCCACTCTATGTGCGTTATATATAGGATACACTAAGGTGTTCACATATATGTTATACATATATCCCATAATAGTTAGGATGGAATTATGTTTAAATTATATGATGACCAGGGGTCTCACGGGTCGTTAAGGACCCGTGGGACCCCGGATCATACTATGATTCATGCATACTTGCTTCGTAAATGTGATGGTGAATATGTATAACATACATGTGAACACTCTCTTCTTACGTTATCCTACACGGTGCATAAAGTTGCCATGTCGGCCATCTTAGTATGTACAAGCCATCATCGGCTAGTTTTATCTCTTATCGCGTTTGACACATACCACAAATACTAGGGCAAACACATGAATAAAAGTAGGTGCAACGTGATGGGGAGACATTAGACTACAGCGTGCTATGAATTATGTTCATCAAACGTATATACAAAGTCTGATATATGAACGGTTTGTTGACCCTTTGTTAAAATGTTTAAGAATTTAGTAAAGTCTGTGTAACAGTAATAACAATACACAGTGCTGTAGATATATACCTGTATTACCAGTCATACTGTATCGAATCCATTGACTTGTAACAAGTTATCTGAGTGTATTGTCACTATTGTCTACTTGCCTGCTATGCGAGTAAATATGGCTTTTACCTGTTACATGTGTATTTCTAATAATAGACAGTGCATCAGTGTGACATTTTACACATTGAAAAAATGTCCATTGTATATTTTGTGAGTGATGGTAGAAACGCTCAGATATCTAGCATGTTGTGTAGTCTGCTGAAATAATAGTTGTAGGACGTTGTCGTCCTATATATCTGTGACGTATTGTACCAATTTTTATTATATTTTCTGCCATAGTATTTGCTGTATGTGTCAAACGCACCAAGTGGTGAAACTATCCGATAACATGTACAAACTATAATGGCGGAGATTGCAACTCAATTCTCTGTATAATATACTGTAAGAAGAACAGGGTCAGATATACTTTATATAGATATTCAGTCACATGTATGATTCTAATTCATTTGAAACAAAAGGTCTTATTCTAGATAGTCCGTCCTTAAATAATATGATGACCAGGGGTCCCACGGGTCCTTAAAGGCGCACTAGAGAGATGAGATAATTTATGCAATTGACCGTCTCGATTTCAGACACCCATTCCATCTGTTGCATGGGCGTTGTAAATGATATATGTGACTGTGACTGGAGAAATGGAGCTGATGGATTTTGCAACCAATGCAGATCCCGATTAGCCTGTGCATCCGCACAGTCTGATCATGATCTCCACTGTTCGGTATTCCACCAACGAAATACCCGTCATGTTTCTAATAAGCAATACAAATCATTATCGCGCTACAGGAATGTTCTATTCGACCATGAGCTGCACTGGTCATAAATGCCATAAGCTCCATTTCTCAGGCACAACCACAAATGCACTGCACTGAATAGCCAGTTTGCGTCACAGTAACCCCAGCTGATTAGTGCGTTCATGCAGCAATATTCAAATGGGACCTATCTACATAGGCGATCAACTTGCTCAATGGAAAATGGAACCGCTCTAAACCGGACACCATGGGGGTCATGGTGTCCGGTTTCGAGCGGTTCTTGTTTTCATCAAATGTATATACAAAGTCTGATCTCTGAAGGGTTTGCTGACACTCAGTTGTTAAAATGTTTGAGAATTGAGTAAAGACTGTGTAACAGTAAGAACAATACACAATGCTGTATATATATACTGGTATTATCATACATCCTGCATCGATTCCAGTGACTTGTAAGCAGTTATCTGAGTGTATTGTCACTGCTGTCTACTTGCCTGCTATGCGAGTAAATACGGCTTTTACCTGTGTCAGATGTACTTTTAATAATAGACAGTGCACCAGTTTGACATTTTACATATTGAAAAAATGTCCATTGCATATTTTGTGAGTGATAATATTTATAGGACGTTATCGTCCTATATATCTGGGATGTATTGCACTAAATTGTATTAGATTTGCTGCCATATTATTGGCTGTATGTGTCAAGCGCTCCAAGTGGTGAAACTGTCTGATAGCATGTACAAAATAAAATGGCGGAGCTGGCAACTCAGTGCTCTGTATAATATACTCTAAGAAGAACAGGGTCAGATATACTGTATATAGATATTCAGTCACATGACTTTCGTTTGTATGATTCTACTCCATTTGAAGCTAAGGTCATAGTCTATATAGTCAGTCCTAAGCAAAAATTGGTCCCCATTGTGTGCGGTTTAGAACGATTCAATGGTAATTGATTGATTGTGTGAGTAATTGATTGATTGATTGATTGATTGTTTGATTGATTGATTGATTTATTGATTTGTGTTGATGGCTCGTACATTAGAAACGGAAGTCATATAGGACCGGGAAATTTCAAGACAATCGTTGAAATGGTTATATAATAATACTTATAGGAGAATAGAGAAAGGGGCTCACATCTACTGAGCCGGACATTTCACAGTCATATGAACCGGAGGAGCCTGTGTGTTACGGAGAATGAAAGTATGGATGATGACAAACACGCATAGAAGTTTCATATGATAAAGAGGTAAAGAAGTAATAGAATAATAGAGAAACGCGCACGCATCTACTGACGTCATTTGACCTTGACGTTGGGTACGTGCGGAATATGAATGGGGCGGGGAATGAATATATGAATATATGAATGATGATAAAATTAAAATATGCACATGGCATTTCGAGCCAATAGTTCATAGGTAAACCCGACTAACATGTAGAACCCGACTAACGGATTTTAATGAAATATGGCGCATCAAACGCTTCTTGTTAAGCTGCATTTGGTGGTCTCGATACTGTGGCACAAACATCTGTCGTATTTGCGAATAATCGATTTCTGTGTTTACTGCCAATACGCTCACGGAAATCGATTCTTCGCCGTAAACGACATAAGTATGTGCCGATGTCCAGACCACCGAATGCAGGTCATGAAAATCCGTTGCATATCAAGGAAAATATCAAATAATATTTACTTTGGAGTGGGCGCGCTTTCAACACTTTCAACACTTTCAACACTTTCAAACATTGGTGTTGTTGTGGTAACCACGTGATCATGTACCTTATATACAATGTAAATAGTGATTGACTACAATCAATTGTTTTATATTTAATGATTTAAAATATTCGGCCTTATCATCAGATAAATGAAACTATGATAAAGTAATAAAGGCGGGGGCGTGTAATATAGCCTGTAATATAGCCTGTAATATAGCATGTATATACACTAGTATGCAATTATAGATACGCTATCAAATTCACATCTGTCACAGTAACATAGGTTTAACTGGCCGACAAAACCGACCTTGCAACGTTTGCGACCGCGATAGCAACAGATCAGCAAATATGGGCCCATTTCACTAAACTCCGTACGCCTAATATGTTCGTAAGTGCAAAATTATATTTATTTAGTATAGGCAGCCTATTCTCAATAAATGTAAATCCAATAATTGTTTACAACAAAACAGTGTTAATGTGAAATTTACAGACTATCATAATTTTGCTTTTACGAACAATTTAGTCGTACGAAGTTTAGTGAAACGACCCCCATCAAACAGGAAACGGCGCTATCCGACCAGTACATCCGCTATTCCGTATTCAAACGCTGTAATATCTGCTCCATCATTAACCCCAGCCACCCCCACCCCCGCACCACCCCCCGCACCTTCCCCACCCTCCCTAAATAAATGTATTCAGCATTGACTGATACATTCACATTTATTTTACTACTTCATTGGAATAAAAGTGTGTGTTTTTTTGCAATAATTTGAGTTATGCTGACAAATCATGTAGATTCTGGGGCCCGTCTCACTAAACTTCGTACGACTACAATGTTCGTAAGTGCAAATTTAGGATCGCCTGGAAATTTCAATTGATGGATGTATATGTATTGAACATAGGCTGCACATGCAGCCTATGTTCAATAAATGTAAATCAACTAATTGTTTACAAGAAAACAGTGTTATTGTGAAATTTACAGACAATCATAGTTTTGCACTTACGAACATTTTAGTCGTAAGAAGTTTAGTGAAACGACCCCCAGATGAGTCGGTCCATTTGGATCTAAAGTGTTTACAAACACTGCATTTATGGCATGTGGGGCTGAAAGGGTTAATTTAGCTAATACATGTAACCTGTTAGAGCATCATGGAACTTATGTATGAGAGACCAGCGTGTACATGTACATTATATCAATATTAACCGGGTACATCATTGTAAGTCATTCACATTGTAAAATATTTACAATACATCTTTACTTCATTAAATCGTCAAATGACAATATGTTTCAAAATAGCTGTCGTAATAGGCTGTTTTGCAATATTTCTGTTAGAATCGTGTGTTGTTACAAACAATTATAACCATTCATAACACATACAATACATTTTGTCCATCATATCACAAATAAATTACAGGAGACAGCGTCGCAATTTCCTTACACAACCATGAAAACAATCAAAATGGTCGCCAACATGTTCTTGTATGTTTTTATGTTTTACTCTATCGAGCTGTTATAAACACAAAATGCATATATCCATACCAGTCCGATTCAGACATACAATCAATTGATACTATATACATGTCCAGCTATGCAATGATGCATTAATATTTTCAACATGGCCGCCAAAATATTCGGATTTTCAAACATATTGAGTCTTCAGCAATTAAATAACAACAACATTGATATGTTTATTTTCAAAAATGAATACGGATTATTGCAGTCAATTTTAGTACTGAAGAAATAAGTGTTTCCAAAATGTATTGACAGACAACAATGATTGCATTGTTACTATTCGGCTGTCTATTTAATGCTATTGGCAGGGAAAACAATTCTCCCAATTAGGCGAGCATGATGATCATTGGCCAAGGCCGTATGTATGATGGCATTACGGATGCCGTGCAATGCGGGTATGCTTATTCAAAGTATGCAGGCTTTCTCCCATATTAAGGATCACAAATATGCCTTCACATGTGCTGTCATCTGACTCAAATATTATGCAGGTATAGCAACCAGTAGCAGATTTCATCAAAATTGCAAAGTATACTTATCTAGTAAAGTATATTTTGAGGGAGAAATAATTTACTTTTCCAGAAATGCATTATTTCATATAGAACTAACGACTGCATATATTTGATGATTAAAAGTATGCAGAATTATTATGCTGAATTTATTACTGTGATAATGTAATACATTCAGTACAATAAAAATTAATAAAAAATTGAAAATTTCTCCCTCGAAAAATACTTTGCAAAATAAGAATACTTTGCAATGTTGGTGAAATATGCTACTGAACTAATACAACTTATTATAAATCTGCATAATTTTTGTTTTTGATAATTTAACACCGCATGTGTAGAATAACACATATAAGACAATTAAGAACACTGAATGTTCAAAACATACTAGTGAGAGTATTTATGGTATATATGTACACATAGCAGGTATATGAATATAGTGAATATATCTGCAAAACATATGTATGCTTTTAGAAAGATCACGCACCTTAAATTGTTCAATTACCATGGGAATTATGAAGTTGTATATCATCATACAGGTTATCACGTGTTACTATCATGAAATCATTATTAACTATTAACTGAAACTGCCTCACAGGCAAAATATAATATAGCAATGGGTGCCTCTCTTGTGAGATTTCCACTGATGGAGAAATATTTCTACACGATGCATGATGCATACGCCGATACTGGATGAGGGCCATACACACTGAAACACATACGTTCTCGTATGACACATAAGCGTATTTCAGTAGCCATCTGTCTGATCGAGGAGACACTATATGTTTTTCCTCACTGGTTGACAGTATATCAGTTGTGTTCTATATAACGTATATACAAGTACAGATGACATCTACATATATTAGTTCAGGACTGGGAATGGGGTAAGGGAGGACTATTGGAATGCAAAATAAATAGCGTGTACATTATGTGAAACATGGATATGGATTCTCCTAGTTACATAGATCTAGTGCCTAATTATTCTTATGTCAAATGACTTATTTAATTACGTGCCTGCCATCTTGAAAATGTAAACAAGGTATTTGTTATTCCGACTCAGTGCTGCTGGTATTTCTTTATGTGTGTCCGACAGCAACAGCAAAGCAAGTGCGGATCGAATAGTATTTTTGACAGTTATCTTAATTAATCTTACATTTAATATTAACAGCTGTCTTAATATTCTAAATACATGTAGTTCACTATTTCAATTGCAGCACATCGAGTAGTATGTGCTACAAATCATTCATTCAGCATGGTAGAAAAGAAACCATTTTCGATATGCAATGTGCTGGGGCCCGTTTCACTAAACTTCGTATGACTAAAATGTTCGTAAGTGCAAAATTATGATAATTTGTAAATTTCACATAAACAATATTTTCTTGTAAACAAGTATAGGATTTGAATTTATTCAGCATAGGCTGCATATGCAGCCTATGCTCAATAAATGTAAATCCATCAATTGAAATTTACAGACGATCCTAAATTTGCACTTACGAACATTTTAGTCCTACGAGGTTTAGTGAAACGGCCCCCAGATTTTCGCATCTTTCATTGGTACAATCCATGTACGTCAAAGCAAAATGTAATTATTTTCATCACACAACACCGATATACATGTACATATAGCAAATTATGTCCTATTGTTTTGTCAATTGCTTCACAAAATGTATCACGTTTGATAAAACAAAAACAATGTATAAAGTAGGGAACATAGGCTATGACACATTCACACTGTACAACGTGGTCCCCTGTCTGCAGTTGCTACCAAAATAACAGTAGGGCGCGACAATGTGCATAGAAATGTGAAAGTGACTGGGCGTAACGTGCAACCAACAGCTAAGGTCTTATAGAGACGGGACCACAGTTTAAAGTCTCATCCGACAGACCAGTGGGATAGACATAATATTAAAGTAGTGTTGATGCCCAATGCGAGGTTTGAACCTACAAGCTCCTGATTGGAAGTCGGGTGATCTAACCCCTAATCCACAACCCATCCCCAATGTGCATGGTGTTAACTATTTATTTTCGATAATTTCACAAGCCTTACATTTCAGCAATTGTCATGAGCGTCTGTTGTTGTGGAAGCAACTGCTGATGGATGGAACATACGGAGCACCGCAGGGGAATTAGTATTATCTTTTTGTATTAATTCGTTCCCACGACATAACAATTCGTTCCCTCAATTTAACAATTCGTTGTCAAAATCAGTTCCCTCAATTTAACAATTCGTTACCACGAAATAACAATTCGTTTCCACGGGAACGAATTGTTAATTCGTGGGGACGAATTTTTATAGCGTGAGAACGAATTGTACATTCGTGGGAACGAATTGTTATAGCCTGAGAACGAATTGTTATAGCGTGGGAACGAATTATTAATTCGAGGGAACGAATGTTAAATTGAGGGAACGAATTGTTATTTCGTGGGAACGAATTAACAGAAAAAAAAATTGTTTGTCACTCACGCAATCATACACTTTGCTAACTGGGCCGAGGAATGATAACAGTGTCAATAAAGACTGTGTAACCAGTATTCATTATGGTCATAATTTTTCGATGTCACGTGAGAAATGAGACTTATGGGTTTTCCGACCAGTGTAGATCCAATTCTGCACCGTTCGCCATTCCATCAATGGAACATGCTTATAACAAGCGATATAGATGATCATCAGGCTCTAGTAGTGTGATATTTGATCACGAGCTACACTGGTACACATTAATAGTTTTGTTCAAACAATCAGTGGCAGCGGCAACCGCTATTATTGTATACACTGTGCAAGCCGTTACCAACACGAATGTGCGTGTGCGCAGTATCAGTTTGTTTTGGGGACACTGCTGTAAACATCAATGCGTTACATGATAGGATATGTCACACATGAATAGCATAATCCGTGTGACAGTTCACTGTATTTTACTGTATATGTGTCTGTGTTGTGACTGCAGAAATGGGACCTTGGCTTTGCAATCAGTGTAGATCCAGATCAGCCTGTGCATCTGCAGTCTGATCAGGATCTGCACTATTCGCCATTCCATTAATGAAACATCCGTCTTGATTGTAACACGTAAATAGATCGTTATCATTTTAAAGGATCGTGCGAGTTTGATCAGGAGCTACACTGGTCACACATCACATACGTGTATGTCCCATTTCTCCAGTCACAGCCATATATTTCCTGAAGATACTGGAAATGAGTTAGACGCAAACGAAAACGGGATAGAAACAACAACACAGCAGGGAGTATATTGGGTTGAGGTATTTTACTTCAATAATTTAAATAATTATATAAATAGAAAAACATTCAGCGCAATTTGTCATTACAAAGGTCAAAGCCATTTGTTGTTGTTTTTTGGAAGGCAGCGAAATGCATATACATGTACAGTGGGGTCAGCGTGTAAGTGCACATACGAACGAACACGACAGGTTGGTTCCAACATGTCGTGTTCGTTCGTGTGTGCACTTACACTCTGACCCCACTGTACCCATGTTCTATTTGACCGCACAATTAGTACAACATGTAACATAAAATATGTAGTACACAGGACCGTACGCAGATGGGGTGCGACGGGTGCGTACGAACCCCCCTTAATCCTTTCAACAACACTTTGCCTGTATAGTGGTATTTGAATAAAAAGTGTAGATCCTGATGAGACGGCTCGTCACGAGCCGGCTCATCAGGATCTGCACTTTTTGCAAGTCATTTTCATAATTTTGAGAACAAAACTACCTGAAAATCATTTTGTGATGAGTGAATTGGTTGCAAAATTAACATATCAAAATGCATTCCAGTTACTTAAGAGTGAAAGGGTTAATCTGCAGAGGTCTGTCCGTGGATGCGTAATCAAAAAAGGTTTAGCCCTTCGCGCCGTCGACATCCCCCTAAATTAATTCCTGCGTACGGGCCTGGTACATATGTAGCTGGGTCTCCAATATATCGTTGAAGTCGAAAATGATTCAGTCTGATCAGTTTATCTGGTCGTAAACGAGAGTTATTCACGTTTTAACTTCTTAACCATTCATACGAATTTCAACACTACATACCTCTGTCGTAATGTCTGCAAACAGTGTAGATCCAGATGAGACGGCTCGCAACGAGTCTCATCAGGATCTGCAACGTTTCCGGATCGATTGTTAGAATGCAACATCTTTCGAAAATGAAGTAGAAAGTTGACAAAACATTCGTACATCTATAAGGGTCGTTCCGAAAGTTCGCAAACTGAGTGTAGCATACTAGTGTACAGATTGAACAATAAGCAAGTTTTCAGTCTAAAATTGTTCATCAAATCGCATCTTCGCAGTCTTATCGATACACACAGTTTTCATATTTTGATCCTCATCGGAGAGTTTAAATATTCACAAATCTGCTATGTCATATGCATGTAATAGTCAGGATAATATCGTCAGACTTTAATTTTTAATGTCCTCTAAATACAGGCCATAACAAGGATTTGATTATCCGACATCACTACATTAGAAAACATCTCTGCGCGTCACAGCTTTTTATCGTCATCGACATAAAACATGCGTCCCATGATTTATCAAAACACTACCATGCAAACATATGTTCAATCTAATCATGTCTGTCACGTTTAACCCTTTCAACCCGAAAGCCCGCTATATGTGTGTTTGCGAACAGTGCAGATCAAGATGAGCCGGCTCGTAACGAGCCGTCTCATCAGGACCTACACTTTTTGCAACCAATAATCATATTTTTGAGAGCAAAAACACCCCCTTTAAATGACGAATCATTTTGTGACGATTGGATTGGTTGCACAATGAACATAGCAAAATCCATTCCAGTTACTTAGGGGTGAAAGGGTTAAAGAGATTATGGTAACTTTATTAAGCATATATGTACTAGTAAACCACACTTTAAGCTTACATGGAAAATGTGCTTATGTGTGCATCTGGCGACTTGAATAATATCGGACACGAGGATCTCATACAAAAAGATATGTTTAAAAAATCCACCTTCCCTATTCACTTGCCACAAACTTGGGGTCTGAGAACCGACAGGTATATGCCATTCTTATTTGACAACATTTTGGAACAGCCCTCGTACATATGTGGCTGTGGCTGGAGGACTGGTGCTTATATGTGGCTGTGACTGGAGAACTGGTGCTTATGAGTATTGTGACCAGTGTAGCTCCTGATCAAATATCACGCTCCTGTAGTCTGATAACTATCAATATTGCTTGTTAGAAGCAATATGCTTGTTTCATTGATGGAATGGCGAACAGTGCAGATCCTGAGCAGACTGCGGATGCACAGGCTGATCTGGACCATTAAGCCCCATATCTCCAGTGACAGCCACATACACGTGGGTCAAGATGACAAACGCCGCCTTCTGGCGCCGACCTCGTAAACAAATATGCTTCTCATATCTTCTTAATCTGGAATTAATAATAAGAAAAATATCAAATTGGTTTATTAAAAAATAGTACCATTATACTACAGATACGATCGGTATTATTCCGCACATCAATCTTCCATGCATGAAAACGCCAGCCGCTCTTCAGTAAAAGTGTCCTGGCCTTTGTGTACCTTAACAGTACAAGACGCATGTGGTGGGGTATTGGCATTAAAGGTACACGCCCACTCAGTAGGCACAAAATGTTCTGTATATCAGAGACATCATCTGAGATATTTGCTGGCAACATAAACATTCATTCACCATTACACCACGTATTGATTGGCATTGTTATACATTTTATATCAGCCGTAATTTTCCACACTGATATCAGGGGCGATTCTCGTGTTTCCTTAAAATGTTAACGGACATTATTATTTATACTATGTATTTATTTTATTTTTTATTTTTTTACGTTCTGTTATTTTTTTTTATTCATTTTTTTTATTTTTTTTATTTTTATTTTTTTATTTTGTTTGTGTATGGATATTTTTCCTTTATTTATTTCCTTTTTTTATCATTTTATTTTTTATCATACCCACATGTACACATAAGACATATACATGTAATAGACAAAGACACACCTTGTACAATTGTCTCTAAGTTGTATGTAAAAACTTATTATACCAACATTAATCTCTAAATCTCACATTAGTAAACTTATTAATTCTCGAATTAGACAAATGATGATCTCTTGTACTGTATGTTGGCTGACATTTCCTTAACACTGATGCATAAAACTAATTATTAAAAATGTTGTCTGTTCATCGCTTTTCTATTTATATCGTCCTCCATCCTCCATAGTTTTCATCAGTGAGAAGTTAATAGTATAATTGTCGTAACTTGCCATCTGTTTTTCCCAAATTATTAATAGTATTAGAACAGAGATGACCTTTTGTATTGTGTTTTGGCCGAAATTTTCCAACACACATGTATATATTTAGATATCAATATAAATTTGTGGCCGTTAATTATCTTCCCATTATTATCTTTAAAGTACAGCAGAGATTTATAGTTCAGTGCCATTGTTTTATCCATATTCAAGAGATCTAATATCATGTCATCTTTATTCTTCTTGACGGCTTTACACTCCCAAAACAAGTGCATATTAGTTTGCCTATTGTGATTGCACAATGGACACATAGGTATTTTCTTAATCATTTTTCTTTGTATAGTAAAATACTGGTGTTCTCAGAGCTTTATGCACATATTTGTAAATTGTTTCTTTCACATTTAGATCTTTTATCGCGTTTAGATTTTCCCGTATTTCTTTAAAATTAATTTCCGGCATTCTCTTTTCGATTGTCGTTCTGAATTGTTTATTCTCATTTATTTCCATATATATTTGTATTGCTGTTAGAAATTGCCATACCTGAGTGTTATTTCTATATTGTGTAATAATATCATGAATTCCCTTCATGCCTGCAGGAAGTTTTAATGTATGAACATTTGTGTTTGCTGCCAGTTTTGGATTTAGAAATCCCATTCTCAGTCCTTATTTTTTGATGTGCAACTATCATACTTTATAATCTGTCGAAAATATTATTTGTTCAGGTGACGCATTTAATCAGTATAAATAATTTAATAAATACCATGCCTCATTTGCATAATGAAAATAGCCTGATACCAACGCGCGTCACTATCAGTAAAATATATATTACTAAATGATTATATATGTATACCGGCCACTCGTAATCTTTAGAACTGGTGGAATAGTGACACAATTATACACTTATTTAATTCCTATAAAGAACATTTTGAGCCTACGGAGTGGGCATGTACCTTTAATGATATAAACGGAGACGAATCAAATGTGCCGAGATGCGCGTGTTTGGATATTTGAACAGCAAATTTAACACTCACTACGCTGGAGACAAAAATTGTCGTCTGTTTTTCATTTTTGTCTTAATTCTTAACAAAAAACCTGTTTTTACAGCACATGAGAATCGTCTCCAGTGGAGACGATTCTCATGCGCTCCTAAAACAGGTGTTTATCGAGAAATATTGAAAATAAAACATTTCCAGTAGATGACAAAATTTTCAAAACTGTGTCGACGTGTTTTGGAAACTGGCTGGAAATGCCAGGTAAGGGCCAGCAATAGATGATACTACACACTTTCCGCGGTCCGTGCACTGTATGTCAACACAACCGGCGTAATAATGAGCACGTTGTGATAAAATAATACCTGACTCGAGGCGAAATCAGCTACATTTGCTATTCACGTGTACAAAACGCGCACCTTTCCACATGTCGATTCACCTGCGTCATATATGGTTGTGACTGGAGAAACGGGGCTTATCGGCATTGCGGCCAGTTCAGACAGATCAGTATGTGCATCCGCACAGTCTGATCAGGATATGCACTATCCGCCATTTCAATATAGAAATACTCTTCATGCTTCTAACAGGCAATACAGGTCGTTATCAGGCTTCAGGATAGTGCTATTTGATCAGGGGCTACACTGGCCACAAATCCCAGAACCCCGTGTCTCCCGTCACAGCCACATATAATAGCCAATTCAGAACTACAGATCTCGCTCACAATGCGTAACGAGCCGACTTATCCGGATCTAAAGTGTTTGCAAATACTTGGCAATATAAGAAGCGGGCGCTGGTATCACATGTAACCCCAACCTCACCGCCCACACCCACGCTATATTATCCGTAAATGACAGAGCTCATGTGGAATTATGGTTTGTCAATCTTCGAAGTGATTTACGCAATTTAAGGAAAATGCGAGATGAATATCGATAACTTACGTCGATGCAACAAGGGCGGTGATTCCATTTCTAGGGGGGGGGGGGGGGGGGGGGGGGGGGTGGGTGGGTGGGGGGAGGGGGGATATAAGAAAACATGTTCAGTTTTGTAAATCTGTCCTGTATTTGCGAAATTAGAAATATATATTCACATGATAATCCGATAATCTCCATAGACATTTTTACCCTTGTCAAATACCCAGAGCGAAGTTATTGTTGTTTTTCATAATACAATTATTATTTGCCACAATTTCTCATGAAATAAAACTATTCTCCTCATTCTTAAATAGTAATACAAATTGACGATTAAAGAAATATTGTGTTTTTATGTCTATACATGTATACACGGTATATACACCAGAAAGACAACAGTTGCAGAAACACAACATTGTTTTACTCCCGAGTGCGATGCGATTTAACTTTACTGGCTGTTGTTGGTTTCATATGAACACAATATAACATTTTGGTTTCCGTCGGTATGTATCACCAAAGAACTCTGTGATTCTTGTGTACACATCGCTTCATACTACATGTAATTGTATCTGGCGTATCGGCGTTTCCAGTGGAACATATTACGAAAAAGCTATTAATCAGAGCGGAAATATGAGACACGCCATACCTTCAGACATCTGCTCAATTTCAAGAAATACGTTTACAATATTTTCCGTAAATGGCGTCAAAGTTAATAACATTTGCAGAGCATGTACTCTGAAAATTTCGTCAACTTTAGATTTTATTTATGAAAAATATTGTATGTTTTGTAAACGTGTTTAATGAAATTACGCAGTTGTCAGAAGGTACAAAAGCACATAGCTTGTCTCATATGTTCATGACGAAAATTGTACACAAGTACCGCAAGATTCTGCGCGGACAAAAGTTCGGAAGGAGACCGCGATAATAGCACGAACGTCGAGCTTGCACTGCAACGTTTGCGCAACTCGGCTCACTACGTGTGACGTGACTATTTGATTTATTGATGTTTAACAGCTAAGGTTATTTAAGGCCGGGCCAACGGGTTCGCTCCCGTATTCAACCTGCTGCATTGGTTGAAAATCCAAAAATCAGAACTGAATAGTTACATCTGGTACCAGGTATATACCACACCAGAGCAACTTGGCCCCTTCCCCTAAACATAATAGGATTAAGAATACTCATATTACTCATAATTATAAGGGGCATAACTAGTTTCAACTCTCACACACAACAATGCCAAAGACGTACATGAGGGCCAAACCAGGTCTCTGGTCGGGATTCCGGTAAGGATGAATCCCGATCGTTAAATTACCCATCGCATGCTCCCACCTGCCACACAAGTGGCGTACTCACCTTTACACACGTGGCAGGTTTTCTGGCACCATTCTCCCATGAACTCCTTCTGTTTGTCGCAGGCTCCCCAGGCGTTGTATCCGGCACATTCTGTGTGTTTGTCCACGCACGGCGGAGTTCCTTTCCCTGTGTGGGAGGAACAATACATGTGACTGTGATTGGTGAAATGACGTCGAAAGTTGGCGACATGTGTTAATAATGACTATCCGTGCCAGCACCAGGGGGTCGTTCCACTACACTTCGTACGACTAAAATGTTCGTAAGTGCAAAATTATGATAGTCTGTAAATTTCACATTAACGATGTTTTCTTGTAAACAATTATTGGATTTACATTTATTGAGCATAGGCTGCATATGCAACCTATGCTCAATAAATGTAAATCCATCAATTGAAATTTCCAGACGATCTTAAATTTGCACTTACGAACATTTTAGTCGTACGATGTTTAGTGAAACGGGCCCCTGGGGGTCGTTTCACTACACTTCGTACGACTAAAATGTTCGTACGTGCAGTCTGTAAATGCATATGCTCAATAAGTGTAAATGCATGAATTGAAATTTCCAGACGATCCGAAATTTGCACTTACGAACATTTTAGTGGTACGACGTTTAGTGAAACGGCCACCTGCTACTTACCGACACCATATGAGACGTCGTGTGATTTTTTACCTAAGGATATGTGCGATTTTTCATGAAATATACTTACAGAAACTTGTGACGTCGAAAAATTACGAACGTTTCATAGCAAATACGGAATTATATTCCGCATTTGTTATGAATATGTTGACGTTATTTACAGAAATACAGTTCCTGTATAAAGTTAACATGAACAATCGTGCATCGTTTTCGGTACAAAAGCACATGTCTTGAAGAAATGTGATCAGTGTAGCGTCAGATGAAATAGCACACTATAGCCTGATGACCATCTATATAACATGTTAGAAGCATGATGGCTATTTCATTGATGAAATAGCACACTATAGCCTGATGACCATCTATATAACATGTTAGAAGCATGATGGCTATTTCAGTGATGAAATAGCACATATAGCCTGGATGACCATCTATATAACATGTTAGAAAAGCATGATGGCTATTTCATGATGAAATAGCACCACTATAGCCTGATGACCATCTATATAACATGTTAGAAGCATGATGGCTACTTCATTGATGAAATAGCACACTATAGCCTGATGACCATCTATATAACATGTTAGAAGCATGATGGCTATTTCATTGATGAAATAGCACACTAAATAGCCTGAATTGACAATTATATAACATGTTAGAAGCATGATGCTATTTCATTGATGAAATAGCCAACACTATAGCCTGATGACCATTCTTTATATAACATGTTAGAAGCATGATGGCTATTTCATTGATGAAATAGCACACTATAGCCTGATGACCATCTATATAACATGTTAGAAGCATGATGGCTATTTCATTGATGAAATAGCACACTATAGCCTGATGACCATCTATATAACATGTTAGAAGCATGATGGCTATTTCATTGATGAAATGACGAACTGTGTAGATCCTGATCAGACTGTTCGGATGCAAATGCTGATCTGGATATAAAGTGGTCACAAAACGAATAAGCCATATTTCTCCGGTCAGAGCCACATATTGAAAGGAAGCTGTATTTATAGACCAGTGTTAGAAATATGTTCCATAACTTGGAAAATCACGAAGAACTTCTCGTCCGTAGTACCGTTATCGTTTGAATTGGCGGAATGTGTCTTTCCGACATCACGTTGCTTAATTTACAACATTTTCCGTAAATGACATCTAAAGTTGATGAAATTTTCAGAGCAACCGTGCAATAGAATTCGCATTTGCTAGGAAAATTTGGCCAACTTTCGACGTTATTTGCAGAAAATATCACAGTGTAAAAATATTTCATGAAAAATCGCACATCTTCAGTACAAAATCACATGGTTTGTCCCATATATGTTTGTGACTGAAGAAATTGGGCTGTTGTTGTGGTGTATGTGGCGAGACTAATGCCGATAATGCTATTGTAACACTAGTCTATCATCACGGTTGTACGCGTATAAGGGAGACAACTGAATGCTGAGACTGAACATGTATTCTGGTTACCTGAAGAAGGATCTATCTGGGATCGTAGTTAGTTATTTCCCTTTGCAAATCTATTTATAGAGATCCGGTCCTATGCTGTATTTCAGAGTTTATTTGTTACTGAATAACACACAAATTGAGCTTTGCGAACAGAGTAGACCCAGATCAGACTGCACATTTGTGCGGTTTGATCTGAGTCTACATTAATAAGTGTGAAAATGTGAGTCTGGCAAATGATGTAGTCCCAGATCAGATTGCGTAGATATGTAAGATGATTTGGATCAACACAATTAGAAATCATTATATTGACAATATCCACGTTTGCTATGAAAATTTCGTCAACTTTCGTTGTATGTAATTTACCGCAAATATCACAGATTCTATACATATCTTTCATGAAAAAGTCGCTAGGTACAAGATCACATGGCTTGTTTCAATTAGAGTACTGTGTATGATCTGACAATATTGCACGGCTTCGCAAGCTGAGCCGGTGCTACACTGGTCTCGGCTATACAACCAGCTGGGTGCTGTGGGGTGAGGTGGTGGGGTTGCTCACCTGCACAGAGCCCCTTGTCACATGTCTGCCCCTTCCAGCAATCGGCACAGGCTTGTCCTTTGATGTACGGGAATTCGTTGGCCCAGTTACCCCTGTAGAATTATATAGAGTTTATTCAATTGCATATACATGTATGTATAATCCGAATTGGATTGGTGACAATGGCAAGTACATCAGAGTTTATTTATTTGAAGTCTATTTGAAGTAAAAAGAAGTTAGGGTTTTGGAGATATAGTGTTTGTAAACATTTTATGTAAATTGTGAAGTCATTTGACCATGATATTGGCATGTGAGCCGCATAGATGGGCTATAGAATGAACAGATGGATGCTGATACAGAAGTATTTAAAGTTTGATATAAATAGGAGTAAGCGTTGCGGAAATATATGGTATGTAAAAACTTTAACGCAGATTTAAAAAAAAGAAGAGAGGCTGTAACGCAAATTAGACCTTGGGCATGTGGATATGTGTGAGCCATTGAATGAAAATATGGATGATGATAAATGAGTATTTGAAGTTATAAATAAATCGAAGTAAGGTGTTAGCGACAGAAGGGGACAAAGTCCCTCATGGGCAAACCCCCTTTACTGACCCCTGCCTTACGGATGCACAGGCTGATCTGGGTCTTGTACAAACAAACAGTGAACAAAATAACTTACATGGGATCGTACCAGCAGCCGAAAAACCAGGTATTCTTGGCGGTAGTTCCACCGAGCGTTGGGCAGCGTTTAATGGCACAGCCGACCTCCTTCGTCTTGTACCAAATCATCTGTACATGGGGAGGTGTAGGCAATTCAAGACACGCAGAACAATTCGTGCGCTTTGGAAAGAAGGGCGCTTGAAACGAAAGGTTATTTTCTACATTAATTAAACCTTAGAATGCGGGAAATGAAAATTGCCGGCTGCTGTTGTTTCGTATTTTGTCATATTTATCAATGAAAACATTGTTTGGCAGCACCTTAGAATCATTTCCCAAACCCTTTGGAAATGATTCTAAAGTACCCACAAACTATGTTTTTGATGATAATAATATAAAATAAAAAATAATAAGCAGACGACAAAAAAAATTAATTCGGCATAGTGATGGTTAACATTTCCCAGTGCATTCGTCTCCTGCTTTATTTTCTAGCGCACTAACGACTGCACCGCCGCCTGTGTTAATATTGCCCGGATTATCGACGTTGCCCAACATCCGTTGCTCTTCCAACTCGCAATTAAGCAATTTGATTGTCTGAGCCTTAGCTGCGCTACAGCTCAGTCAATCAAGCAGTATATTTCAAACACAATATTCATGTATTTTTAAATAAAGAACATATTGGCAAGATTAGCGGAGGCGGTAGTGTAGCATGCAATAGTGTAGATAACGAACTACTCATCAATACATGCAATAGTGTAGATAACGAACTACTCATCAATACATGCAATAGTGTAGATAACGAACTACTCATTAATACATGCAATAGTGTAGCTAACGAACTACTCATTAATACATGCAATAGTGTAGATAACGAACTACTCATCAATACATGCAATAGTGTAGATAACGAACTACTCATCAATACATGCAATAGTGTAGATAACGAACTACTCATCAATACATGCAATAGTGTAGATAACGAACTACTCATCAATACATGCAATAGTGTAGATAACGAACTACTCATTAATACATGCAATAGTGTAGATAACGAACTACTCATTAATACGTGCAATAGTGTAGATAACGAACTACTCATTAATACGTGCAATAGTGTAGATAACGAACTACTCATTAATACATGCAATAGTGTAGATAACGAACTACTCATTAATACATGCAATAGTGTAGATAACGAACTACTCATTAATACGTGCAATAGTGTAGATAACGAACTACTCATCAATACATGCAATAGTGTAGATAACGAACTACTCATCAATACGTTCTTTGTCATGTCGTTTCTCACTCGCTAGACTCTACTGGGCAAGAGACTAACGCGCTACTTCATAACAAACTACTCGTAGATGTTTATACCATCATACACTCAGACACGTATGTGTATGCTGACTCATGGTGGAAGCTCAAACAATCTACGTATATTGTTCTGCGTATAACCTTTACACTTATCACGCATACTAATAAGTTAGCCAATTACATGCACCAGAACAAGCACACGTATTAGTGATATAGTCCAGCCGTATGGTGAATATAGTTGATACAATTGCGCATATTGTGTTACAAGCATGAACTTTGGCACACTGATAGAGTTTAAGGTACTCAACATTTTGGGATATAGACCCACCTGAAAAAATCCAAAATGGCCGCCATTTTCAACACGGCCGACCTCTAATAACTAATTCAGCAGTAGTAATGTTAATGTGTTTGAAAACAATCGAGTATTTCGTTATACAAGCATGGAACTTGGCATTTATGTGTATTTTTAAAATACTGAATATTTTGGATGTGAACCCATCCTGACAAATAGTAAAATATGGCCTCCATTTGCAAAATGGCCGATATCTTGTAGCTAATTTCGACATACACACTTGGTGTCATGTCTCTACTAATATACATGGTAAAACAAATAAAACGTGTCTGCTTGGATAAAATGCACAAATATCCGCACTTTCAAGATGGCCACCATGTCAGAATAATCATCATGTGAGAAATGGAATTGTATTACAAACAGTGACCAGTGTCTCATACATACCATACATACCATTTCATACATTTCACACATTTTAGTTGGGATGATTATTGATGGACCGAATATTAAAACCTAATTATAGCAACGAACGCGCCTCATAAGCAACCCTGTCTGCAGCGCAATTGTTGTATTTCAACAGCACAATACGCCGACGCGAAGGTTCGTCTTCACTGTATCACAGCAAATCACGGGAACCGCCTCTTCCTATATACACAGGTCTCCTTGTGCATGCAGAAAGACGGAAACGCGGACTTGTAGATAAGCTATATGACCTAGGACTGTCCATTTCTTATGATAGAGTACTAGCCATATCCACGGACAAGGCGAATGGTGTATGCGAGCAATTTCGGAAGGAGAAAGTTGTGTGCCCACTTAAACTTCGCAAAGGCATCTTCACCACATGTGCAGTTGATAATATCGACCATAACCCATCATAAACTACAGGACAAGGATCTTTCCATGGAACAGGGATATCAATATTCCAGCATCCTACAGCTGACTGTCCTGGAGAAGACAGAGACGGTGTCGTCCTTCATCCATTTGAAACATCAACACCAAAGAATATATTGCCATTACCTGAGGCTTACACAAGTGTGCCCCAGTTATCCTACGGGAGAAGGAACTGACAGTACCTGCCATCAGTGGATCGCTTATAAGTGAGTATCCAGTCCTATCAGAACATATTGCACAGCAATTCCAGTGGCTCAAGCATACGAAAGACGTATGCCAAGCTGTAACAAGTGAAGAACAGGACATGGAAATGTCATGGGCAGCGTATCATGCATCTAGACAAGACATGGCTAACACACCGGTTAACATTAGTGCGTTGCTTCCTCTCTTCCAGGAAGAGGTGAAATCGCCTGCAATGATACGGCATGCGATGGATGTTATACGCCAAGTTGTGCAGTTCCTACATCCAGGCCAAAACAATACAATGAAATTGGCTAGTCACACACGGAGAAGACAAGTTTGTAATTATGTTTGGAGGTCTTCATATAGGAATGGCTGCCCTGAAGACCTTAGGAGATTGGTTACATGATAGTGGATGGACGGCTGCTATTTCTGATGCCAACTTTGCATCATCTGGCTCAGCTGAGTCATTTATCAAGGCAGTACACGTGACACGAACCCGACATGCGCACCAAGTGATAGCCAGTAGTCTGTACATATTGATGCACAACGCATTCACACACTATCTAACTAGTGTAGAAGATGGTGAAGATATATTGTCATTCGATGAGTGGCGAGCAGTCAGTGGCTCAATCAAATAGTCCTCAGTTTTTGTATTAGTCTATTACACTGGACTTTGAGTTGACAGTGTTGGTATTCATTCAATCTATTCGCCAGGGAAATTTCAATTTGTACAGAGAAGCATTGGCCAAACTCATACCTTGGTTCTTTGCACTGAACCACACACACTACTCTCGTTGGCTACCTGTCCACCTTCGCGATATGATGTCCCTTTCTCAGACTCATCCGAATATCGCAACAGAATTTGAAGCCGGAAACTTTGTAGTACATAAAACTCACAACATATTCTCGGCAATAGCCATCGATCATGCGCATGAGCAGAATAACAAGTGTGTCAAGGGTGGCGAAGGAGCTGTAGGTCTAACAGAAAATTCTGCAGAACTTCTACGATGGATGGTAGCAGGTCCTGAGGTTGCCAGAGTTATTGGGGAGTTTGAAGCATCACTGGTAAACATCACGCATAGCAGCAACAACTCTAGAGTTCGTCATCACGAACAGGTGAAAAGTATACAGACGACTTTCCAAAACAGGTACTCTCACTTTGTGGAGTCATTGAAAGAATGGGTAATCCATGTATAGAGGTTAGTGGGAATCTGTTAGTTCTAGGCACGAGATACATTGTCAATGGTGATGTAGTAACCACCGTGGAGAACATCCAACAGGTAGGGGAAGAACAGTTTGCACACTTTTTTTATTATAGACTGGGAAAACGAACGGTGTCACTCTTTCAACCAGTTACTAGAAAAAAACTTTCCTTGTTTGGTTCTTTGTTACAAGAGAAGCAGCAAATTACGTCTTTGAAGAAGACCTGTGCATTGTTCTCTCAACTGTATGTTTCATGTCAGGTTCGAGGTGGTGACCTTGATGAGTTTTTCAGTCATGAAAATCAGGGATACCCACCGGCTCTCTCCCAGTTTGGACAAACACGTTCTGGAACAAAGTCTGACCTTGCACACTGTTTGGAGAAGCTTGTTGACGTACAAGAGAGTGCGCCGGATGTTGAAGCGTTATTCCTAGATGGTGCTGCTATTGTCCATATAGTGAAGCCTGTGGCATTGGAAACATTTCATACATATGTCCATGATGTTTTCATGAACTACATCAAATCACACCATAAGCATGTTGACAGAATTGACATAATATGGGACAGATATATTCCAGATAGTCTTAAAGCAGCCGAACGTACTAAACGTGGCACAGGCACAATGCGGCGTGTTTAGCCAGGCAGCAACATACCAAGCAACTGGGAGTCATTCCTGAAGTTGGACGAAAATAAGACGGAACTATTCAACTACCTGGCAGAAGTTGCCACGTGTGTGTGGACTATGACGGAAAAGAGTTAAACTCAACATACGGGGATACCGTCCTGTGTAGCAGAGACAGAGATGTCTCAGAATTGTCACCGTGTAAACACGAAGAAGCGGATACGCGACTTCTAGCGCATGCAGCTGAATGCGGACGACATGGATACAGCCGGCTGATGATTCGTACTGTCGACACGGATGTCATTGTTATATCCGTTGGCCTTTTTCGACAGTTGAACGTCGCTCAACTCTGGGTAGCGTTTGGAGTTGGCAAACACTTTCGATATATTCCAATCCATGCCATCGCGGATGCATTGGGTTCTGACAAATGCAAAGGTCTTCCAGTATTCCACGCATTCACCGGGTGTGACCAAACTTCCTCATTTGCTGGACGAGGAAAGACTACTGCATGGCAGACATGGAGGATTGATGAAAGTATCACCGACTCTTTCATCGCGCTGAGTAACTCACCGACTGCTGCCACGGTCAGGTTGAATATGCCATTCATTGAGCGGTTTGTTGTTGTCATGTATGACAGGACAAGTACATGTCAGACAGTGAATGAGGCACGAAAAGACTTGTTCATCAGGAAAGGAAGGTCTATCGATGCTATTCCACCAACTTCCGCCGCGCTTTTTGAGCATACCAAACGAGTGGCCTACCAGGCGGGTCACTGTTGGGGACAGGCACTAATTCCACGTCCAGTCATCCCATCACCAGCTAACTGGGGATGGAAAAGATCGACTACTGAAACATCTTGAAAATGGCCGCAAATTTGACATATACAAGACATATATCATTCCGACTTCAATTTTCGAAATATTTCAGACCATATAATGCATTTTCAAGGAACTTATCGACAAATTGGCTTCATAAAGTGTTTATCAAAATTTATCGTGTACACAATGACGGCCATCTTGAAAATGGGGGCCATCTTGATTTTTTCAAGTGGGTCTATATCTTAAAATGTTCAGTTTATACATTTCTATAACTGTGGCAAGTTTCATGCTTGTAACAAAAAGTGCGCAATTTTTTCACGAAACTGCCCAACTAATACTACAGTGTTTCCAATTATGCGAGTTTTACTGATTCATGTGTACGATTGTTAAGCGGCTATTGCATGGACCAGTATTATCGAACTGGACAAACACGCGTGACTTTCCTTAGAACTACTCCAGGGGTGTCATCGGCGTTAGATTGGCGGTGCTTGCTGGATCTCACGTCACGTTGAGATAATATTGAACTAAGCAACGTGATTTCAATCCGACAAACTCCTCTGTTTTTAACTTGAACGATGCCCAGCTTCAATTAGTTCTAATAGAAGTTACTAGTTTATTCTTTATTTACGTCTCATCAGCTGTACAACATAACATACATAGCAGTCATACAATATACATGCACAGTTTCCATTCGATATATAATTATATGAGACGAATCACTTACATTTTTCATAACACCGTTTAAAATAACATATGTACACTTCTGAAGCTCATAATCAAAAAATCAACACGGTTTCTAAAACAATGGAGGAGGATATAAGACATTCGACATGTACATACGTAATTTTCCAAGTTCGTTAACCTTTGTATTAGAATTCCCCATGTCTGACACTGACAGACGTACCTGTGTGTAGTGGCAGCTCATGCCGCACGCCTTCCCCTGGTAGTTATAGTCTTTGATCTCGTCATACCAGCCCTGCATGGCCTGTTCCATATTTTCAATGTCGTCGGTGGCGGTGCTGAACGCCAGGTTCTCTCCCCGTCCTTTCTTCTCGTGCTCGAACTTGCAATTGCTCAGCCAGCGGTCCGCCTCCTTCGCCAGCGTGTCGCTCCACATCTGGTGTATAAATGTACATTGGAACCTCTTTAAACCGGACACCCTGGGAGGTTCCCAGGGTGTCCGGCTTAGAGAGGTTTCACGGTCAATCACGCATTTGATCATTATGAGTCATACATAGTTGTGTGCTATGCGATCACGAACAGACCATATCACCTGAGATAAATGTCCAAGAAACTCATCAAACATAAGAGCACATGTATTTTCTTGGTGTCCGGTTTAGAGAGGTTCCACTGTATGACGAATGCAGGATGGATTTATTGAGATTTATTAGTTGAGGATGATCAGCTATGCAAAATCACCATGCAAAAACACCAGAATCGTCCGTCGCAATTCAACGGACGATTCGGGAGTTTTCGTAGACCTAATTATCCGCGGCTAGTATTGACAATCAATAATTTCGCCCCTATATTTACCATCTATTTTCATGCTTTATACAATTGATAAAACAATTTGGTATATAAGAATATTATTTTTGCAAAACTATACAAACTGGCACCGTTTATCCGGATGCGACGATTAATGATATACAATGTTTGCAAGTGTTGACTTGATCCCGCGATAAATTAAACATTGGCATGATGGTCCGTTTTGCTTTTTCAGGGTTATTATCTCTTAAAAACAAAAAAAAGACAAAAACAACAAAACGGACCACGTCAATTAAAACAGTTTGTATATGGATAGCGGGTGAATTGCGTTTAATGAGTTGAACATGGTTCTAATATTCTCTTACCAATGTGTTGATATTAGAAGACTTTTGTTTCCTTCTGAAGTCATTGTGCGTTTTAAGGATCAAATCCTCATACTTCTCCGCCGTCTCGCAGTACACGTGCACCGCCGCCAAGGCTATGACAACAACAACAAGGGCCAGGCGAATCATGATCTGAAAATAGAAGGAGCAAAATAGTGAAAAGTGTGCCTCCAACGTGGCACAAACATGCACTCCTCGACTAGCGGTGTGTGTCCCAAACTGAACATAACAGTATGTGAAACACACAGAAACAAAACATCTACCGAGAAAATAACAATCCCAGCGGTACCAAATCACAATACATGGACACATGACACGAAGAGTGTGAACAAAACAGCCAGGGAACAACACAGTCTACTAGGGCGATTGAACCTGGTCAGCCCGGCGCCGCAAACCTCCAGCTTACCATCATGCTTCAAAAGGACGGAACCATACAAGCCACTTAATAAACGGTAGAGGTCCCCAGGGTGTCCGGTTTAGAGGGTTTCCACTGTAAAGGAGCACTCGATGACCAATTTTTGTCATTTGCAGTCATGAACAGATAGGAAAATGAAATAAGTCACATTGGAACCGATTCTAAATTACAATGGGGTAACCAGGGTGTCCGGTTTAGACGGGATACACTGTATAATGGACACTGTGGTTGTCAACAGTTGAATAAATGTATTTGTCGACAATACATGTACGTTACTTTTCCTCAAACTCATTATCATTTAAGTTAATTTAAGAGCTACTATTTATGTACTCAACAGAAATCACGGCAATGCCATTTCGTGTGATGTAGATATAGATATAGATATGTTTCATGTTACCGTCTGTTTGGCGTAAGCTTGTCCACCTTTAAAGTGATATATACATTTCCAAAAACAATAATTGTTCACAACTTGCACTATTACCTTTCCATGAAATCTAAGAACGAGTCTAATTTTTATTTCACGAAGTTTTTATCAAATATTGATTTTATTCGGAAAAAGCAGTTCCCCATCTATACGTATACTATAACTTCAAGAAAATATATTTCGCCAGTCAGATTACATAAACAGTTATAATCCTTGCATTTGTCATTTACACACGAGATACATCTCATATTTGGAGGAATTGCTTTGTCAACAAGAAACTCGATATTACAGTCACTGTACTTACTATATTAAACATAGAGTGTGCAACAACAGAAATGTTACTGTACTCACTATATTAAACATAGTGGGGTGCACAACTGAAATGTTTCTTACTATTTATTTAAACATAGTGTGTGCAACAACTGAAATGTTACTGTACTTTTCTATTAAAACAGAGTGTGCAACAACAGATAAATGTTACTGTACTTACTATATTAAACATTAGAGTGTGCAACACACAGATATGTTACTGTACTTACTATATTAAACATAGAGTGTTGCCAAACAACAGAAATGTTACTGTACTTACTATATTAAACATAGGAGTGCAACAACAGAAATGTTACTGTAACTTACATATTAACCATTAGAGTGTGCAACAACAGAAATGTTACTGTACTTACTATATTAAACATAGAGTGTGCTAACAACATGAAATGTTACTGTACTTACTATATTAAACAAAATAGAGTGTGCAACACAGAAATGTTACTGTACTTACTATATTAAATCATAGAGTGTGGGCCAACAACAGAAAATGTTACAATGTACTTTACTATTAATTAAAACATAGAGTGTGAACAACTGAAATGTTAACTGTTACCTATATATTAAAACATAGAGTGTGCAAACAACAGAAATGTTATGTACCTAACTATATTTTATTAAACATAGAAAGTGTTACAACAACAGAAATGTTACATGTACCTTACCTATATTAAAACATTTAGTGGTGTGCAACAACCAGAAATGTTACTGTACTTACTTATTATTTAAACAATAAGAGTGTGCAACAACTTGAAATGTTACTGTACTACTATATTAAACATAGAAAGTGTTGCAACAACAGAAATGTTACTGTACCTACCTATATTAAACATAGAGTGTGCATCAACAGAAAATTGTTATGTCCCCTAACTATATTAAACATAGAAAGTGTGCAACAACAATATGTTACTGTACTTACTTTATTGAAACATAGAGTTTGCAACAAACAGAAAAATGTTACGTATTACTTATTAAACATAGCGTGTGCAACAACAGAAAAAGTTACTGTACTTACTATATTACAACAAAATTGATTGGCAACAACAGAAATGTTACTGTTAGTTATATATTAAACATGAGAGTGTGCAACAACGAAAGAAATGTTACTGTAAACCTATATATGTAAACAAATAGAGTTGAGCAACAACTGAAATGTTACTTGCACCTACTATATTAAACTTAGAGTGGTGCAACAACAGATATGTTTACTGTTACTTACTATATTGAACATAGAGTGTGCAGAACAACAGAAATGTTAAACTGTACTTACTATATTTAAACATAGAGTGTGCAACAAACAGAAAAGATACTTTGTATTACTATATTAATTCATAGAGTGTTGCAACAACAGAAATGTTAACTGTACTTACTATATTAAACATAGAGTGTGCAACAACAGAAATGGTTACTTGTACTTACTATATTAAAACATGAGTGTGCAACAACTGATAAAATGTTCGGTACCCGTACTATATTAAAAATAGAGTGTGCAACAACAGAATAGTACTGTATTACTATATTAAACATAGAGTGTGCCAACACAGAAAAGTTACTGTACTTAACCTATATTAAACATAGAGTGATGCAACAATCAGAAATGTTACTGTACTTACTATAGAAACATAGAGTGTGCAACAACAGAAATGTTAACTGTATATATATTAAACTAGAATGTGCAAACAACAGAAAAGTTACTGTACTTACTATATTAAACATTTTAGAAGTGTGCAACAAACAGAAATGTTACTTGTACTTACTATATTAAACATTAGAAGTGTGCCAAACAACAGAAATGTTACTGACTTTAAGGTAGTATTAGGGACTCAAAATGATACCACCTAACGGTGGTATCATTTCTCCACCCTATATACTACTCACCCCCCCACCCCCCCCCCCCCCCGAAAAATCAAAAATTTGGTTAACGAGGAAATTGTCTCCCACCAACCACGAAAAATCCAAAATTCGTGTCATAAATACATCATGTTGTTTTCACGTCCAATTGAACAGATAAATTTAATAGGTTATAATAAAATATTATAACAAAATGAATAATAAAATACACAACGAATTGGACGTTTGTAATGACTTGGATGAAGCATTTTACGTGTTGTTTTCTACAGTATTAAAACACGGTAAAATGACAATACTATGTGGTATCGAATACATGAAATATCAGCGTAATTTATTACGCTGCGATAAAAACGTTGCATTTACAATATTAAACGCAATTATGTCGCCGGTATAAGTATCAAATTTATGTAATGAAGCGACTAAATAGGATCGGAGGAAACACTACCGAAACATTATCAAACTAATTTTATAAAACAGTTTAAAATCAAAGATTCGTTGACGGATATGCGTTTCTACGATATCACTTTTAACGAAGAAATTGGAAAATTATTAGAAGAAATTGAAAATTATTGAACAGAACTAATTTATGTTATAATCACACCAAGCAGACGACAATGTTCCAATTACACGTGTTATGAACATGTAAATTAGGTGTCCTACCTTACACGTATATTAAGTGTCCATTTTATAGAGAGATTACACGATTACGTCTTCCAGGATGAAACATAAACACACTGTAATAGTAGTATAGAGGTGGTATCATTTTGACTCCCTCTGTACTACTGTAATATATACTACACACACGTGGGTGTGTATTACACAACCCGCTATCGATATTCCGGAAATATTTCTTACATTCTTATTGGTTGTCATGTTTTTTATTTTTCTAATTTTACTTTTTAATAATTTAGAACGTTATAACCTATATTATTAAATAAAAAATGAACTTGTTATATATAAAACAAATAAAAATAAACGAGCAAATATTTGGTATTGCACAACACGGTTTTAGCTTAATATATGTAAAATTAACAACAATAATTTGTCTGGGGGGACGCCCCTGGATAAAAATGAGCGCTCAGTGCTTCCGTGCAGACACTTCCAAGGTTGCCTAGAATTTCGACACTGATTCCTAGATCAGCTGATAGATGGGGGTGTACTGTACGGGTAGCTATTACACCCGGCTAGCCATGAGATGAGAAAGAGAAAGAACAAAAAAAGATGGCTAGCCGGGTGGGCCCAGAAGGGTTTTGCTGGCGCGGGTTCTAGCCTCGGTTAAACATTTTTTTTTTTATTATTAATTAATAATTTTCTTAATTAATTCTTTAGAATTATCAAAATTATTAATAATTAATTATTTTTTAAAACCACATTTGTAGGGATAGAAATAAATAAATAAAAATGTTTAGCTCCAACCGCGGCGCGAACCCACGACCCTCGTCTCTAAATAGATTATCGCCTTAACCACACGACCACGAAGGCTGTTATGATAAACATTACCTAGTGTTGTACAATTATCAATTACACGGGTTATGAACCATGCGTAAATTGATAGCCAAGGTAAACAGAGCCGAGTGTATCAATTACACAGACGGTGTGTACAGTGTAATACTCGACTGAATTTGTAATTCTCAGTGAAAAACACATGTTGTATAGGTATGTAAATTTGTTTACTGCATCAATATAATTTTGAAAAAATTAGGAAAATTATAAAATTAAGAATTTTTTTTTTTTTTTTTAAATTATTTTATAATGGTGCTGTAACATTTCCTCCGACTTTATTTCCAAGTTTTACCCTAAATTTATCCCAATCAGTACACTCAATTTTGGGCATGGTGGCGCGCGCCTTGATCCTTATATCATTTTTTAATTCTTCATATCTCCCCATTTCTTCCACCACGGATTCAAACTCTAAATTTGATATTTTCTTATCGGCCAACGCTTTGGACACCATAACGTCGATGCTATTTTTCTTAGACCTAGCGAGAACGAATATTCTATCATGTTTTCTACTTTATTTCTCGAGTTTTCCACCCACCGCCCTAATTACCATACAAAGTGTTCCAGATAAAACTGTAATTCCACTCAAAACCCCTGCAAGTGGAATCATTACAATTGTAGATAGCGTTGCAGCAGTCCCCGCCCCACACAACACAGAAACACTTGCCAGAACCGTACTAGATGCTTCAGCTATGTTTGCCGCGCGCTTATATTTTTTAGCGTGTCTTTTTCTATTTGCACATTCTCTAACTAAAATATCCTGCATAGCGACGATATTATTCAACCTAAAATCTGAACTTCTTTCGTTAATTGGATACAGTGTTGGTGGAGTGGTATTGAGAGTTGGATACAGTGTTGGTGGAGTGGTATTGACAATTGGAAGCGGTGATTCGTTCATATTTAAATTTTAGTTCAATATATTAGTATTTACAAAATAAGTTCAATTAACAATGAGACAATAGTGGAAGAACTCTCTGGTTCACCGATTTTCGTAACAAAGTTAATAACACTACCTTGGGAAAGTCTAATTCGATCATCACCGGCAAACGAAACCACCGTCGAACTATCTCCAGAGATTTTAGTGACTCCAACCCCCCGTTCTTCCCCATCTACTACAATATTTATCGCGACCGCGCCCACAGGTTTACCATTAGCATTAACCGAGCAGACCGCCATTCTGACAACTTCACCTGCAGCTGTCATAGTGTATCCCCCATATTTATTACTCGCTTTGGCACCGAACGAATATTCATAGTGCCCCACAACCAATGGGCCCCGCTTCTCAGCCCAAACTGTTATGACACGTTTTGGTGTTTTCATTGTTTTCACTATTCCGGCAAGCGCATTGTTTGCGTTATATGCCTCAGTACGAATCTCATAAGAGGCCTCCTCAAGAGCTTTGGTCGCGGCTATACGATCATGTTTCAGTTTATCGGTTATTTTTTCATCTAGTTCAGTAAGTGTCGCTTCTCTGTTGATAGAGTCCTCTGAGCGCAACACCTCATAAGCCTTCGTAAGGTCCGCCTGGTGGCCTTCTAAGGCTTTATCAATACCCGACCGGGCCTCTTTTTGAAATTCGGTTATTTGTTCATCTAGTTCAGTAAGCGTCGCTTCTCTGTTGATAGAGTCCTCTAAGAGCAACACCCTATAAGCTTCCGTAATATCCGCCTGGTGGTCTTCTAGGACTTTCTCAATATCCGTTCGGACTCCATCAAGATCAAACCGGGTCTCTTTTTTAAATTCGGTTATTTTTTCGTATATGTCAGTAAGTGCCGCTTCTCTGTTGAGAGAGTCCTCTGAGCGTAACGCCCCATAAGCCTCCGCAATGGCCTCTTTGTGGTCTTCTCTGTTGATAGAGTCCTCTAAGAGCAACACCCTATAAGCTTCCGTAATATCCGCCTGGTGGTCTTCTAGGACTTTCTCAATATCCGTTCGGACTCCATCAAGATCAAACCGGGTCTCTTTTTTAAATTCGGTTATTTTTTCGTATATGTCAGTAAGTGCCGCTTCTCTGTTGAGAGAGTCCTCTGAGCGTAACGCCCCATAAGCCTCCGCAATGACCTCTTTGTGGTCTTCTCGGACCCCCTCAACCCCCGACCTGGTCTCTTTCAGAAATTCGGCTATTTTACCGTCTAGTTCGGTAAGTGTCGCTTCTTTACTATGAGAGTTCTCTAAGCGCAACGCATCATAAGCCTCCGCAATGGCCTCTGCAAGGTTCGACTGGTGGTCTTCTCGGACTTTATCAATACCCGACCGGGTCTCTTTTCGAAATTTGGTTATTTTTTTATCTAGTTCAGTAAGTGCCGCTCTCTGATGAGAGAGTCCTCTGAGCGCAACACCTCATAAGCCTTCGTAAGGTCCGCCTGGTGGTCTTCTCGTGCTTTCTCAATACCCGACGTGGCCTCATTTCGAAAATCAATTATTTTCCCGTCTAATTCAGCAAGTGTAGCTTCTTTGCTGAGAGAGTCTTCTAAGCGCAACGCATCATAAACCTCCGTAATGTCAGCCTTGCGGTCTTCTCGGGCTTTATCAATCCCCAACCGGGCCTCTTTTCTAAATTTGGTTATTTTTTTACCTAGTTCGTTTAGTTCCGTATGCGTTTCTTCACGACTTTGTGTATTCACAGCCAGGGCATATTCTCTAAGTTGTGATAGTAGACTCTTGTGAATCTCGTCCGTGGCCCTCGATATAGTTCTATTGATCAAGGCCTTTGTTTTTTGGGTAGTTAAAAAGTCGCCCTCTGTCGGGATGAATCCCCCTTCTACAGGTTCCAAATTATTTGAATTTATCACCCAATCGGAAGAACTACCTGGTCCGTATATACTCATAATGTTGATAATATATATTACGAACATGCGTTTAATTCTAAATAATTTTCTTAAAATTAATTAATTTGAAATTTCTAGGACTACCGAAATCGGGTAATCGTTCTTCAACTCTCGCCCTTTATCATCAAGAATATAAATCTTCAACTCGTGGATGTGTCCCGATTCCAAAACTTTCATCTCTGGGTGTGGGAAGTCTAAGGTTACAGTCTCGCCATAGAAACAATCGCTGGCGGGCACAGTTTTCAGTAATGTGCTGGGGGATCCGTCTATCGTGTTGTACGATGTGTTCACCCGATCCAGGTGTACCCTGAGAGTTTTTGTGAAGGCGAAGTTTACTGGGGTATCGCCGTGGTAATAACCCACTGGGAAGACAAAGTGCAACGGGTACATTCGCCCTTCATCCTCGTTGTAAGGGGGTGCAAATTTAAATCCTAACATTGAGGCCAACCCCGGAGTGATCTTTATTTTTTATCAACGGACAATGTCGCAATCCCCGTGGCTTTTGAGACTGTGAGAGTGACATTATCAGGCATATTACTTGCGATTAAAGCTTGGACATCTCTGTCACCCCAAGGCCGGGAGGTAATACGACAGCTGATTCCCGAAAGCGTCTCTCTACTTCTGCAGGACTATCGGCGGTCTCTAGATCTACACCATCTACGGAAAAAGATAACTCTGGCCGTTCTATTGAGTTGATCTCCTTATACAGTTCAATGTTTTTCCACCCAACCGTGAAGGTGATTGATCTAAGACCTACACGGCGTTTTCCACAGCAGTTGTCTATTAATTTTTGAAGTTCACAACTCCCTTTTTGAAAACATTTGTTATAGTAGCAAACATAATAATATCTTTCAATGGATACCAAAGCATTTAGCTTTAACTCTAATGTAAAGTACGCGGTCGGAGGTAAATACATGCAAAAAGACGTTGTTAACCCCCTTGTACACCCAACCGTAACGGTTAGACCGGACAGTGGCTTTGCCACCAATTTCCCTAATATCTTTGAACAATATAGGCTGCCCAAGATTAATATAATGGAGGTGGTAAACGGGTGGAAAGCAACACCGATGCAGTTTTGGCAGAACCAAATAAATTTCGCTGTATGGTGCGCAACAGCCGGGTGTGGAGTTTCATATAAAGACCATCTGACATCCAAGAATGTCATGCTCCAAAGTGTCTACAACTTTCACGTGTATTATACTATTAGGAGGATTCTCAAAGAACTAGGTATTTCACTACCTCAAGACGACGCCTGGGATCCCATTTCCAATACATAAAACGACCGTATGGCGTTTGAAAAACTGTGTAACGAATTTAACGTTTCAAAAGACGCGGACTGGAGACAGAAAGCATTTCCTACCAGCACCGGCCTCGGGGACGTTCTCATTCACGGCCAGTCCGGGAATTGGACACAGACTGATCTTAGACACGATCACTCCGGTGACCACATCGTCAGTCGGAACGCCGGGAATTTTGACCCCGCGACTATGACATTCGGGCCGGAAGTGTCTGGAGGTCGGCACTGTGGCGTGTTTTCTTGTAAAATGTTACTCCGAAACGGGCTCACGTCGATTACATCAGCAGGCTGCTGAGGTTCAGGACGCGTGGGGTACATTTATGTTAGATAAGGGTATAGGGTTCACGCAGGCCGGGATTACTCACGTCAACGAATCTATTCGCACGTACGTCTGGGCCATCCTCGGCGCACAGAAGCAAACTCGCAGTTCTATACTGGGCACGGGAACGGCGTTTGATGCACATAAAAACAATTCTTGGCACTTGTAGAGGACGCCATCTCAGCTAGGGTGGACCTGGAGAAGGCGATCCAGAATTATCAAGACGTTTTACAGAATGCCAGCACCCCAGTAGACTATGTATTTGGAATAGGTCTTTATATGGCGCCGAGCAATATGATACTACGAGACGACCCGGTTGACGGTTAAAATAATCATATCGTAATCGCCACCGCCAATCAAAAAATCGGCCACAACGGTAACGTGAACACGGATATCATCAAGCGCACCCCCAACATGATCGGGTTCAACAGTGGAACCAATTTCATAAAACACAAAATGGATACACCTCCCCCAATTCGTAAATCGAACCCAGCACCCCCAATTCGTAAATTGGATGAACCATCGAGATCCATCAACAGACCAATCGCGATTGGAGAAACACCAATCATCAACAATGTTGAAATTGGAAGCACAACACACGAGGAGGAGAAATTAGGGCTCGTCATCACCCTCGTGGCGATCGGATTATTTACGCTTTGGTTGTAGGAACTCTCTGACAGAGAATAATAGGAGACCGGCGATTGCCACGATTAAAGCCCAGGTATTTTTGGCTAGCCATCCGGCCGTTTTTGATAATATAGATAGCAAGTAAAGAAACGATACTTCCGATCAGTACAGGTAGTGCGGCAGCCGCCTTTCCAGCTAATTTAGCTAGAAGACTGGCGAGGGCTTTTAGTTGTTTTTTTATCCACTCCTTGGCTCCACCGGATGGAGCGGGTGCTGGTGCTGGTGCTGGAGCGGGTGGTGGCGCCGCACCACCAGTGAAAGCTAGAACAATGGTCGATATAGTCATGCCGATAGCAACGAGGATGCTTGCTATCGTGACGCCCTGCTCTCTGAACAGAGTGCGAAGACGCTCACCGAGTGTCGTCTCCTCGTGCAGGACCCTCGAGATTGATTCGCGGATCCGACTTATTTGTGTGCGGAGAGCCTCACGGTTAGCCGAGGCGGCCTCCAAGCGAGCTTCTCTTTCGTCCCGCAAAGACCGCAGTTGTTCGGCGATCCGCTCGGTAGATTCTCTATCGTTACCGGCTTCCTTCAGTTTTCTTTCTTCTAGCGCGATATGTTCATCCAGCGCCGTGAGTTTGGAGAGGTTAAGGACCAGTTCGCCCCGGACCGTTTGTAGAGCCTTATCGAGTACACGGAGTTCTCGAAGAGGTAACGGTGGGTCATCGTTGAGTATTTTCCCCAATTGTGATTGCACGCTGAACGTGGTCTCCATCGTGTTAATAACGTCGGTGGCTATTTGAGGGACCTCGCTGAGCTCAACCGTTTCTATCGCGGTGGCCGTCTTCGCTATAGTTTCGTCGGTAGACTTTAGGGCCTCTACAGCGCGGGCCGGTATAATTGTTTTACCCCTCTTCCAATCCGTGAATCCTAGTTCGTCCCTTATGAATCGGCCACCGCCCGGGTTTCCGGCAATGGTGCCAATCGCTAGGGGTTTACCGGTCCTCGTGTTGACTATTGGAATATTTGATGCTGCTTTTAGTCGCAATCTACCGTTCATATCAAATTTGAACTTGGAGTAGTCGCGACCGACAGAGGGGACCAGACCTTTTTCTGCCAAACTGTTGTAGTAGTCGTTTACAGCTCCCTCGATTAATTCCCGACTTTGACTAGTAGTAGCGCCACCCAATTGTGATTGGATTGGAACTGGAGTCTCGAGGGAATCCTCGAAATTATCATCACCATCGAGGTAATCGTCTTTGCCGATTTCATCCATTTCAACATCGTAATCAGCCATATTTATAATTTTCTTAAAATTAATTATGTATTAAAGACAAAACCATACGGGTTTAATAGTTTCAATAAAATTAATTATGTCTTCGAGTCAATACGGTCGCAAACTCAATCCATACCGCAGACTGCGTGAGCCCCTCGGGGCAAAAGGCGTGAGACAGAGTGCGTTATTACGAACAACCCATCGACGATCTGACCAGAACCAGCAGCTCTTAGTCCGCTTCCCCAACCTCGGAGCTAACGACGTCATTGTTCCGGGTACTGTTCGCCTCGCTTTCACTATTTCGCTAACGTCGACGGACGCGGACCGAACCGTCGTTCAGAACCTGGGTCGCGCCATCGTCAAGAAGACCATGATAAAGATTTTCTGGTAATGAGGTGATGTCGATCGACGACAGCGACGTCTACCATTGCTATCAGGACCTGTGGAAGACGTCACACGAGCTTGAAAACGCTGTCTATCAAGGTATTGACACCAGCAAAAATAAGAACGTAACCAAACTTAGAATCGGGGCTGCTAACAAGGTAGATAACAACGCTAGTGACAACGCGGTCGCGGGCGCTTACGGCAACCGCTTCTACATCCCGCTCGACTTTGAGTTGCTGGAGAGTCACATGCCCTACTATCAGAGCGCTTTGGCTGACCGCCTCGAATACGAACTAACGTTCAACGACTACGGCCGAGTTATCATAGCCAGCGACATGTTATCGACGTATACGATCGATAATGTTTCGCTGGAGTACGACATGGTCACGATGCCCGAACTAGCGCGATTGATCAGAACCCAGTACGCCGGGCGCGTTGCCATACTTTACGACCGAGTTCTTCGCCATCGCAAGATGCCGAAAAACAAAAGCGACACATTGTGGAATATTAACGTCAACGTACCCGCCCGCTCGATGAAAGGTATACTGATGTTGTTCGAGGATGCTCGGTTCGCGTTCGGTGCTAGAAAAACCGACAGATCTATAACCCCAAAATCACGAAGGTAGAGGTGACGATCGAGGAGTCCCCAATCAACTCTACAGCGCGGGTCTTCGCGCGCACCAGCAGTGGGACGAAGTAAGAAAGCAGTTTGCTGCCGGCTCTAAGCGCTCTCCGGAGGTTGCAGCAGTTGCCAAAGACCTGCATCTCTCGGCCGTCTCCCTCGCGGAGTTCCTGAATACCAAATACGCGTTATGGCTAGACATGCGAGCCAGCGACGATGACCAAATACACGTAGCGGACGCCAAGTTGAGAATGCTAGTGAGGGTGAGACGATCCAGAATAACCAAAGAGGCGGACGAGCCGGGCCATTGAACGTGTACTTATATATAATTACAGACGCACAACTCAACATCGAAGATGGTCGATACGTATCAGCGATCTACTAATTTCTAAAGAAAAAATTAAGAAATCTAGCAATCAATACCAATTCACGATTGGAGATGCTCACTCTGCCTAATATGTGGGCAGACAGGATGTGGAAAAACGGTTTTCATCCTCGACTTACTCGAGGGATCCTACCGCGATGCCTTTCGTCATATTGTGATCCTGTGTCCCACTGTGCGGCACAACGATACTTATCAGCGGCGCCCGTGGATATTGGACCGACCCTGAGGTATACGTTATTGACCCGGGTGATAGGCTTCACGATTGGTTGCGTGGTTTTTTATACCAAATATTTCAGGGCGAGCCCACCCTATACGTGATTGACGATTGCTCGGCCAAGGCGGCGATGACCAAAAAGAAGGACATGCTCTCCGAGCTCGCATTTTCTGGCCGCCATGCTAGACAAAGCGTATGGATATCCACTCAAAAATACAACGCCGTCCTCACTGCAAGGACCGAGACTCATTCGATGACTGTCTTCGAGAGAATGACGTTATCCCAACGCGCGAGGAGCGCCTGGAGGTTCGACAGATGCTTTCCGAAACTAAGCACGCCAAGCTTCTGCTAAAGACTGATCAACCAACTGTTTATAAAGTTATCAATTAATTAATAATTTTGAAAAAATTAGGAAAATTACAAAGTAATAAGCTATTGCAATGCTTAGCAATTGCTGAACAATGCTGAACAAATACTGAACAATGCTGAACAAATACTGAACAAATGCTTAGCAATTGCTGAACAAATGCTGAACAAATGCTTAACAAATGGTTAACAATGTTAACAATTTGGTGCTCCGCTGCGAGCTTTGTTGCGAGCATAATGGTGATCATAAGTATCGGGTGGTGCGCATTTATTATTTTTGTAATAAATAAATATGTTAAAGTGATGAGACTTGTTAGAATAGTTAAATTAATTTTAAGAAAAATGAACTGCGACGAACTTCTCGATCAGCTAATAGAAGAAACCTCAACTCCGACTGCCAACAATATGATCCGACAGAGCAATCGGAATCGGGGTTGGTATTGGGTTGAGTGCAACGACTCCTAATGAAAATGAAAATGCGGCGCGACGAGAGCGGCTAGCTGCGCTGGTTGCTGGGGGACAATCGGAGCATTATCTCGGTAGGCGTCTCTCAGTTTTTCAGGTGGATAAGATGTCAGATGCGGAGATCGATAAAAAAAATGTATGCGCGATACGAATCCAAATTGGGAGCAGAGATGACAAAAACTCTTGGATCGGCGGCTATTCATTTGTACGCTACCACCGTTAGTATACTTCTCCCTATACCAAACACCGAAGGGTTGATTCACGATCTAGAGACTGACCCTTTTATAGGACACACTCTTAGAACAGCCTGCTGCTCAATTTATCACAAGTTTGGAATGTATACTTAGCTCCGCTGACAACCGCGTTGACCACGGGTAAACACTGTCAATTTGGACATATATGCCCACGAACTATAAGCTCTAATATTAATATTATAAATGATGACACAAGACACACCCACGAGAGTGACGGAGTTGAACCAGATTGCTCCAACACAATCGAACCAGAGTGTTACTCCGCCACTGGATGACATACCGCATATAAAAAACTCCCAAAAGACAGGCAGCTGGGCGGGCGGCGGCTGCCACCCGAAAAGTTAAACAAGATAAAATACTCGCCGAGCTTCGAGAGGCTAAACTCCAATCGAGATTGGGGTTGCAATCGGGGACGGAGACAGCAAAACATCTGAAGACAGATTGTTGGTACAACAACACCCCAATTCACGAATTGGAAGCACACTCAACACCCAATCGAGGTTGGGCGAATCCGATTGAACCCAAATTCGTGAATTGGAGTTGGGTTGTTGGTGGTGGTCTGGCAGTTGTTGGTGCCCTGTGCGTTTGGAAATACCCCATATTATCGAAAAAACAACCAGCCAGTGTTCAGAAGAAAGTTACGAAACACCAATCGCGATTGGATGTGCCCCATTTAAACATTGATCGCGACCCCTTTTATATGCAATAATTATAACAATGGCTGAACAAGATGGTAAAATGTTAGTGAATGCGCTTTATCACGCCGTGGTGATATCGGGTTTCAGTATCGGGTATGCTCGACTATCAAAGATGGCCCTAGGAGGAACCGCTCCCAAATTGGACTTTACTGTGAGAGACGTAGGGCTCGCGACCTTAGATGTAGCGGCCGCAGTTTGGACCCGAGATTATCTAGTTAAAGCTGGAATTCTACCAGTTAATATATGGAAATAAATGGCTTCAATCGCAGTAATAGTAGGTGGTGCGCTTGTAAACGCATTGGCGTTCAGCGGTAGCAACTTTATATTCTCTAAAATGAAAAGCTCGAACGTGGATGAGGAGCGTAAGCGTCACGATTTAGCTGTAGAACAACTCAATAGCGCAAAGGAAGCGTGGTCGAAAAAACGAACCGCCCATCTGGACTGGGTTAACGAAGAGCTTCGCCGCGAAAATCACGCCGCACAAACTTTTCAGAACGTTGAAGAAGCCAACCGCGAGTACGCGCTGGCATATCCGCACAAAAGTGTCGATCCAATGGATCCCGAGCCCCAACTTTCAGATTTCTATGTACCGTCAGAGCCCCAAAAGGACCGCGAGATCGCGTTCATCATCGTGGGAATGGGTGTGGTGGGTCTCGCCGGCTACTATATTCAATCGAGATTTTAAATTAATTAATTAAAACAATTTTTTTTTTATAAATATATATATATAAAGAACGATGTTAGTTGACGAACTTTATGACGCTATGATCGATGTAGGCTACACTGCCCAAAAACATCGTTTACCTGGTGCAAAGAGCATGATTCGTCTGGCCCGAGATTCTCTCGAGACGTGGCGCGAGGACGAAAAAGCGGCCACCCTTTTCGCAAAGCGGATGTTAGATTCCTCCACCAATCCTGGGGGATTGGACTCCCAATCGAGATTGAATGAATTAGATTCCCCTCTCCTGTTACCAACCCAAACGCGATTGGGGCTGCAGCGAAACTTCCAACAAAGGTTTATTATTATCGACGCAGTTACCGGACGAACTGGCGAGGGCATGTGGAGATTGTCCGATATATTAGAATACTTCGCATACGATGAACACGCGCAAACTTGATACCAAACTAACGCGCAAGCTGTCGAATACATACTATAGCCCACGCGGCTACTGGAAGGGACTCGCGGCCATCAAGAACCTCGCGGCGGCGACCAAGGTTTCAGAAAACGCTGTCAAGGAATGGCTCAAGAAGCAGGCCATCTGGCAGATCTATTTACCCGCGCCTCACAATATTCCGCGGCCGAAATTCGACGTGCCGGTGCCGAACCAAGTTCACCAAGCGGACCTCCTGTTTCTACCTCACGATCGCGTCGGTCGCAAGACGTACAAGTACGCACTGACAATCGTTGACGTAGCGAGTCGTTGTAAGGGGGCTGAGCCGTTGGCCACTAAAGAGTCTAAGGAAGTGGCCGAGGCTCTTTCCCGAATATATAAGAGGAGTCCTCTCAAATTGGCCGAATCTTCTCCAGGTCGATCCCGGCAGCGAGTTCATGGGCGCGGTCTCTCATCTATTGTCTAAGCATAAAGTTTCTATCAGACGAGGCCGCGTCAACATCCACCGGGACCAGGGGATCGTGGAACGCTTCAATCGAACCCTGGCTGAGAGACTGTTCGGACACCAATACGCTAAAGAACTTGTAAACCCTCATTCGCGATCGACCGAGTGGGTGGCCAGACTGCCCGCCGTGGTCTCCGCACTGAACGGAGAGGTGACCAGATTGATAGGTAAGAAGCCTGTAGATGCTATCAAGTTTAAAAGGGTGACGAGCGAGCCCTCTGCCGTCTCGCGCGGGCGACCCGTTGGTTTAGAGGAGCAGCAATCGGCGATTGCACTTCCATCAGATATTGACGTCCGGTACCTCTATCAACCGGGAGAGCTCGAAGGTGGCAGCCGCCGCGCGACTGATCCAGTGTGGTCTCTCAATGTATATCATCTAGATCGATCTATTACCAAACCCGATGAGCCCGTGCTCTATTATTTGACTGATGGTCCATCTCGCGGGTTTGTTCGCGAAGAACTTCTTATAGTGCCTTCTGACACCCAGCTACCCCCGATTACTTAAATCAATAGAGGTTCTGTATGTATTCCATCTGGTAACACACGTCTTTTATCGTAGTATGCCGAGAGTCCTAATTTTTGTTGACAGTACGTTTTCATAACGCCGTCTTTCATTTAAATCCTCTTATTTTGTGCTACATCTATAATGTGTTTTTTTTCCATCTTCTGTAGTTTCACTTAGTACTCGTTTATATCTATCCCAATTTAAATTGTTAGTTCTCTTGGACATTCCTTTCGCAGAGGTTTTATTAATTTTAATTTGTTCCAAATTATCTTTAGTGAAATTAATTTTTTCTACGAAATAACACTTACTGATAACGCTATCGCCCTATCCCCGCTAAATTCCATTTTGATTTTAAAAGTCGGGCTCTCTTTCGCTCCATTTATCCCAAGCCAACCATTTATTTTTTTCTTTTTCAAACTCGTCTAGTAAGTTAGGTCTAATCAATTCCTCTATCGTTTTTCACTAACTCCTATATACATACTATCTGTATCCATCTGTATTAATTCAAAGTCTTCTCTTTTTACGTATTTATCTAGAAAATTCGTTGTAAAATTCCAACATTCTCAATTTAGCTAGTTGATAAACCGCTATTCCACAATGGAATGGTCTCTTTACCGCACACTTGGGTTTTCTTGAAGATATTTCGTACGCATCTCCTATCTCTTCCAAATCGTCAAAGAATGCAGATCTTAATGCTTTGTCAACACAGGTTTCGTTTTGTGTATATGTCGTATTTAAATGTCTCTCCGTTGCCTCTATCATTTTTCCACAACACGAGTTTCCTAATAATTTCATTATGTCGGCTACTGGTTTCTTATTTGGTTCTACATCGCCTGTTCGTCTTGCGGCTGTAACTTCTTTTGCGAACCATTCGAAGGGTTTACCACTAATATAATCTATAACACGATGAACTCCAGTTATTTCTAGGCCGTGTTTTAAATACCATTTCAACAGTGGCGCGTACAGCAATACTTTAGTGGCGGTCATAGATCCCACCAATTTTCTTCCATTTCCTCTAGTTCTTCCAGTATCTTTCAAATATATTTTCATGTGTGTGGGAACTTCATCAACCTCTACTTCTCTGTTTATAAATATTGGGGACATTTCAGAAAACTTATGTTTTAAGTTGTGTGGAACTTCTATATCCACCTCCGCAACCCAAACCAGTCTCCAGATAAAACTCTTTTACAAAACTTTTTAAATAAATTTAGGGTTATGTGGGGTATCTATATGGTGTATAGTTTCTCTCCCACACAGCATCTCTTTATTTAACGTAGATATATAACGCGTTTGCATCGTACCCCAAAACAGCCTTGCAAGGTTTGTTAATTTCATTTGAGGAATTAGATCTAATATTTGAAACACCAGCTTCTGCATATCGTGTAAATACTATTGATGGACCGCCAACTAGAGCGTCCTTCATCATTTCGTATGTTTCTTCTTTTGGTGCATATAGAGCATCCTCCGGTATAATCGTCTTTGAAGATTTTTGTTCTTTAATGGTTCCTCTCAATAAATATTGTATTAGCTACTCCAGGTAGTGTTACCGCATCTTTGAAAATATCCACACCTCTGTGTTTATAAAATTCACACATTTTTTTCCACGCTTCTAGGAACGGTGCTACATCATTAAATTCGTTATAATATTTCAACCAATCTCTGAAAGTTTTCATATTATTTTCTTCGAAAATTCTACGACATTTACTTAATTCTGTTTCATCTATTAACATTTTCCCAGATAGTTTGGAATACCAATTCTCTATATCCGGTAGTCCTGGGTAATCCAGTTTGTCTGGAGAATCGAACCACTCATAAGGAAAGAAAGATTTCTGTCCTTTGCATTCGTAGGCTTTTATCCAACTATCGTAACTTACACCGGTCCTAGATAAAGTATTACATCAAGAAATCTAAACTCTGGAGTAAATAGAAATATTGTTGCGTTTGCACGTTTTCCGACCATTACTTTCTTTGTTTGTTGATGCCAGTTCACCTACTAAACATTTCTTTATTAAGTTTATATCGTACTTACTGCTGTTAAAACCTATAACCGGTACTTGCTTATCCACTGTTCGATCTTGGCGATTTGGTTTTTACGTAAATGTTCGTATTAAAACCTATATCTTGACCACACTTCTTCTCTTATAGCTTTTCCCCTGACTTTCAAATCTTCTACGAATTTTTCTATAAGTTTTGCGGGATCTTATCACAAATATGAGTTACTGTTCCTGAGAAATTATCTCCTATACTAACGCTTGCCGGAACGTGCTCAGCTTCGTACTCTAAACTATTACCGGTAGTTTCAACTTCTGGCTGGAGATACGCCTCAAAAATCGTATACTATCTGATATGGATAAAGAGTAGTGTCACAACCGATCTTTATATCTTTACCCGTTCTTTGGAATTCGCATTCCCAACATAAACTACTAGGTTGAATTCTTTGATTTTTTCTAATAACTTTATCTCTTCTCATAGTGGATGCGCGTTCTTCTTTTCTATGCTTTGCATGAATCTCACACCCGTGCCAGTAACAGCCGTGATATTGATATACGGTATTGGTTTCTGGACAGTATCCATCTACCGGAGCTCCTAAAATCCATCTTTCACCTCCGTGTCCGCACTGTTCGTGGTGAATGTGAATTCCCTCCCGCTTTTCCACAGAATACATCCAATCGATCGCCCCATAACTGTTAGAACCTTTTGGGTAAAACGCTTTCTCGAACGATGAACGCGGGCGCTCTAAATAATTACCATCACATATTACTTTTGTCTCACATCTCATACATGTTGGTCCGTGTCTCTTCATATTACTCGCTTTCGTGAATTTCTGCTTGCAATTATCGCAGGCGTAAATTTTAGTAGGTTTTTAAGGTTTTTAAGGTTTTTTATCAGAAATGCGTGATTATTAACATGTCCTATTGTCATTGGGTTTATTACCTATTGCCTTATAGTGCGCTTGGTACCTTTTTCAACCACCATACATTACATTCAGTGGGTTGATATACTTCTATACCGATTTTAAAAAACTCTTCAACCTTTTTCAGATCTGAAAAAGAAAATTGGTGAAACCACATTACTACCGAAATATTGCTTACTAAGTTCTTTCGCCTTTTCTGTACATCTGTCAGGTCTGATCTTTTTATCAAGGTGCATAGCTAGACACCTGAACAGACAAAGATCGTCATTATACTTATCTAAAGAATACATACCTTTTCTATTCCTCAACCATTCTGGAAGTTCTCCTCCTGCTGCTTCTTTGGATTGTAGTCCCAAATCTATTCCCCTACTACCCTGTATTAGCTTTACAAAAACCTCTACCCATCTTACAAACTTCCACTTTGTATTTGGTATGTCTATTTTATCGGACATTATTCGTGTTTGCTCCTTATCTGACAGCCATTTTTTAACGGTTTTCATTGATGATAGTGGTTCGCTACCACCGAGATTTTTGTGAAATATTATAGTTTTAGGTTTTCCATTTTTAATTTCCTCCATATGTTCTAGCTTGAAAGAACATGAATATCTCAAATAAAAATTGGTTGTTAGATACGGAGCGAGTTTATCGGACATGCGTTCAGACTCGTTAATGTTAATGTTTTTACGAAAGGATAATGTAACTACCCGTCTTCCATTTTCTACCTTTTCCAATGTTTCATCGTGAGCCCCCAATATTTCTTCACCTTTTTCCACTATCGCGCTAACGATAGATTTTTTCTTATTATTATTTTGGCGTCTAATTTGGGACAAATTATTTGTGCTTGAAGGTAATTCTTTAGAATTAATTACACTAGCCCTTAACCCCGCAATACTTTCTTTTTGAATTCTGTTACCAACTTCATCCGCTTTGGATATATCTTTAAAGGCTCCTCGTTTGTGGGCGCGGGTAAACCGCTTCATAAACGCCCTCATTATTTGTGGAGTTTATAAGATTTGTCAACCCCCTAACTCTCAACCGTTTTACTATAAGTAATCCCTAGAGATTCGGCTTCTCTTCTCAAACTTTCTATTTCTGCTCTAGTTTCTGACGTTATCATATTTTCTGTAATATACTTTTGTATAACCTATGAAATTTATCTGTTCAATTGGTCTTGAAAACATTATGTTTTTTTCACTTCTAATTGAATATAAACATAAACATATACATATATAATGGAGTGTGAGACTTGTTGTAAGACGTTTACGCGTAAAGAATATCTACGAAGGCATCTAGCGAGACGTAGAAAAATTCCTTGTGTCCCCCCGCAATTTCAATGCCCCAGATGCCCTTGTAAATTCATTAGTGCCCAAACTCTTTGTAGACATAAGCAACTACACTGTCAGGTGGCTACAGGTGAACGTGGTAGACTAGAGCTGGTAGAATTAGTTGCTGATCTGCGAAATAAATTAGCTATATTGGAGGAGAAAAATGGGGTGTTGGAATATAAACTATCACTCGTGGGCACATTTAAATAATTATTTTATCATAAATTTAATGTCGGGAAAACATTATGTTTTTTTTTTCACGACCAATTTTTCGTGGTTGGTCGGAGACAATTTCCTCGTTAACCAACTTTTTGATTTTTCGTGGTGGAGTAGTA
>CM055267.1:137198153-137241376 GCA_029237695.1 Conchocele bisecta | reverse complement strand
CATTGAGTCATAAGTCAGTATTTAAGGTGATAACTTACAGTCAGGGAACACATTAATGACAGTATAACACTGCAAGTACTGAAATACGACAAAAAAAATCTAACAAGTTTCTAAACGTTACAAAGTGCCCGCTATACAGATATAATCATTTAGTAATATTTTTTGTTTACTGATAGTGACACGCGCGGTGGTATCAGGCTATGTTCATATGCAAATGAGGCATGATATGTTTTAATTATTTATACTAAAGAAATGCGTCACCTGAAAAAATAATATTTTCGACAGATTTTAAAGTATGATCATTGCACATCATAAAATAAATACAGAGATTAAAGAGTAATGTCCGTTAACATTTTAAGCAAACATGGTTATCGCCCCTCATATCAGTGTGTATAAATTTACGTCTGATATAACATGTATAATAATGCCAATCAGTACTGGGATAATGGCGCATGAATGTTTATTTTGCCAGAAAATGTCTCAGATGATGTCTCTGATGTAAAGAACATTTTGTACCTACTGAGTGGGCATGTACCTTTAAGGGTTAATGAAACTGTAACACCAGCAATCAATCAAGCAATCAATCTAGTTTAATCTTGTAGTACCCTATGTTCAGTACTTTCAGTATTTTGATTACTTATGTATTCATGGAAAGTTCATTTTCTTTCGCAGTATATTTTATTACTTTGTGTTTCACGAAACATGTCCAAATGTTATGGCTATATCCACAATGTAAAACAATCTGTTATTTGATAATATTAAATTTTAGCTAAATCTAAGAACGAGACTTCTTTTTGTTTGATGAAATTTGGTCAAATATTAAAAAAAAAAAATTTGTATGAGAATTAACAACATGGGGGAAAAAGAGCTGAAGGAGCTGGACTGAGAAGAAGATTTTTTAAGAATTTATGCTATTTTTAGATGGCGGCCATCTTGGATTAGCGATGACCTCCATTTTAACAAATCTGAAAAGGCTTCAACAATGGACCATAACTTTTAAGTTTGGCTACCATGGGCCAAGCGGTTCATGTGAAGAAGAATTTTGAAATCTCTAATAAAAGAACGACCTTTTGACATTTCGGCGGCCATCTTGGATGACATAACAATCCGATTTCGACAAAAAATACACCAGAGTGATCGCCTCATTGATACCTTCAACTTGATATATAACATGACCATATTCAGCAAAAAATAAAATTTGACCCCAATTTGACCCCACGGGCCACGCCCATTTTTGACCCAGGGGTCACCATTTTTAACAACTTTGAAAGAGCAATGTACATCGATCATTCCTACCAAGTTTCGTCGAAATCCGGTTGGCGGTTCTTGAGAAGATTTTTGAAGAATTTGTGCTATTTTTAGACGGCGGCCATCTTGGATTACGTAATGACGTCATTTTAACAATTTTGTAATCCCCCTACCTAAGGACCATGACCATGAAGTTTGGTGACTATAGACCCAATGGTTACCGAGGAGAAGACGTTTGAAAATGTTCACGGACAACGGACGACGACGACGACGGACGACGACGGACGACGGATACATTGCGGTAACAATAGCTCACATGAGCTTCGCTCAGGTGAGCTAACAACAATTTAAAAAAGCTGAGTTGTTGTTATCGACCCCCCCCCCCCACACACCCCGCCCCCCACCCCGGCACTGTTTTTTTATTGTACCTTGGACGTTTCAGACCAATACATGTAATTGCCGAGTTGTTGTTGTTGTTATTTATAAATAATTTCCTGCGCTGTTTTTTTTTTCCATACCCATGATGTTTTGGACGATTACATGTACAATCGAACCTGTTGACAGGTGGCCGTTGTTAAAAAAAAAAACGTCTTGGTTGTATACACTTCCATCTGACGATTCGTTATTGCACGATCGTGGAGTGGGTCTGCGTTTTATCTATTAAAAATTGCATAAAAATGGCAGAAATAGTCAATTAAATTCATTTTGTTATGTCATCTTATTTTATTGTTATTGTTTTTTAACCTGGCCTCGCTTTGGTAATTATATTCAAAGGGAAGTAATTATCTACATGATTAAATACATCCCGCAGCTTGCTTTGGTGCACCATTTAATAGCTCATCGTAATTGCACGTAATTAGCATGACCATTAGTATTTTACTTTCTTATTCTCAATTGCACGCCATCATTTGAAATTAATAACGCTCTTTATTAAAATGCCTGTGAAAACCGCGATTGTTTGTAACGAGCAAATTTTATTGAATGTGTCAATTTGAGTAATGGATAATCCCACGCAAGATAGGTGTCCAAACTGGCAAAGAACACCAGGGCCCGGTTGCTCAAAGCTTCTGTTAGCTTAACAGACTGTTAAATCCTTAGCATTGCTAAGGATTTAACAGTCTGTTAAGCTAACATAGCTTTTGAACAACCGGGCCCTGGCTTATTTGATTTCTGTCCAATGTCTATCCTGATCAAGCCCAAACATTTACGTAGCCTATGACAAAGTTGCATTGTCCACTGACGTAATTATTGATGGGCGGACTATGCGAATCCACCACCTGTAGCCTATTTCATCAACATTGCAAAGTATACTTTAGTAGCAAAGTATACTTTGAGGGAGAAATTTTCAATTTTATGATAAATTTATTAATTTTTATTATACTGAATTTATTACATTATCACAGCCAATTTGGCTGTGATTATGTAATAAATTCAGTATAATAATTCTGCATACTTTTAATCATGAAATATATACATTTGTTAGTTCTATATATGAAATAATGCATTTCAGGAAAAATAAATGATTGCTCCCTCAAAGTATACTTTGCTAGGAAAGTATACTTTGCTCGGAAAGTATACTTTGCAATGTTGATGGAATAGGCTACAGATCTGGCCGCTAATGCAATAAGCCAGGATTTGTCAGAGATAGAGACCCAATTCACATAAACAAGTTTGCCGTGTCATAAATAGACTGGTTCCCGGTAGTATTGTTTCGCTAGGCACGCATCAGACAGGGTACCAGTCTAGTGACGAATACGAAACTGACGTCAGCAACAGCATGTATTGATCTTTTGATACGGCTTTGTGCCCCGAGGCTTGAAATTTACATTTGGTAAATCTTGACAAGCGCTGTGTTTGATGTCGGCAAGCTGATTTTATAACTTTCTTCGGGGAATTGCATAATACATATCGTGAATTACCGTTGCGTCATGCAATATTTTTCATGGCAAAACGACACCGACCGATATGGGCCAGGTAAATGTTTTCAAAAGAATTCAAATGATAGCGGCCAGATTGTGATTCGGCAGAGAAAATGTCGACCAATTTCTGGAAGTCGGCGTGACGTATCACTAGTCACGTGACCCAATATGTTTGGGGGATAGTTGATACATTTTGCTCTAAAATACATCATTTTTATACCAGAGTATTTCACATTTAGAACTACAAAAATACTAATTATTTTTCAATGACCATTTAACACATTATAAATCTGCATTTAAATTTGATTTAGCGATTGGAATTTAGTTGTTTGAAGCGTTCAAAAATGATTAAATTATATAGCAAAACGGGTCAGTTTTCCCCCTGCTCTCCTCGACAGGGGAGATAATTATAACATGCAGGTGCGCGAAATGGATGAAGTCTGACTTCCAGAATGTGACACAGGGTCGAAACAAGTAAGGCGCGAACTGTTTAGAATACGAATCTGTGGCTACTTTTCCAATTTCAAGATGTTACCGTAAAGACAAACAACAACAACAAATATAAAAAAAATCTTTATTTTATTAATTTTTGGTCATGTTTGTCGATATTTTTGGGTGGAAAAAAATGCTCTTGTATCCAAACGTGTGTATAAGACGTAGGGGCTTTGTCGGATGAAGATCTGGGCAAAAAAAGTGTGTTTAATACAGGCAAAAATACAGTTATAAAATGAAGGCAAATTCTTAAAATTTAAACAATATATTTATTTCAATATGATAAGTGATATACATACCGTATTCTGCCAATTATAGGTCGCAAGAGTGTATAAGACGCACCCCTATTTTCAGTCCAAAATCTGGGGGAAAATGTCTACATGAGATTATAAGACGCACCAATCGCCAAGTTGTTGTTATTGATTTCCCCCCACTGTTTTTTTATTCGTACCTTGGACGTTTTTGTCTGTATTTTCCCTATCATAGTTTGCTATGTCCGTAATTTGCCGACTCTATGTCCGTGATTCCCCGGTCCGTATTTCACAGATTTCTAGTATCTTCAATTACACTGTAAACTCGGTAGTACACGCTTCACTATATATAACACGTGCTCGGTTAGTACACGGTTGTGCATTGGCTCCCGATTTGTTTGCCTATTTGTATATCAAAATCGTGTTAAATGTGTAACAGACTATTGTTAGAAATCGTGTTATATTTGCGATCATATTGCTGCCGAAAGAGGTATTATATTATAAGTTATTGTGATTCTACACACGCTATATGGTGTAATATTGCCCGTCTGAAGGTATGTTCACCCTCGGCTACCTTCAGACGGGCAATATTACACCATATACAGTGCAGTCTCCATTTTTGTTCCACCGTAGACAACACTTGCAAACTCAACGCGAACGCAACGCGAACGCAACGGTTTGCTGTAGCGTTGTATACGTTGTTTAAACGTATAATACGGTTCATACACGTGTAATACACATTGTCAAACCGTTTAGTTTTAAAGCGTGTAATACGTTTAGCTTCAAGGCGTATAACACGCTTTGGCGTATACATATGTAGCGAGGTGAAATAGTTGAAACGTGTACAACGCTTTACCTGGAAGCGTGTAGCTATATGAAAGCGTTGAAACGTGTACAACGGTTACACATTTTTAAGCGAATACCTGTTTGGCCCCGATCGCTTCGAGGCGTCCTTGTTTCGTCCCTTTTTTTTTTTTTTTTTTAAAATATCGCGAATAACATCCCTCAGATCGAGTTCAAAGTACATCGGCGGTGTGATTTAGCACTTCAATTGATCCTTAATCCCTGATGCCTAATGAGTCACGCTTTTAACACGACAGATGTACGTTGTCGTTTATCAAATGTTTGCGAATTGTAGATCACGTGAGCCGGCTCATCAGGATCTGCGGCATTCCTACGTACATGTACATTTTATATACACAAAAATTACCCCTAATACAGCGTAATGTAACAGTTCCTAACTTAATATGGAATAGCCCGGGCCGATAGTCCGTGTCAGTTACTTGGGGTTAAATATTACGAACACAGATAAACACAGTGCATGGTTTCTTTATTTTATTTTAACATCATCAGAAATGGCGAGTCTAGGAACTCTCGTATCTTTACGCTGAAGCCAGTCTATTTCAGTCACTAATCCGCTATACACCTGTCCCACGCGTGAAACTGAATACACAGCGAGCTGCACACTGGTTTAACACGGATATGGCCCGCGGATATGTGTCATAAATTACTTGGGGTCAAAACCGGTAAATTTACAAGGTTTATAGCGAAATAGCAGCCGACTGGCAATTTTTCTCGGACCGATTTTTACGGGGGAAGACTATTTTCAAAATCTACAATCGGTCTGAGAGTTCAAAAAATCGGTCCAGAACCGGAAAACTGAAAATTTTAGAAGCCCTGCAGTCTAGAAGTATATATACACACACGAAGAACGATCTGAGCATGCGCATTCTACGCGATACACGGTTGGCATACCAAAACGTGTAATGCGTTAAAACCCGTGGAAACGTGTTATACGTATAACACGGTTTCATCTGTACGGTGCTGTGTATATGTAGAAGCGTGTAACCGTTTGTCAAAGAAAGCGTTAAATCGTTTAAACGGTTTACCTTAGCGTTGTATACGTTTACAACTGTTGTATACGTTTACAACCGTTGTACACGGATTACACGCTTTTGAAACTCAATGCGTTGAACACGGTTTGTTCGACTTTCGCGCATGCGCAAGAGTGGGGAAACGCAACGCATGGCCGAAAACGTATTACACGTAGACGACACACTGTTTGAAAGGCAACTAACGGAAACTCCACGGATATGCAACGCACAACACTTTGTACACGTATAAACCCGGAACATTTTGACAGAAACGACTGTAGCCTGTGTAGAATCACAATAACGTATTTGTCATACCTCATACCGCAGATCATTTATTTGGCCGTATAAACATATCTCTTCTTTTGATCTTTGCGTTTTTTCAGGAAGAAAAATAATCAGAGTCTTAAAGGCCCAACTGGGATATAAAAGCCACCAGATGGCGCTGGGCAGGCTTTTTGATAATTTTATGCATGCTTCACTTCAGGGACACATTTTCAGATATTTTAGAAATACCACTGAACAAATAATTACACTATTTCACACAGACATAGATAATACAACTATGAAAGGTTTAGAAACATTTGGATTTAAGAAAACAAATGTAAATGTGCTTTTTAAGTAATACAATGTACTCAACTGACAACTGATTCAAACTTGCCGGGCGGAGCGTAGCTGTTACATATGTAATTCATTCATAGAGCTGAGTTCATGACCCGACATTGTAAACAACCCCACGTGTTTAGTGATAACGCTAACAGCTATAACTGCATGTATGGTCAACATCAGACAGTGTGCCAGCCGCACAACTTTGATTTTGGACAGTAATATCAAATTAAATGTGTGGTTGGTATGCACATAACAAGGTGAATGAAACAAAACCATGGTTTAATAGACCAGCAAGAGAAATATTTTACCTAGAACTTGATACAGTGACTGCGAAAATGCAGTATATACTAATTATAAACAGCATACACTCGGGTTAGTATGCACAGTCACAAAACAGCATGTATGTGCAGTCTGATCTGGAATTTACATGACTACATGAATTCAAGTTTGCTAGCACTGCAGCCTTATTTCCTGTATCCTAATACATACCAGTATGGCTATTTCAACATTGGTCTCTAATTAGCTGTCGGCATATATTATATCTGCAGCAATGCAGTCTAACTGGGACGGGGTTATCTGTTACACATTGTTATCAAATACCGACTTATTACAAACACATATTCTTATATATTGGTTACTACTTGTACTTACAAAATACATCGGAGATAGGAACCTTGTACAGGTCCAGAAGTACAATATAGGTTTCACTATATATACATGACACATTCTAAGTAACGGACACGTGGACAAGTTATGACATGCATTTCCCCGGATCAGCTGGTGCGTCCTCGCAGCCTCATCAGGATCTACACTGTTAAGTTTGGTGGTCATTCATGGTGGCTCTCATTAATGATGTAAACTGCATCATGCTGTAGTCATGTGCTATCTGATTGTGAGTTAAACTGATCAAACACTCAATAATCCCCATTTTGTCATTGTGTAACACATGGAAAGGTGTTTCATTCAATTTTACTTCTTTCTATTTTTAATAATTTATATAATAGCATCAGAATACTCTTTGCTTTGAAATAGTTAGCAGCAAAATACTATATAAGTTTTAACACTTTTAGTAAATTCTCAATCATTTTCCTGCACAAATAAAACATACAGATACTATTAGAGGGACTGGTATACATTGTATCATTTGTGTGTTTTATGGGACCGCACGTTTGATAACAAACCTATATACCATATATCTAGATACTGGTCAGTACAGAAACACCAACACTGGCTATCCAGCAGCCCCCTCACTGTTCTACATTGGGAGCAGACGACAAACATGTGCTGCTGTTTATGTATTCTATTTATAAAGCCAGTGTATAACTGACAGGCTAGGGACACTATCAGTAATTGGATATGCCCCTCCTACTAAATTCGGTACCAGGGCACCGATTGTTGGGCCTTTAATATAAAGGCGTAAATGAACATTTTGTTTTTTTATTAAACAAAAACAAACTAAATATGGAGTAAGAAATCCATCGAAAACGACTTTATGACAGTTTTTTTATATCGTGTAATTTAATTTATATTCCACTGCTCTATTGATCTGCTCTCCCTTTGGCGTCTCTACAAGAATGCGACTGGTTCCCAAACATTCGCTGTCATTGCTATGCCGCGTTTCGTGCGTGGAACCCATAGTTTGTGACCTAAATATAGCCTGTCACGAAGCCAAGTGTGTTGAGATTTGAAAACACTAAACAAAAGGGACTGTTTGTGGCGGGCATCGCTCATATTTTGATGAGCGAAGAATATTTATGGAAAAATAAACAATAAAGACTGGTTTTGAGTGTACAATTTGTTACTTTTATTGATCAATTCTGGGTTTTATTGTGTTTAGTGAGGAATACAATTCGCAATCGCTAGACGCTTGCAAAATGTGTCTTCATTGGACGCGAGGCGCCGGAGGGGAATCGCAATTCCTCTTATGTCCGACGGCCTTGGCAGGTCATATAATATATATGACCAGGCAAGCTAGCCAATCAAAAGCCGAGAAACTTATCTGCGGTATGACAATGTTAATTATTGATTGCGGTATGTATTATCTCTTTTCAACACCATTTACGGAAACTATTTTCGTCATCAATATCGGCGAAATATGGCGACAGATCTGCGTATCATCCAGTGTTTTTTTAACCCGTTCCTTTCGGAATACACATTTACGGATATGAACTTTATTAAATATTTTATTTTTATTTTTGTTATTTCTCACTGAAAGTATATGTTGTGACCACTCATTTGAACCGTCTCGACGAAACGGTTTAAATGGTGGTCGCGGCATATACTTCTGAGTGCATAGAAGGAAAATATTTAGGATTTTCCACAAACATAAGCATATCCTCAGCATGAAATGGGTTACTGATTGCCCCCATGATGCGAGGATGAAGGTCGCACGTTCTGAATGTATGCGGCACATCAAAAGGTGTGGTGACCAATCAGTGCAATTTCAAAACATAGCAAGGTTACACAGTATACAGCCTCGTGCTGAATGATGACATAAGATAAACACCTGTTAGTTGACACAACTGGGTGTTATCGATTTTTTTCCACAAAGCAACACACAACTTTCGCCTAGGCAATAATTCAAAATCAGTTGTATCTTCCGTAAATGACGCTGAAAGCCACCTATAGCTATGACGAATTTGCATTGTCCACTGACGTAATTATAATGTTTTTAATTAGAGATTGGCGAACATTGTAAACCATGTGCAGACTACGCGAATCCATCGCCTGGTCTGGCCGCTAATGCAATAAGCCGGGATTTGTCAGAGATAGAGACCCAATTCACATAAACACGTTTGTCGTGTCATAAATAGAGTCTGGTTCTCGGTAGTATTGTTTCACTGGGACGCATCAGACAGGGTACCAGTTTAGTGACGAATACGAAACTGACGTCAGCAACCGCGTGTATTGATATTTGATATGGCTTTGTGCTGTAAATCTTGACACGCGGTGTGTTTGATGTCGGCCAGCTGACTTAGGCTTGCCACTTTCATCAGCATCGTGTAAACACACAGTTTCGAAACAAATGATTTATAACTTTCATGGAATTGCATTATGCATATTGGGATTTACCATTAATGGCGTCATGCAATATTTTTCACGGCAAAATGACAAAAATGAGCGATATGGGTCCGGTAAATGTTTTCAAAAGATAATTAAAATGATAGAGGCCAGATTGTGATTTGGCAGAGAAAATGTTGACCGGATCTGATCTTGGTATACACTGTTCGCCTTCGGTATAGAAAATGTGTACCGAATGTGACACAGGGCCGGAATGAGTAAGGCGCGAACTGTTTAGAATACGAATCCATATTTCCAATACCGGATGTTACCCCAAAGACTAACAACAACAACAAATATAGGAACGTATTTTATTTTTTTGGTCGTTTATGTCAATATTTCGGGTGGAAAAAATGCTCATGTATCTAAATGTATTTATAAGACGCAGGGGCTTCTGGGATACAAATCTGAGTAAAAAAAATGTGACTTATAATCGCAAGAATACGGTACATGTAATACATACAGTTTGAAACAGGCGCCGGATTAGTTTTTGTTTTTTTGTTGGGGTTTGACGGCCTATCAACAGCTAAGGTCATTTAAGGCCGGTCAATGGGTTTAGTACTAAATCCCATATATTACCTGTACAAGTACATGTTCAAGTACATGTACAAATGGGGGGAAAATCCCAAAATCACAATAACAAAACTATATATTCAGCCCTGAAATCAGAATAATCCTGATCTGATGTCAGGTACTCGCCACACCATAATCACTTGGCCCCTCCCAAAATCTTACTACTTTTATAATGGGCAATAACCCAATTCAACTCCCAGGTAACTAAAGAGCCAAAGATAAAAACGTACCTGAGGATTAGAAAACGCTTATGTGAATTCTTCTGCTAAAATTTAATATTATCAAAAGTGTGCCAAAGGTCACAATATGTGCCGTTGAGGCAACGCCAGTCAACAAGGAGAGATAAGTCACTGAAACCAATAGGGTTCTTCAACTTGCCTTGATAGACATGTATACCGAATTTGGTTTCGATTTGTCAAGTAGAACTCGAATTATTGCGTGGACAAGGATACTGTCCGCAAACTGAAAATGGCCGCCAAGAGGAGTAAGTCATCAGAAAGTTTTGAAAACCACTACACTTCTTTGTCTTGCCATGATAAATATGTACACCAAATATGTACGATCGGTCAAGTAGAATTTGAGTTACGCATGGACAAGGACAATGGAGTCGGAAAATTAACAAGAGCTGTAGGAGAACAGCATAGCTCGACTACGAGGGTTGTCGATGTACACATAGCTTGACAAACAAGGTGGCCGCGGCCTGCATAAAAACCTTAACCAAGGTTGACTAAAAACCTTAACCAAGGGAAATTAAGTAAGTAATTCAAGGTTAAATGTAGGTCAATGTGGCTGCGGCCTGCATAAAAACCTTAACCAAGGTTGCATAAAAACCTTAACAAGGTTACTAAAAACCTTTAACGAAGGGAAATTAAGTAAGTAATTCAAGGTTAAATGTAGGTCAATGTCAGATATAGGTCAGGGGTTATTGATGTACATCACTAGGAGATGAAGTTTTCCAAGTATGGTTGCTGTAGGCCCAGGAATATTCCATATACAAGCTTGACTAAAAATCTTAACAAAGGGGAAATAAGAAAGTAATCCAAGGATAAAAGAAGGTCAAGGTAAAATATAGGTCAGGGATTATTGATGTACATCACTAGGAGATGAAGTTGTCCAAGTATGGTTGGTGTAGGGCCAGGAGTATTGCATCTACAAGCTTGACTAAAAACCTTAACCAAGGAGAATTAAGTAAGTAATTCAAAAGGAAATGTAGGTCAAGGTCAAATATAGATCAGGGGTTATTGATGTACATCGCTATGAGAAAAGGTTGCCCAAGTATGGTGTTAGTATGCACAATAGTATTCCATGTACAAGCTTGACTAAAAACCTTAACCAAGGGGAATTAACTAAGTAATTCAAAGTTAAATGTCGGTCAAGGTAAAATATAGGTCAGTGGTTGTTGATGTACATCACTAGGAGATGAAGTTGTCCAAGTATGGTGGGTGTAGGGCCAGGAATATTCCATATACAAGCTAGACTAAAAACCTTAAACAAGGGGAATTAACTAAGTAATTGAAGAGGAAATGTAGGTCAATGTCAAATATAGATCAGGGGTTATTGATGTACATCCCTATGAGAAAAAGTTGTCCAAGTATGGTGTCTGTATGCACACTAGTATTCCATGTACAAGCTTGACTAACAATCTTAACCAAGGTTGACTAAAAACCTTAACCAAGGGGAATTAACTATGTAATTCAAGGTTAAATGTAGGTCAAGGTCAAAAATAGGTCAGGGGTTGTTGATGTACATCACTAGGAGATGAAGTTGTCCAAGTATGGTGGGTGTAGGGCCAGGAGTATTCCATATACAAGCTTGACTAAAAACCTTAACCAAGGGGAATTAACTAAGTAATTCAAAAGGAAATGTAGGTCAAGGTCAAATATAGATCAGGGGTTATTGATGTACATCGCTATGAGAAAAGGTTGTCCAAGTATGGTGTCTGTATGCACAATAGTATTCCAAGTACAAGCTTGACTAAAAACCTTAACCAAGGTTGACTAAAAACCTTAACCAAGGGGAATTAACTAAGTACATCACTAGGAGATGAAGTTGTGCAAGTATGGTGGGTGTAGGGCCAGTAGTATTCGATATACAAGGTTGACTAAAAACCTTAACCAAGGCGTGACGGTGATGCCGACGCCGACGCCGCCGACGCCGCCGACGCCGCCGACGCCGACGCGACAACATAAGCTCTACTTATTCTTCGAATAGTCGAGCTAAAAATGGCCGTGATAAACATGTATACCAAATTTGGATGGACAAGCTGTGCCCGCCCACCGGACGCCCACCCACCCGCCCGCCCGCCCGTACAAGACGAATATATAATATGTGTATAAAAAATAAGTTTTTCCATTGTTAGTAATATACTGGTAGCTGTAAAATTTGGGCAGGTTTTGTGAAACAGACCTTAGAAACTCACCAGGAGCACAGTCACATGTGAATCCCGGGCTGCTAGTGTCGATGCTGCATGTGCCGCCATTCTGACAATTATCTGGCTCGACACAGTGGTCCACCAGAATATGGCAACCTTCACCAGCGTAATCTAAAAAACAATTATCATGTATGTTTACCACAAGAAAAACAATGGAACAGAAGTCGTCAATATTTATAGGTTATTTGATTTGTATGTGGATATATGCACGTGTTCGGCAGCGCCCAATATCCTAGTCGCGCAATATCCTCTATATAGAAATATAGCAAGTCAAATTACTGACTGGACGGTCACACTCCATGCTGGTGTCTGTATATGAACATTGGACTGTCCATCATTCACACACTTCTAGTCACGATACTACAGTCCCGTATCCTCTATATAGATATATAGCAAGTCAACTTACTGACTGGACAGTCACACTCCATGCTGGTGTCTGTATATGAACATTGGACTGCCCACCATTCACACACTTGCAGTCACAACACTACAGCCCCGTATCCTCTATATAGATATATAGCAAGTCAACTTACTGACTGGACAGTCACACTCCATGCTGGTGTCTGTATATGAACATTGGACTGTCCACCATTCACACACTTGTAGTCAAGATACTAGTCCCGTATCCTCTATATAGATATATAGCAAGTCAACTTACTGACTGGACAGTCACACTCCATGCTGGTGTCTGTATATGAACATTGGACTGTCCACCATTCACACACTTGCAGTCACAACACTACAGCCCCGTATCCTCTATATAGATATATAGCAAGTCAACTTACTGACTGGACAGTCACACTCCATGCTGGTGTCTGTATATGAACATTGGACTGTCCACCATTCACACACTTGCAGTCACAACACTACAGCCCCGTATCCTCTATATAGATATATAGCAAGTCAACTTACTGACTGGACAGTCACACTCCATTCACACACTTGCAGTCACAACACTACAGCCCCGTATCTTCTATATAGATATATAGCAAGTCAACTTACTGACTGGACAGTCACACTCCATGCTGGTGTCTGTATATGAACATTGGACTGTCCACCATTCACACACTTGTAGTCAAGACACTACAGTCCCGTATCCTCTATATAGATATATAGCAAGTCAACTTACTGACTGGACAGTCACACTCCATGCTGGTGTCTGTATATGAACATTGGACTGTCCACCATTCACACACTTCTAGTCACGATACTACAGCCCCGTATCCTCTATATACCGTATTTACCGTAAATTTCCGGACACCCTTTATTTTCGGACAAGCTCATTTTGTAGAAAATTAATTATTTTCATGTACTCTTAATTTTCGGACAAGCTAACATTTGATAATATTCTCAAATCGTAAATTTTCGGACACGAAAATAGGCAAGTGCGCCCATAAAATTTGTTGTTGTTGTAGCTCAAATTGACATTTCCTGTTTCGCGCTTACTTTCCGCGGCACCGTGTAGGCCAGAATGGTATAATAAAAACATTTTTAATTAAAGTTGTTTACTATGTTACATTATGTTATAGTACAGCGCGACCCCGTTAGTACACGGAAGTCCGGCGACATACAACCTTCCGTGTTGCTTATCCGAACCGTGCTATATCCGCCTGTTTTCTTCACTAGACTTGTAACATTTCATCGATCGATAACGCCTAGGGCGTGTGTCGGCTTCCCTGTGGCGATACACACTTACACAGAAGCTGCTATACTGTGTATATAGCAAGAAAAGTGATATACTAGCTGTGACCCTGATTAGATTAATTTATTCGAATTTGAAAGCATAATCCCACCGAAAATTCCGCATGAACTCTGAATTTTGTGCCAACTTTTCAACACCATTTACGGAAAATATTTTGGAAATCAATATCGGCGAAATATGGCGACAGATCTGCATATAATCAGATTTTTTTTTAATCCATTCCTTTCGGAATACACATTTACGGGTATGAAATTATTTTTGTTATTTCTCAATGAAAGTATACGATGTGACCACTTATTTGAACCGTCTCGACGAGACGGATTAAATGGTGGTCGCGGCATATACTTCTGAGTGCATAGAAGGAAAATATTTGTCCACAAACATAAGCGTATCCTGAGCATGAAATGGGTTACTGCATGATTTTCCCGTGATGCGATGATGAAAGTCGCACGTTCGCGACGTCTGTGGGACATCAAAAGGCGTGTTGACCAATCAGTAACATTTCAAAACATAGCCTAAAGGTCACACCTCATTCGATGACGCAATGACCCAATGACCGATATCCTGTTCCATCAGCTGCAACGTCACGTGACAAGCTCGTGCGTTGAAAACTGTGTTTACTCATATGGTGAGCACAGGTGGAAGACTTGGACCCATGACACCAAAATAAATTCCTATTTAAAAAATCCCATTATCCCACCCACCTGGTATCGTACTGTACATGACGTTAATAATAGAACGGGATCAAGTGGATATTTTTGTAATGGTTATTTTCTTTGTGTCACACGTCCGACTATTCCACCTGTGGGTTTGAGTACGCACAGAGTTTTCACCCTTTCAACACCACAGACCTGTATAGACATGTTTTGCCCGAAGTGTTATAATATTGCGCCAGTTCATGAGGTAATCAAGCTTATCACGTGAGATTTTCGACGAAGATGAATCTGATAATAGTGTAAATTTTCTGTAAAGTTAACGATATCGAATGTTGACGAATATGAAATTAGTAATTATTACGCATTTGCTCTGAAAATGTTATCAACTTTCCGATATATTTGCAGAAAAAAGTCAAATCATTCTCGGCGAAAATCTCAGTTATATAATGAAGTTGATTATCTCATGCACTGGCTCAATTATGACTTTGCGAAACAAGGCCAGTTGTCACGTACACATTTGTGTACATGCGCTGGGGGCGTGAGCAGTGCTGTAACAATTTAGTTAATCTGGGTTGAGTTAATCTGCGCCACTGATACGCGATCTCCGATTGGTCAGCCTTTACACCTAATTAATATTCCACCAATGGTGAGCGCGAACGCATGCCGGAACAACTAAATCCCGATTATCGAGCACATAACAATTAGCACTGCTTTGTTACTGGGACCAATAATTGATGTTATTCCCAGTTTGCTCGGATTAATTTACGAAATGTGCAAACGTGATCAGCTGCACAATCACATCGGTGAGATAAAAGGAGGCTATGGGTCCATAAAAAAAAAAAAAAAATTAAAAAAAAAATCGTCCATTTTGGCAAAATAAAACCTAAATTTTCGGACACCACTTTTTAAGAATTAATTAATATTCCTAATTATTCGGACACTGACAAAAGTAATTAATTAAAAGTGTCCGGAAATATACGGTAAATACGGTAGATATATAGCAAGTCAACTTAATTGACTGGACAGTCACACTCCATGCTGGTGTCTGTATATGAACATTGCACTGTCCACCATTCACACACTTGTAGTCACGATACTACAGCCCCGTATCCTCTATATAGATATATAGCAAGTAAACTTACTGACTCGGCAGTCACACTCCATGCTGGTGTCTGTATATTAACATTGGACTGTCCACCATTCACACACTTCTAGTCACAACACTACAGTCCCGTATCCTCTATATAGATATATAGCAAGTCAACTTAATGACTGGACAGTCACACTCTATACTGGTGTCTGTATATGAACATTGGACTGTCCACCATTCACACACTTGTAGTCACGACACTACAGCCCCGTATCCTCTATATAGATATATAGCAAGTAAACTTACTGACTCGGCAGTCACACTCCATGCTGGTGTCTGTATATTAACATTGGACTGTCCACCATTCACACACTTCTAGTCACAACACTACAGCCCCGTATCCTCTATATAGATATATAGCAAGTCAACTTACTGACTCGGCATTACACTCCGGCCATGCTGGTGTCTGTATATGAACATTGGACTGCCCACCATTCACACACTTCTAGTCACAACACTACAGTCCCGTATCCTCTATATAGATATATAGCAAGTCAACTTAATGACTGGACAGTCACACTCTATACTGGTGTCTGTATATGAACATTGGACTGTCCACCATTGAGACACTTCTAGTCACAAGACTACAGCCAAATATTCTCTACATAGATATATAGCAAGTCAACTTACTAAATGGACAGTCACACTTCATGATGCCGTTTATATATGAACACTGTCCATTATTCACACACTTGTTGTAGTCAAGACACGGCTTTGTTGGGTCTTCTTCACAATGCCTACCGTAAGTATTAGTGGCACATCTGTAACAAGAAATGACCTGGTTATACAAAGTGTAACTTCTCACTTGCAATATAAAATCAGGAAATATGTCAGTTAAATAATATCAGGCAAACGTATAAAAATAAATGAAATTAAGTGATGTTGAGAGACCAAATTTTTGTGAGAAGGAATGCTGTAGCCTATTTCACCAACATTGCAAAGTATACTTATCTAGCAAAGTATACTTTGAGGGAGAAATTTTCAATTTAAGGATAAATTTATTAATTTTTATTATACTGAATTTATTCCATTATCACAGCCATTTTGGCTGTGATAATGTAATAAATTCAGTATAATAATTCTGCATACTTGTAATCATCAAATATATGCAGTCGTTAGTTCTATATGAAATAATCAATTTTGGAAAAAATAAATGATTAATTACTCCCTCAAAGTATACTTTGCTAGATAAGTATACTTTGCAATGTTGGTGAAACAGGCTACTGATCAAGAAAATGTGACCTGTCGACACACAGTGGCAGATTAGAGAAGCTCCGGGAAACGTCCTAACTGCACCCATGAACACACAGTCCAAACACCAGGGGCCTTGTACGACTAAAATGTTCGTAAGTGCAAATTTAGGAGTGTCTGGGAATTTCAATTGATGGATTTACATTTATTGAACAAGCAGCCTATGCTCAATAAATGTAAATCCAATACATGTAATTGTTTACAAGAAAACGGTGTTACTGTGAAATTTACAGATTAATTTCATTTTGCACTTACAAACATTTTAGTCGTACAACATTTAGTGAAACGGCCCCCATATGCCCCCGACTCTTCTGAGACAGAGAGTATAGCAAGTGAAATACAGACCACACTCATATTATCGAACTGACTTAAGTCAAACTACTAACTCAAGTCAGATTTTTTGCCCCAGGTACACGTTTTCCTACATAATAACTCTCTTTAACACAAAAGTGGCGCGACAAAAAAAATGTCAGATGTGTTTCCACAACCACGTGAAGGTCAAAAAGGTCACGGTCATGTTCATGGTGGCATCAGTGTGTTCCAGATGCTCACATGTATCAAGTATACAAATATTGAAGCAATCCATCAAGTAATATTAAAGTTACATGATGATGAAGAAACTTGTACAAACTTTTTCATGTACACTAACAAAGGTGAAGGTCATGTTAATGGCGGCACGAGTGTGTTCCAAATGCTAACATGTATCAAGTATCCAAATATTGAAGCAATCCATCAAGTAATATTAATGTTACACGATGAGGACGAAACTTGTACAAACTTTAAAAAAAAATATAAAAAAATGAAGGTAAAAACGGTGAAGGTCATGTTAATGGTGACATGAGTGTGTTCCGAATGCTTACATGTATTAACATGATAAGTGTCTAAATATTGAAGCAATCCGTCAAGTAATTTTAAAGAAACTTGTACAAACTTTTTTGACGCAAAAAAATGTCAAGGTGTTTCCGCAAAAATGTGAAGGTACTAAAGGTCAGGGTCGTGTATCAAGTGTCCAAATATTGAAGCAATCCGTCAAGTAACACCATGATGAAGAAGCTTGTACAAACTTTTTGACATTTGTTGAAGTGGACGACGACAATGATGACGGAAAAAGCGGCAACTATAGTCGCGCCTTCTGTTAAAGGAGGAGTCACAAAAAACTAAATTTCGAAGTTAGTTGACCTTAAGCTTGGACATGTGGCTGAATCTGTCGGCTATATTATGAACAAAATAGGATGATGATAAAGAAATATTTGAATTTTAAAGTACATTAAACTAAGGATTGTGTAGATATAAGGTATACCAAAAACAAACGCAAATTTCAAAGTCATTTGACTTTGACCGAGGGCACATGGGCCACATGATGGGCTATGGAATGAAACTAGAAATGTATTCGTGGAACACAGATGCCCTGTCTGCTGTTTTATAACTACTTATAGCGCACAGGCATGCAAAGAGTTAAATACTCATACTTACTCGCAATAATAGTCATGAAAGATATTGTGACATGTAGCTAAACAATTAGCACCGATATTGTCACAATTTTTTACGATATCTTGACAATTTTTGCCGGTGTATCCTGGCACACATGTACAGCTGTACATGTTAAACTGCGATTGACAGGTGCCACTATGGATGCATGGATTGCTCTCACACATGTCGATTTCATTCTGCAACAAGAATGAGAAATGTGGTTTATGGCATTTGTGACCAGTGTAGAACCTGGTCAGATGACACATTCCTGTAGACTAATAATGATCTATATGTTGCTTGTTAGAAGCAGGACTGGGGGCCTTTCACTAAACTTCGTACAACTAAAATGTTTGCAAGTGCAAGATTATGATAGTCTGTAAATTTCACATTAACAATATTATTTTGCTTGCAAATGATTATTGGATTTACATTTATTGATATGCAGTATAAGCTCAAAAAAAATAAATGTAAATCCATCAATTGAAATTTCTAGACACTCCTAAATTTGCACTTACGAACATTTTAGTCATACAGAGTTTAGTGAAACGGGCCCCACGTGTTTTATTGACGAAATGGTGAACAGTCCAGTAGCCCATTTCACCAACATTGCAAAGTATACGTTTCTAGCAAAGTATACTTTGAGGGAGCAATCATTTACTTTTGCTGAATTGCATTATTTCATATAGAACAAACGACTGCATATATTTGATGATTAAAAGTATGCAGAATTATTACCGTATACTGAATTTATTACATTATCACAGCCAATTTAGTGATAATGTAATAAATTCAGTATAATAAAAATTAATAAATTTATCCTAAAATTGAAAATTTCTCCCTCAAAGTATACTTTGCTAGATAAGTATACTTTGCAATGTTGATGAAATCGGCTACTGATCCTGATCCAAGAAGTCCCACTTCTCCAGTTACAGCCATGTATGAGACAAACTATCTGATTTTCTACGAAATGAGATGTGCGATTTTTCATGAAGAATATCTTCTAAGGTACACATGTCTTGTCACATGTAGATGTGAGGATTTGTGACCAATGTAACTCCTGATCAAATGGCACACTCATGTAGCGTGATAATGATCTAAATTGTTGTGTCACGTAAACCTGCCCAACATTTACACCTATTTAAACACCCTAAAATCATTTCTCAACAAAATTTAGTGATGAGCCATCTTTGTATTTTTCGAAATTCAGTCCTATAATGAAGTAATAGCCCGAAATCCAGAAGGGAATAGGGGTTTTCTATAAAAAATATGAGAACAAATCTTACCAGTTTGAAAAACACAGGAATCGAGCCTGCAATAGTCGGTGTTGGTATACCGTATTTTGCCATATATAGGTCGCAAGAGTGTATAAGAAGCACCCCTATTTTCAGTCCAAAATCTGGGGGAAAATGTCTACATGAGAATATAAGATGCACTCAATTTTCCTAACAAAATGAAACAAAAAATTAAAAAAGTTGCAGAGTTGTTGTTGTTATTTATTCCACCGCACAGTTTTTTTATTCGAACCTTGGACGTTTCGGACCAATGCATGTAATTGCCGAGTTGTTGTTGTTATTTATAAATAATTCCTTGCGCTGTTTTGTTTTGTACCCAGGACGTTTTGGACGATTACATGTAACTGAGTCTCATGTCATCACCTACTCAGAATATGACTCAATTATCGCGACAGATTCTCACTAAGAAAACAAATCTGACAATTGAGTAATTGATGTAATTGACGTTTGACACAACTGAGATTGAAGACGCCAATTAGGTATTTCCCACCTTTGATAATAAATGGCAAAGACAACAAATTACAATTTGTCAGCACATGGGAAACCATTCTTGTTTATAATCTAAGCCCATTTTACACGTTGTAGGCACAGATCAGCTTGTAAATCAATGTGCATTACCAAGGATAATAGAGAATAGTAGGTTAGTGCCGTAAATGGGAAAAAATATCTGGCAAGGCACAGGAAACGGGATGGGCGAGGCTCTGCCGAGCACATCCCGTTTCTGTGCCGTGCCAGATATTTTTTCCCATTTACGGCACTAACCTACTATTCTATTTATACTGTCAACACCTACAAATGGCTGTAAAATGCAAAAATAGTATTGACTGGATATCAAAAATGTTTCACGGCACTGTGTTTCACGGCACATACGCATTGTGTTGACGGGATAAAATAAAATACATATACCATTAACTCGGAAATTCAGTCAGTTGAAAAGTGTGAATGAATATGGGGCCAACTGGTTTGGGTAGGAATATACCATTTTTACAAAATAGGTAAAATTTACAAATTTGGTACCCTGGATCGGATCTTGGTATACACTGTTCGCCTTCGGCAGAGAAAATGTCGACCGAATGTGACACTAGGGTCGAAACAAGTAAGGCTGAGAACTGTTTAGAATACGAATCTGAGGCTATACTTTTTCAATTTCAAGCGGATGTTACCCCAAAGACTAACAACAACAACACCAGATATAGAAAAAATCTTTACTTTATTAATTTTTGGTCGTTTTTGTCGACATTCCGGGGTGTAATAAAATGCTCTTGCAAGCAACATGTGTACAAGACGGCTTTGTGGATGAAAATTCTGGGTATAAAAAGTGTGTCAAATAAAAACAGTAACAATTCCAAAAGCAAATGCCGAGAATTTTGTCAAAATACAACATGATCTCGATCATCATCATCTGCACTAAATATTGTATCTATTGACAACGCCAGGCTGAGGCTGCCACACTCTTCCAACAGTGCAAAAATAATTACACAAATCCGCACACATTTACACCGGTGTAAATCTACCTACACTAATTTAATAGTCCTGCCGGTATTTGGCCACTTTTGACTGAACCCGGACTTGGCTTATATACAATGGTTTTTTTGTGATTTGGCATCCAGACCATATATTATTGGAATCCGACGGATGACACTCACAGGTAACGGACCGAAGTCTATAAATACATTAAATATGCCTAAAAGCATCAATAAATGAAAACAAAAAAGCAAAAAAAAGTTTTTTACTCCCTATATAGACATACATATGTCTTATATCTATATATATATTCTAGCTTATTTTTTTTTTAATTTATTGAGGCTTTTAGGCATATTTAATGTATTTATAGACCTCGGTCCATTACTTTAACCTGTGATGACACTTGAGCATTTTCCAAAATCCAAGATGGTTGCACAAAACAGCAAAACCAGGTATTTGCCTCTAAATAGTGTGAAATTGTCAGAAGACAATGAAGCTCGCCTGTTGGCAGCCTTCACTCAAACTTGGCACAGTTGCATAAAAAACATGAATATTATATATAATTGACCTTGGGTTAAGGGGCATGCGGTGGACCTTGACATTGGGGTCAGAGGTGCAAGGTGGGTTGTGGGTTTGCTATAGCATAATATAGCATATTAAGATGAATGCATGTATGAAATATCAATGCGTTCCCTGAAAACAGAAGTAAAACAAAATATAACCTAACGTTAAGTTTATGAATGCACTAAGTTGGTGATTTTCTACAGAATGATAGCTATTCACATGAGGAATGCATGTATGAATGTGCTAAGTTTGTGACCTTGGGGAAAAGGGTGGGGGGGTGGGTCATGGATTTGCTGTAGCACAATAGAGGATCATCAGATGAATGCATGTATGAAATATCAAAGCGTTCCCTGTAAAGAAACAGAAGTTAAACAACATTTACCCCAACGTTAAGTTTATGAACATGCTAAGTTTGTGACCTTGACCTTGGGGTAAGGGTTGAGTGGTGGGTTGTGGATTTGCTACATCATGATAGAGGGTCATCTGAGGAATGCGTGTATGAAATATCAAGGTGTTCCATGAAAGGAAACAGATGTTATAAGAGTAAGACATTTGGGGTGGGCGGTGGGTCATGGATTCGCTATAGCACGATAGAGTTTCATCAGATGAATGCATGAATGAAATATCAAGGCGTTCCATGAAAGGAAACAGATGTTAAGACATTTACCCCAACGTTAAGTTTATGAATGTGCTATGTTTGTGACCTTGACCTTGGGGATAAAGGGGTGGGGGGGTGGTGGGTCATGGATTTGCTATAGCACGATAGAGTATCATCAGATGAATGCATGTATGAAATATCAAGGCGTTCCCTGTAAAGAAATATCAAAGGCGTCTGAAAGAGAATTATAAAAAGACATTTACTCCAACGTCAAGTTTATGATGTTGATCTTGGGGAAAGGGGTGTGGGGGGGGGGGTCATGGATTTGCTGTAGCACAATAGAGGATCATCAGATGAATGCATGTATGACATATCAAAGCGTTGACCTTGGAGCAAGGGTTGGGTGGTGGGTTGTGGATTTGCTACAGTATGATAGAGGGTCATCTGAGGAATGCATGTATGAAATATCAAGGCGTTCCATGACAGAAAACAGATGTTATAAGACATTTAAGTTTATGAATGTGCTAAGTTTGTGACCTTGGGGAAAGGGGTGGGAGGTGTCATGGATTTGCTATAGTATGATAGAGTATCATCAGATGAATGCATGTATGCAATATGAAGGTATTCCCTGTAAATAAACAGCAGCTACACAACATTTACCCCAATGTTAAGTTTATGAATGTGCTAGGTTTGTGACCTTGACCTTGGGGTAAGGGTTGGGTGGTGAGTCGTGGATTTGCTACAGCTTGATAGAGGGTCATCTGAGGAATGCATGTATGAAATATCAAGGCGTTCCATGACAGAAAACAGATGTTAAAAGACATTTAAGTTTATGAATGTGCTAAGTTTGTGACCTTGACCTTGGGGAAAGGGGTGGGAGGTGGGTCATGGATTTGCTATAGTACGATAGAGTTTCATCAGATGAATGCATGTATGAAATATGAAGGTATTCCCTGTAAATAAACAGAAGTTACACAACATTTACCCCAAATTTAAGTTTATGAATGTGCTAAGTTTGTGACCTTGACCTTGGGGTAAGGGATGGGCGGTGGGTCATGGATTTGCAACAGCACGATAGAGTATCATCAGATGAATCCATGAATGAAATATGAAGGCGTTCCCTGTAAATAAACAGAAGTCACACAACATTTACCCCAACGTTAAGGTTTATGAACATGCTAAGTTTGTGACCTTGACCTTGGGGTAAGGGGTGGGGGGTGGTGGGTCATGGATTTGCTATAGCATGATAGAGGGTCAGCAGATGAATGCATGTATAAAATATGAAGGTATTCCCTGTAAATAAACAGAAGTTACACAACATTTACCCCAACGTTAAGTTCATGAACATGCTAAGTTTGTGACCTTGACCTTGGGGTAAGGGTTGGGTGGTGGGTCGTGGATGTGCTACAGCATGATAGAGGGTCATCTGAGGAATGCATGTATGAAATATCAAGGCGTTCCATGAAAGGAAACAGATGTTATAAGAAATTTACCCCAACGTTAAGTTTATGAATGTGCTAAGTTTGCGACCTTGACATTGGGGTAAGGGTTGGGTGGTTGGTCATGGATTTGCTACAGCATGATAGAGGGTCATCTGAGGAATGCATGTATGAGTGAGTGAGTGAGTGAATAGGGCTTAACGTCCGCTTTTCTGACATAGAGGTACAAGCCTCAGGGAGTCTACACGCAGACGGGTCAACGGGGTCGTGTCCCGTATCCACCTGTCCGAGGGGGGTAAATCCCAACTTCAGAACTCAATATTTACAATCAAATATATATTCAGTCCTGAAAATTTAGAACAACCTGATCTGGTGCCAGGCCTCGCCACACCAGCATCATTTATCCCATCCCCTAAAAGTAATCGGATTAGCGCTAATCTTACTTTTATATATGGGGCATAGCCTGACTCAACTCTCACATACAAGAAAGCCAAAAATGTACATGAGGGCCAAATCCGGTATAGTGGGTTCCGGAAAGTATGAATCCAATCGTTAAGCCAGTTTAGTCGCCTTTTACGACAAGCAATGGCTACTGCAGCACTATTCTCAGGATCAGTTGATCCCGCCCCGGTGCCTGCATGGGGCGAATGCATGTATGAAATAACAAGGTGTTCCATGAAAGGAAACGGAAGTTATAAGACATTTACCCAACGTTAAGTTTGTGGACGGCGTCGGCCGACGCCACCGGGGGTATGCCAATACGATACATATATGGTAATGAAAATTATCACTATGGCCAGAAAATGTTCAAATCTGCGATGATAATTAACTGTTCATTACAATCACTTTTAAGTTTCATTTACGGTTAGTATAATGTATTTATTAAATAATCATTCAACTATATACAATTCTAATGGTTTCCAAGATGGGCGCCAAAAATAATGTTTTATATTAATTTCCATTTAACACGTACTGCTCAGCATTGCTCAGTTTTAATGAAATAAATCATACAAACCCGTTTCCAATATGGCCGCCATTACATTAAATAAACATGGTGGCTTACATTGCTTACAAATCCCAATGGGGAGTAATTGTTGAATGGTTTAAATGTGTCAGGATTTATGATACTTATTATATAATGGTAGTATCATTGAATATATTAATTCACACTGGCAAACAATTTCCCCCCGCAATGCATGCAATAAATAACGTGGATAATAATAGGAAGATATGTAGAAATACATATTCAATTTATTTTATGTAAATATTTAAAGTGAAGATGACAAACGACTGACGACCAAAGATATAAGACCGTATATTCAGTTATAATTTCAAATGTGCCACCTGTCATAGGCATATAAACCAGAGGGCAATGGTGGAGGGGGTCCATAAATCCTTAAAATAGGCTGTGGTAGCAGTTCCGCTTTTAATTGTCTGCGAAACATTAATTCTTTGGTAAACAACAGTGGACAGTGACCTGTGAGAGGTTCAACTATCCCAATAGACACCTGTCATTTACTCAGCCATCTGTACCATGTTCATCTATCAGCAGTCGGGGGCGGGGAGGGGGCTGGGGGTCTGTATGGCTGTTTGTATTTTCTAGAGTTTTTAGTATATTTGAGGGCGAGACTCCGCTAGTCATTGATTGCATCTATAGTCTGTTTCACGAAAGCTGCCCAAATTTTAAGGCCATATAAACAATTTAAAAACCATATTTTTTTTCGATAATATTAAATTAAAGGAAAATTTAAGAATGAGCCCTCTTTTTATTTTTCGTGAAATTTGGTCAAATATTGATTTTATTGCGAAAACAAAATTTCCCCATGTTAAATCCCCATAGACATCTTCACGGAGTGAAGATGTCTATGGGGATTTAACATGGGGAAATTTTTTTGAATTTTAGAAATACTGGACCGATTTTTTAAAATTTAACTTGTTTTCTTAGTTAGATCATATCCAAGCTATCTAGCTAGGTTTCGGAGTCAATTTCCAAATTTTTTCGTTTTTTGACTAATCCCACACTCCTTTACCTCTTTTTCCCCCATGTTAAATTCCCATAGAGAAATCAATTTTTCGTAATAAAACCAATATTTGACCGAATTTCACGAAATAAAAAGAAGGCTAGTAGTATATAGGGAGTCAAATAGTATATAGGGAGTCAAAATGATACCACCAAAGGTGGAAGCGTTACTGACCCTGGTTACAGCTCCCAACAGTATCGAAAAACGTGTTTTTGGCCAAATATGAAAAGTAGTCCCCAACAAAAAAAAATAAATGTTGGCGTTGGGTGCCGCAATACAGGCAACAAAACCACCAGCGCAGGTGATATTATTCCGACTCCGATATTTCGAAAAAGAGAAAAAAAAGGGGAAAAACTGGTACTTTTTGTGGGTGCTGGTACACACTTTTGTTTGTTGGATTTTTTTTGGGAAAGTTGTATCCACATTTGGGACGAAAAATCCACAATCGTACTACCACCTCCCAATTGTATCCACATTTGGGACGAAAATCCACAATCGTACTACCACCTCCCAATTGTGGATACGAATTGCACACACACATCCCTTTTTGGGAAAGTTGTATCTACATTTGGGACGAAACATCCACAATCGTACTACCACCACCCAATTGTGGATACGAATTGCACACACACCCCTTTTTGGGAAAGTAGAAGAAAAAATTGTCTCCCAAGAGGCAAACAGAAATGGCAGACGACACCCATCCACATTTTGGACGAAAAACATCCACAATCGTACTACCACCCAAATACAAGCCAACAATTTCTGGAATACCAAACCTGTTTTCCACATGGGATGCGCCCCGATTCCAGAATCGATCCACACCCGATTTCCAAAATGGATCTGCCATCCAAAAACAATTTCTGTTTTCCACATCCACAATCGAACGCCCAATTGAAGATGTGTTTCCCATTGGAATAGACAGACACAATGCCATACAAGGAATGCGAAACATGCGGCAAGGGTTTCGACAAACCCGCAAATCTTCGAAGGCACAGGGACCGCAAGACCCCGTGCAGGCCTCCCACGAGAGAGTGTCCCGGATGTGGAGGGAAATTTGCCACCTACAAGACTCTCTGGCAACATCGCTCGAACAGGTGTCCCGAGGGGCCAGAAGATTGTTTTTCCAAAACAAACACGGAGGGTAGCAAGAAGGCTGCGACCAGGAAGAGGATCCTGGTACTGGAGAGGAGGGTGGTAGAGTTGGAGGAGGAGGTGGCTAGACTGCGGGATGGAAAACGTCGCGAGGGAGCGAACATCGACAGCGACGACGGCGAGACCGATTGGACAGATATGTAGAGAGAGGGGGATTCCCCCCACTTTTTTGCACTGGCCCCCATCTCGACTCCCAACGGCAAACAAAACCTCTCCCCAAAGTAGGTAGAAAAATGATACCACCCAATTGTCCACATTTGGACACATTTGGGAAAAGTGTAGAAAAAATTCGCCTCCCAAGAGGCAAACAGAAATGATACCACCCATTTGTGTATTTGGGCACATTTGGGAAAATTGTAGGAGAAATTCGTCTCCCAAGAGGCAAACAAAAATGATACCACCCAATTGTACACATTCGGACTTTTGGGAAAGTCGAAGAAAAAATGTGTCTCCCAAGAGGCAAACAAAATGATACCACCCAATTGTCCACATTTGGACTTTTGGGAAAATTGTAGAAAATATTTGTCTCCAACCCAAGAGAAAACAGAAATGATACCACCCAATTGTCCACATTTGGACTTTTGGGAAAGTCGAAGAAAAATCGTCTCCCAAGAGCAAAACAAAATCTAGACCACATCGAAAAACAGAAAACCTCTCCCAAAGGAGGTAGACAAATTGGAAACGGCAAGAAAGACAACTCGGTACAGAACAAGAAAGACAAATTGGAAAAGACGAAGAACTTTTTTCTCAAAACGGCTACTCCATGTAGAACGGGTCGCTAGTTTTGGTTTTTTCCTTCGGCGTACCGGACTGTTTTGCGGAGTGCACGAACTGGACGTCGGGGTCTGTTTCGTTCTTCCAGATTCTACAAGACTCTAGGGACACGAATGGGAACAGTGGTTTGCAGACCGTGTACGCCACCACGAGAACCCCGAACCACCACTTCGCATTCTCTACGGTTTTCCAAATGTCGTGCACCTCCCACCTGGATTCCGTCTGGCACTCTTCTTCCTCCGGACACTCGTCTTCCTCCAGGTCGTCTTTCTTCGGATCGTCGGAAATTGCATCCAACAGTCTGCGTTCCAGTGTATCCAACCGGTTCTCCAAACGTCTCTCCATGTCGGACAGGCGCGTCGATTCTTCGAAAGAGCTGGTATCTTCTAGTAGATTCGTGGGGAGCTCGGTGGGGTCTCTGTAGACAGACGCGGGTACTACGGGGGTAGGAGTTTCTTGTTCTTCTAGGGGTTCTTCGGGCTTTGTACTACGCTCTACATCGGCATCGTCCCAGATTTTTCGAAGTCTACCACTACCGATCCCGTACTTCTTCTTTGTTTCGTCGGCTGTAGTCTTTCCACGGGCGGAAATAATTTCTCGAATATTTTCCGGAGACAAGTAGGTTTTTGGCATGTTTGCAAACGTTTCTATCTAGAGGGGGCATTTGCTCGGGAAGGTCGAAATGCCTGCTCGCGATTCCCAGGGGGCTCGGGCTCTCCAGGGTGCTCAGTTTGCTTCCCAGAATTTCTATTTTTGCTATCCTTGTTTGCTAGAACTGGAGAGCCCGAGCCCCCTGGGAATCGCGAGCAGCATTTCGACCACCCGAGCGGACTGGATTTCCTGGCGAGCAATCCGAGCAATTTGGCGAGCAAACCGAGCACACTGGTGCGTAATCCGAGCAATCCGAGCACCGCGAACAAGTATTTCGACCATTTCGAACGATTTGGGAATTCCATGTTGGACAAATGCCCCCTCTAGATAGAAACGTTTGCAAACATGCCAAAAACCTACTTGTCTCCGGAAAATATTCGAGAAATTATTTCCGCCCGTGGAAAGACTACAGCCGACGAAACAAAGAAGAAGTACGGGATCGGTAGTGGTAGACTTCGAAAAATCTGGGACGATGCCGATGTAGAGCGTAGTACAAAGCCCGAAGAACCCCTAAAAGAACAAGAAACTCCTACCCCCGTAGTACCCGCGTCTGTCTACAGAGACCCCACCGAGCTCCCCACGAATCTACTAGAAGATACCAGCTCGTTCGAAGAATCGACGCGCCTGTCCGACATGGAGAGACGTTTGAGAACCGGTTGGATACACTGGAACGCAGACTGTTGGATGCAATTTCCGACGATCCGAAGAAAGACGACCTGGAGGAAGACGAGTGTCCGGAGGAAGAAGAGTGCCAGACGGAATCCGGGTGGGAGGTGCACGACATTTGGAAAACCGTAGAGAATGCGAAGTGGTGGCTCGGGGTTCTCGTGGTGGCGTACACGGTCTGCAAACCACTGTTCCCATTCGTGTTCCCTAGAGTCTTGTAGAATCTGGAAGAACGAAACAGACCCCGACGTCCAGTTCGTGCACTCCGCAAAACAGTCCGGTACGCCGAAGGAAAAAACCAAAACTAGCGACCCGTTCTACATGGAGTAGCCGTTTTGAGAAAAAAGTTCTTCGTCTTTTCCAATTTGTCTTTCTTGTTCTGTACCGAGTTGTCTTTCTTGCCGTTTCCAATTTGTCTACCTCCTTTGGGAGAGGTTTTCTGTTTTTCGATGTGGTCTAGATTTTGTTTTGCTCTTGGGAGACGATTTTTCTTCGACTTTCCCAAAAGTCCAAATGTGGACAATTGGGTGGTATCATTTTTGTTTGCCTCTTGGGAGACACATTTTTTCTTCGACTTTCCCAAAAGTCCAAATGTGGACAATTGGGTGGTATCATTTCTGTTTTCCTCTTGGGAGACAAATATTTTCTACAATTTTCCCAAAAGTCCAAATGTGGACAATTGGGTGGTATCATTTTGTTTGCCTCTTGGGAGACACATTTTTTCTTCGACTTTCCCAAAAGTCTGAATGTGTACAATTGGGTGGTATCATTTTTGTTTGCCTCTTGGGAGACGAATTTCTCCTACACTTTTCCCAAATGTGCCCAAATACACAAATGGGTGGTATCATTTCTGTTTGCCTCTTGGGAGGCGAATTTTTTCTACACTTTTCCCAAATGTGTCCAAATGTGGACAATTGGGTGGTATCATTTTTCTACCTACTTTGGGGAGAGGTTTTGTTTGTTTGTCGTTGGGAGTCGAGATGGGGGCCAGTGCAAAAAAGTGGGGGGAATCCCCCTCTCTCTCATATCTGTCCAATCGGTCTCGCCGTCGTCGCTGTCGATGATTCGCATCCCTCGCGAGGTTTTCCATCCCGCAGTCTAGCCACCTCCTCCTCCAACTCTACCACCCTCCTCTCCAGTACCAGGATCCTCTTCCTGTCGCAGCCTTCTTCTTGCTACCCTCCGTGTTGTTTTGGAAAAACAATCTTCTGGCCCCTCGGAACACCTGTTCGAGCGATGTTGCCAGAGAGTCTTGTAGGTGGCAAACTTCCCTCCACATCCGGGACACTCTCTCGTGGGAGGCCTGCACGGGGTCTTGCGGTCCCTGTGCCTTCGAAGATTTGCGGGTTTGTCGAAACCCTTGCCGCATGTTTCGCATTCCTTGTATGGCATTGTGTCTGTCTATTCCAATGGGAAACACATCTTCAATTGGGCGTTCGATTGTGGATGTGGAAAACAGAAATTGTTTTTGGATGGCAGATCCATTTTGGAAATCGGGTGTGGATCGATTCTGGAATCGGGGCGCATCCCATGTGGAAAACAGGTTTGGTATTCCAGAAATTGTTGGCTTGTATTTGGGGTGGTAGTACGATTATGGATGTTTTCGTCCAAAATGTGGATGGGTGTCGTCTGCCATTTCTGTTTGCCTCTTGGGAGACAAATTTTTCTTCTACTTTCCCAAAAAGGGATGTGTGTGCAATTCGTATCCACAATTGGGTGGTGGTAGTACGATTGTGGATGTTTCGTCCCAAATGTAGATACAACTTTCCCAAAAAGGGATGTGTGTGTGCAATTCGTATCCACAATTGGGAGGTGGTAGTACGATTGTGGATTTTCGTCCCAAATGTGGATACAATTGGGAGGTGGTAGTACGATTGTGGATTTTTCGTCACAAATGTGGATACAACTTTCCCAAAAAAAAATCCAACAAACAAAAGTGTGTACCAGCACCCACAAAAAGTACCAGTTTTTCCCCTTTGTTTTCTCTTTTTCGAAATATCGGAGTCGGAATAATATCACCTGCGCTGGTGGTTTTGTTGCCTGTATTGCGGCACCCAACACCAACATTTTTTTTTTTGTTGGGGACTACTTTTCATATTTGGCCAAAAACACGTTTTTCGATACTGTTGGGAGCTGTAACCAGGGTCAATAACGCTTCCACCTTTGGTGGTATCATTTTGACTCCCTATATACTACTAGGCTCATTCTTAAATTTTCCTTTAATTTAATACTATCGAAAAAAATATTGTTTTTGAATTGTCTATACTGTATAGCCGTAAAATTTGGGCAGCTTTATTTTAACTGCGCCTCACGGTTACGGAAAGTAGTTCGGCGTGGGAGTTTACTGGGATATAAATTTTGGACACAGACTTGCTACGGGCCAATCAAATGTTAGGGAATTGTGTAAATATTTTTGTGCTGGAATTATATACAAGTACATCGCTAAAATGTAGTCTCTGCATTTCATACTGTTCCGAAATAAATATTTGACATATTTGGCTAAATGTATGTATGACTTCTGAAAAGCTGTATATCTATGTACATAATTATATAACTATTTACACAAGCCAATATTAGCATGTTTGTAGTCTGAAAAAACTATTCCGGGGTATTCAAACATCAATCTAGTCCAGTTTAAGAAGTATGAACATCTAAAGGTGATCCAGATGGAAACTCATACATCAGTATTACATATTACACAAAGGATGTGCCCATTTTCACTAAATCAATTTACAGCAGTCAAATCATTTGTATTACACAAGCTCATGTGTTACCACGTGTAGCCACACACACTCATAGGACCATCAATCTACGTTTAAGTCCCCATGAATGATAACGTATCTCCATAACATATTATGCAATGTATCAAAATGTTCATCTAAACAATATCACATAGCCTCTATCGAGACACATTACATTTTGGATTTTATTTTACTATGAAATTTAACTATTTGTCTACATGACATTCAAACTATTTACGCAGGCGGTAAGAATCAGGTTTGTGGAAGGCATTTTCTGCCACATTGTACCACAGTTGTGTATTTTGCTGGCTCTTTGGTGTCATCGGAATATATATTTCTCTATTTGACAACAGGTAATGTTATTCTAATGATAAAACCAGATGGCCGCGGCCGCATGATCGAGCCTGCCGAGGCATTTGATGGTCTCAGAGTGTATTTATTTGAAGTTTGATGCCCAATAAGCATACAAAGTTTCAAGCAAATCTGACTTACGGTTACAGAGATAGTAGGTATGTGAAAACTTTAACGCAAATTTTGACAGAAACATTAACGCAAACTTCTAAGTCATTTGACCTTGACATAGGGGCACAGGGGCCACATGAGTGGGACACAGAATGAATACATGGATGATGACTAATAAGCATATGAAGTTTCAAGTCAATGTGACTTAGGACTGCAGAGATTTAAGGTATTTAAAAACTTTAACGCAGATTTCGGACAGATGGACGCACGGACGCACAGACGCACGGACACCCGGACACCCGGACACCCAGACACCCGGACGTCATTGTGATGACTATGTCTTGCTTTCCGCAAGCGGGCTTGATAAAAACTGTATAATCATGTACCATGTACCATGTGTACATTTATTTACTGAATGCAGAATGATATTTAGATTGTACCTATTTAGCACATACATACTACATGTAATTTGTAGCTAATAGACATGTCTTTGCCTCCATATACCCCTATGTGGCATTGACTCAAGATAACAATGGTTTTTTTTAAATGTATTACACCCCTGATGGACAATCACATTCCATTACTGTATCAACCAGAGACATGTATTGGAGTATATCTCATGGACTAACACATGCTGGTGTCATGGCAAGATGCGGGACCTCCTCGGGATAAGGGTATTATCAACTATTTTAAGAAAGTTAAGCTGTATTAAAAATGTACATATAGATCCGTAAATATCACATTTCCTAATTGCAAAAGCGACCATGTTGAAACTGACAGTCATGGTGTCACCGTATATGCTTAGGTTTTTAATCCATTAGTTTCAATAATGTTTAATTAGAAAAAAACAAACACAGCACATGTAGTGGTTAATGTAGAACTGATTACACCAGTGACTGCATGAATTACATATCGTTACTATGTATTGTATTTATTATCCAATGTTTGCAACTCACGACCAAGGGTTAATTTAAATTATTGGCATATGTGAAGACATATGCGGGATGCTTAATGTGGGAGAAAGCCGTGCATGTTTGCAATAAGCATACCCATGTTATTCATCATACCATACTACATACTGCCTTGGCCATTGATTATCAGGCTCGCTTAATTGTGAGAAGTGTGCTCGTTACCAATAATAACATTGTATTCTTTTTCAACTGTCAATCCATTTTGGAAAACTTTTAAACAGTTCTTCAATATTCAAACTGATTGAAATACATCCGTATTTGTATTTGAAAACTAGAAATGGACGCTTGTCGACAAGCGCATGTGTATCCCCCTCCCCAGATACACAAGTAGTTTGAAAAAAGGGTGTTCGAGTTATGCTCCGGAGACAAAATCAATGACGGAAAAACAAAGGGAGATAACTAAAAAATTAGTGATGCAAGAGTTGTCATTCTTGCGTGACACACCTTTTAGGGTCGTGGTCTATGCATGTGTGAAGTTTCATGAAAATATTCCAAAGGGTGTTCGAGTTATGCTCCGGACACGAACTCAGTGCACGAAACAACAGATAACTAAGAAATTAACGACGCAAGAGTTGTCATTCTTACGTGCGACACACCTTTGGGTCGTCTTCTATGCATGTGTGAAGTTTAATAAACTAGAAAATATGTTCATAGAACACGGATGTCCCACATATCGCTTTGATAATAAATGAGGCCAAATTCCAAGTCAAAATTTTCTTTTACCTGAGCGTTAAAAGTTTTTGAAGCACCAAGTATGTGACCTTGACCCTGGGCTTGGCGGGGGCAGGACGAACGTGGATTTGGCACAGGGCGGTAGAGGACCATTAGAGCAATGCATATGTGAAATATGAAGCTGATCCGTGAAAGAAAACAGAAATTATAAGATATTTACCTGAACGTTAAAGTTTTTGAAGCACTAAGTATGTGATCTTAACCCTGGGCTTGGCGGGGGCAGGACGAACGTGAATTTGGCACAGGGCGGTAGAGGACCATTAGAGAAATGTGTATATGAATTATGAAGGAGATCGGTCGAAGGATGAAGAAATTATGAGACATTTACCCGAGTGTTAAAGTTTTGTGACGGACGGACGGACGGACAGACGGGACGACGGGAGGACGGGACGCACGTTCCTACAAATGAATACTTGTTGGGTTTTTACTCTATAAAAATACCCAACAAGAGTACCCAACACTATCCTAACCCTACCCAATAAGATCCCCGTACGCTTACAACAAGTACCCATTCGTGTGTGCGGACGGACGGACGGACGGACGGACGGACGGACGGACGGACGGACGGACGGACGGACGGACGGACGGACGGACGGACGGACGGACGGACGGACGGACGGACGGACGGACGGACGGACGGACGTTCAAACATTTGGGAGTTATGAGTACCGCTATATAAAAGATCAAAGGGTTAGCTCCTAAATATCAAAGAGTTAGCTCCTAAATTTATGAGGCATCGACAATATCAAAGAGATCAAAGGTTACTAACCCTTACCCTAACTCCTAAACCCCCGATGTTGGCCCGGACGGACGGACGGACGGACGGACGGACGGACGGACGGACGGACGGACGGACGGACGGACGGACGGACGGGCGGACGGACGGACGGACGGACGGACGGACGGACGGACGGACGGACGGACGGACGGACGGACGGACGTTCAAACATTTGGGAGTTATGAGGTACCGCTATATAAAAGATCAAAGGGTTAGCTCCTAAATATCAAAGAGTTAGCTCCTAAATTTATGAGGCATCGACAATATCAAAGAGATCAAAGGTTACTAACCCTTACCCTAACTCCTAAACCCCCGATGTTGGCCCGGACGGACGGACGGACGGACGGACGGACGGACGGACGGACGGACGGACGGACGGACGGACGGACGGACGGACGGACGGACGGACAAGGGTAACACTAAATGCCCCCTCCATTATCGTGGTGGGGCATACAAATATTCCAAAGGGTATTCGAGTTATGCTCTGGATACAAAATCAGAGCACGAAACAACAAAGGGAGATAAGTAAACAAGAATTCCGCGGAATCAAATGCCTCGCCTTGTCCAGCCTTGACCTCGAGCCTGGGCCCTAAAGCAATTTTCACTGGCCCGAACATATTATACAATTATTGACTAGTGAACCATAGAATATCAGATTATATTCTATGGCTCACTAGTCAATAATTGTTTTATTATATGATAATAGTCTGTATATAGCACTTACGACCTTATGCTACTAGACAAAAATTGAAAAAGAATTTGAAGAAAAAAAAATGAAAAAAGTTTAAAAATCAAAAATAATAATGCTTGCTACTGGAGCCCAGAATTTGTTTTTAATAGTCCTATATTTATCTACATATATCTGCACAGGTCCACATAATGCCACAATATTTTCAACACAGTTTACGGAAATGTAATATACAAATGTATAAATTACCTGTGGTCAGATAGTGGTCAAGACTGGACATTTGCACATGCTAGCACAGGTGAATGGTTCTCCCAGAGAAGGTGTACAGAGCACACGAGAAAAGGTGTACAGAGCAGACGAGAAAACGGGTCTTCATGCATTATTGTGTGCAAAACAAAAAAGGGAGATAACTCAAAAATTAGCTACGCAAGAGTTGTCATTCTAGTGCGCGACACACCTCCGGGTCGTACGTGGTCTATGCATGTGTGAAGTTTCATGAAAATATTCCAAAGGGTGGTCGAGTTATGCTCCGGACAGGAAATCAGTGCGCGAAAACAAAAAAGGGAGATAACTCAAAAATTAGCTATGCAAGAGTTGTCATTCTTGTGCACGACACACCTTCGGTTCGTGGTCTAATTGAATGTGTGAAGTTTCATAAAAATATTCCAAAGGGTGTTCGAGTTATGGTCAATCAGTGCGCAAAACAAAAAAGGGAGATAACTAAAAAATTAGCTATGCAAGAGTTGTCATTCTTGTGCGCGACACACCTTCGGGTCGTGGTCTGTGCATGTGTGAAGTTTCATGAAAATATTCCAAAGGGTGGTGGTGTTATGCTCCGGACACGAAATCAGTGCGAGAAACAAAAAAAGGAGATAATTAAAAAATTACCTAGGCAAGAGTTGTCATTCTTGTGCGCGACACACCTTCGGGTCGTGGTCTATGCATGTGTGAAGTTTCATGAAAATATTCCAAAGGGTGTTCGAGTTATGCTCCGGACAAGAAGTGTCTGCGGCGGACGCGAACGCGGACGCGGACGCGGACGCGGACGCGGACGCGGACGCGGCCCGCTGTCAAATCCATAGTATCCCCCGACGGAGTCCGGGGGATACAATTAGCAGAATATCACACTCTATACATAACAATGTTAGTGTTGTTTAATTACTGATAACTGCAGCTTCATTGTCAATATTATTGAACATCTGATCATTTTGGCGGCCATTTTGAATATATAATTATAGCATTGTAAACCTGGATATGTATAGGTTATCAAATGATTTTTATCTGTATACCTCAAACCTGTATGTATACATTACGCAAACACGTCTTATCTGGATTTAATAAATCAGTGAACTACTTTTGGCAAGGGAGATAATCAATATACACCACTACCACAGAAACTATTTTCGTACGAGCCAAGCGGATTGTTCTGTTTTTTAGTTTACATAGTATTAATCTATCTCCTGTGATATATAATGATACATTACTTTGTTACGTTATGGGTACTAATACATGTTGTTTCAATAGCGTATCGCTGTAACGGTATCGTTGTAGACGGAGTTGCAATTAATTTAATAATTATTACTTTCAAATGTTTGCGTAATTAATACTGATAGTACTTTTGTACAAATGTAACCATCGTAAATGCAGACATGAGAATGGCTGTCACTGAAAACATCTGAAAATCCACTGAAACCTCCTCACCCCACTTGTAAAAGTATCAAATTTGAGCATACCAGATTAATTCTGAATGATTTTAAAAACGCAAATTATGACAAAATCCACTGAAATCTACTGATCAGCTGAAGATGCTCATGCCTGTAAATGGTACACTAGTCGTGAGGTTAAGGTCGCCGACTATTATGATTGAATTACCGATTCCCGAAAGGATCGGGGGTTCAAACCTCGACTTGGTATATAATTATTTTCCTTTGTTTTTGTGATTTTAATATTTTCACAATTTTATGATTTTAATAAAAATAGCTACCGTAATATAAACAGATAGAAACTTACCAACGATGAAATTGTCAGTCTTTAAATAATGTACTCACCGACAGTTTTTTTTGGCTGTCACAATTAATATTGCATTTAATCTTGGCTCTTTTAGAATAAGCTAAATTTTCGGACAGCAAATTTTTTTTTTATGAATTTTAAATAATTAATGTCCTCCATCATATCATAACACTGTGCCTGTGGCTACCACGACCAGAATTCACTGGTTATCATTTTTTTCCACACAAAGCGACACGTGTATTTATAATTAGATCTGTGTATAATGTGTCGGTGTAGCCAAGGACCATACATCAATTCGTAATTAGTCCCAGGTGTAGCCGATAGTAAAATATAATCTATTTCTTTAAATTACAAAGTTGACAATAAATTCAGACCAGATCAGTACATTAAATCGCTATCGACGACAAATGACGTATTCAATGTTAAATATAAATCGTTATTTTTTTTATGATTTTCGTAGTTTTTACCGAGAAATTCAAACCGTTTCCAATTATTGTTGGGGTACATATTATCATGATTAGCACACCGTCTCATTAAGTGGAGGCTACTCAGGGAATGGGATCACATGGTCTATTGTTTACACTGGATTAATGGCGGCCCCCATGAGGTCTCAGGTAAATTTTATTTTTCATCAATACGACTGTGGTTTCTTCCTTTTAATGATGACCATGTTCCAACCGTTAACACTTATTTAGCAGCATTACTTATGTAGTTAGTCTGAACATTCTGCAGAGAAATTTGAATCGGACATAATCAAACGTTGTTTAAACTTGGTCCGGTTCATATGCACAGGTCAAAATATGAACTGAAAATGGCGCTTTGTGTGACAGAAATCCGTACGCGGATTAATAAAAAAAATGTTTTGTTATAAATATCACATATAGCGAAACAGCGATAGCATCTATTGTTTTAATAATAGGCATACATATTGTAATTAATGTTTAATAGCGATATACTTATGACTAATACTCCAGCACAATGTTCTAAGGCTGTGTGATTTGCCTCAAAATAAGCTGGATTAGTTAATACATGTACTTATATTCATGAACTTCATGAGAACATCAACACATTTAAAATTACAAATATTATTTAAAGGAATAAAGATATGATATATTTTAATAATAAAAATATTGAAAATACATACTACAATTGCTTACAACATAATTTATTGATCGAAAATAGTCACTGCATTGTGGCCTATTTGACTGCATTACCTATTGCGCGGGCACCCCAGTAAACCCCTATTTACGTAGGTAACTGGGGGTGTACTGGTGTGCGCTCGCTAATACAATGTTTGCGTAATGTACATGTAATAGGTGCATGAAATGCTGTTTATAACAACTCCATACAGTAAAGAATAGAACAAAACAAGAACATTTTGGTGGCCATTTTGACTGTTCTGACAATTGTGGAAGGATATTGCATCATTATCTCCTGTATTTTCCATTTTTTTGTGAGGGAAAGCATTTGTATATGTGTTTCAACTATGAATGTCTGTATTTGTTTGTAACAGCAGACAACTTGCAGAAAAGTGTTGTAATTGAATGGGTCAGTGAAAGAAGGGGGGTAACTCCATGTGGGAGTTAGCCACCTTATTCCTCTGACCCATTCAATTTCTCGTGCTGTAAAGTTAATTGTATACATACTTCGCAGTAGTTTCCTGTATAACCGGAATCACATATACAGGTGTAATTGGCAAGTGCCGTTTGATCAACACATCGACCATGATTACTGCACGGTTGTGGACAATTGTTCTCCCGATATCACAGCGTGTACCTGCATTGATAAAACAGTTTGTACCTTCAATGGTATAAATGAACGATAATACATGTAGTATGTTGCTGGAGGCAGAGCTCCAGATAAGTTGCGTGATTTGACCAACTTGGGGTGAAATTTTGTTATTTCTTCATCAAAAATGGCAAGTTGGGAGTCCTTTAGAATCGTCTCATTGAGACAATTCTAAAGCACTCCCAACTTGCCATTTTTGATGGAGAAATAAGAAATTTACCTCCAAATTACGCACCTTAACTGGAGTTCTGGCTGGAGGTCACTGGATGAGTCCAAAAATAGGTAAACCAGGTAATTATCATATCATAGCCTCGTGTTCGTGTACAATGAAAATATGATTTGATACGTATAAAGGAATGGAATGGTGTTTAACGGCCCATCAACACAAAAGAGTATCATTTAGGGCCAAGCAATGTAGATGAAGAATAAAAATAATAGTAAAATAGTATGCTAGATGTGATTAGGGTAAAAATATTAATATGATGAACAATATAAATGAAAAACGTGTATAGAATTATAAAATTATAGAAATGAGAGACATGTATACAACGATAAAATTAAATTTTCCGATACAAGTTCGTTTCATGGAGAAAGCGAAGCAAAGACGTGCATGTATATCACAAACTTAGTTCTCACAAACAAACATGTGGTGTAGCTCAGTGGTATCGGTACGGGAGTATGTAATCAATTAGTAGGTAGAACTTTTGTTCAATATATCTAGTCGAGAGTTCAAACCTCACAAACTTTTGTTGACATCAATTTGCTCTCTTTTTTCTGGCTGGTTGGTTGCTGGTGGGTAGAGTATGCAAAATAATTATGCACTGAATGGGGTTTAACCCTTTGAACCCGAAAGCCCGCTATAGCTGTTTATGCAAACAGTGCAGATCCAGATGAGCCGGCTCGTAACGAGCCGTCTCATCAGGATCTGCACTTTTTTAAAGTAATTTTCATATTTTTGAGAGCAAAAAATACCACCTTTTCATAAATGGACTAGTCTAAAAATATTTGTGTGATGATTGGATTGGCTGCAAAAGTAACATATCAAAATCCATTCCAGTTACCTAGGGTGAAAGGGTTAATGTCCCAGCAACAGCTCTGGTCATATAGGGCGGGATTAAATAAGGAAACTTGTTTGTAGTATTTACGCAAACAAACCAACTTACCGGTCCATCCAAATTTACAGGTGCATTTAAATCCAAAGACATCGTCATGACAAGTGCCGCCATTGTGACACGGATTGCTGTCACACTCGTTGATGTTTGTCTGACAGTTGTGGCCCGTGTAGCCATTCAGGCAACTACACCAGTAGCCGCCGAGCATGTTGTGGCAGGTTCCACCGTTCATGCATATGCTGTTATTACAGTATTCCTCCTGGGTGCACCTGCTATCCACTGTAAAACATACATGTATATACATATTCATGCATACAGTTCATACAGTGTTCGAGACCGAATATCAGTATTTGCTTATATAAACTTTGTCAGTTTACAGGTTGCAAGCGGAGAATAGATGATGACAGGTATCTATCGACAAACGGACTAAATAATCTGAGGGCCATTTCACTAAACTTCGTATGACTAAAATGATCGTAAGTGCAAAATTATGATAGTCTTGTAAATTCCACATTAACAATATTTTCTTGTACACTATTACCAGATTTCCATTTATTGAGCGTAGGCTGCATATGCAATATGAAATTTCCAGACAATCCTAAATTTGCACTTACGGACATGTTACTTGTACAAAGTTTAGTGAAACAGCCCCCACAAACAAGATGGCAGTACTTGTTGAAAGTTACATATATTTTATAGAATTTTGCTCTCTAGAGGTATCGTGCATGTATAAACGAAGAGAATTTGCCAACCAACTTCGGACATTTAATAAATATAATGCATCTAACTGCACACCACGCAAAATTGTGATATCTAGATGTTCCATAAATCCAAGATGGCCACCATTATATACAAATTGTGTTAATTATGCAAATCAATTGGCACACACTGCCTGTCATGATCAGTTTTGATACCAGTGATATAGTCGTGCTCACAAGATGATTAAATATATATGAGAAACAGTGGCGACCAGTGCTAATCTACATAAATTGCATAATTTTACACCAGTAATACCAGAAGTGTTTCGGACACACACAGTCAGTTCATCGTGTTTTTGCAAAATTCCACACAGGCAGACGGACATGGAAATATTGTCCAAGTGGATTAGTGGTCCGCCTATGTAGTGGCTGGTCACCTTACAGCGTGGTGTCGTGGCGACTCCATGCTGTGTAGTGCAAATTCCACGCTGATCGGTGGTGTTATCGTGGTGGTGTTCCACCACCGACCACTACCGAATTTTCCGTTGCGGAACCATGACGGTTAAGATAGATAATCAATTTTTCCGTCATGGGTCCGTGACGACATAGTTGGATAATTATTATAATGACCTTGCAATGGACTTAAACACCTGAATGGCAATCAAAAGTACATGACAATTATTAATACCAATATGTTAAAACAACTTGGAACTATGCTGGTTTCATATATGTGTGTGGTGTCAACACTTAATTGCTCGTACGTGCCTGTTTCTTTAAATACTTAATAGAATTCATGTAAAATGGTGGCCATGTTGGATTTGTGTACATCATATTCCTAATGAAATAGATTGATAAACATGTTGTCATCTATGATGTATTAAATGCCTGAAGTTCTGCTTTTAAAACTGCTTTTAAAACTGCTTGCACAAAACGATAAACTGATTGTCCGGATAACTGGTATGACCCATACCAGTTATCCGGACAATCAGTTTATCGGACAAATGAAAATACCTGGGCCCAGTTGCTCAAAGCTTCTGTTAGCTTAACAGACTGTTAAATACTTAGCATTGCTATTTTAAGAAATATATCGTAAAATAACTGCCAGTTTTGTCCGATAATATGGAGGATCCCTGTACATGTAGTAAAGTACTTTTTCATTGGCGGTCATCTTGTTTATGCAAATTACTAGGCTTCAGATACTACTTCTAGAGGTCTATAATACAGATCATATAGAGTTTCTATGTTTAGTCACATTGGTAACAAAAATCTGTGGTGGGCAGAGATGGTACTAACAAGAATTCCACCACGGAAGTGGTGTCGAGCCTGTTGAGGCATTTGACTGTAACATGATCATGGGCATCTAGTACAGTAAGCATCACAAAAACCGTCAGAGAAGTGCATGCTTAAAACACGAAAAAGGTCAAGGTTGAAGAAACTTTTTGACATAAAAAAATGTGTTTCCACAACAATGTGAAGGTCAAAAAGGTCAAAGTCATGTTAATAGTGGCATGGGTGTGTTCCAAATGCTTACATGTATCAGGTGTATCAAGTGTCCAAATATTGAAGCAAGCCATGAAATAATATTAATGTTATAAGATGATGAAGAAATTTGTACAAACTTTTTGATGCAAAACATGGCTAAGAGTTTCTGCAAAAAATGTGAAGGTACAAAATACTCATATGTACCAAGTGTCCAAATATTGAAGCAATCCGTTCAGTAATATTAAAGTTATATCATGATGAGGAAACTTGCACAAACATTTTGACACCAAAAAAATGGCTAAGTGTTTCTGCAAAAATGTGAAGGTCATGTTAATGGCGGCAAGAGAGTGTTCCTAATGCTCACATGTATCAAGTGTCCAAATATTGAAGCAATCCATTAAGTAATATTAAAAGTTATACCATGATGACGAAGCTTGTACAAACTTTTTGACATTTA
>CM055267.1:137139668-137197653 GCA_029237695.1 Conchocele bisecta | reverse complement strand
TAAATGTCAAAAAGTTTGTACAAGCTTCGTCATCATGGTATAACTTTAATATTACTTAATGGATTGCTTCAATATTTGGACACTTGATACATGTGAGCATTAGGAACACTCTCTTGCCGCCATTAACATGACCTTCACATTTTTTGCAGAAACACTTAGCCATTTTTTTGGTGTCAAAATGTTTGTGCAAGTTTCCTCATCTTGATATAACTTTAATATTACTGAACGGATTGCTTCAATATTTGGACACTTGGTACATATGAGTATTTTGTACCTTCACATTTTTTGCAGAAACTCTTAGCCATGTTTTGCATCAAAAAGTTTGTACAAATTTCTTCATCATCTTATAACATTAATATTATTTCATGGCTTGCTTCAATATTTGGACACTTGATACACCTGATACATGTAAGCATTTGGAACACACCCATGCCACTATTAACATGACTGACCTTTTTGACCTTCACATTGTTGTGGAAACACATTTTTTTATGTCAAAAAGTTTCTTCAACCTTGACCTTTTTCGTGTTTTGTTTTTAAGCATGCACTTCTCTGACGGTTTTTGTGATGCTTACTGTACTAGATGCCCATGATCATGTTACAGTCAAATGCCTCAACAGGCTCGACACCACTTCCGTGGCGGAATTCTTGTTAGTACCATCTCTGCCCACCACAGATTTTTGTTACCAATGTGACTAAACATAGAAACTCTATATGTTCTGTATTATAGACCTCTAGAAGTAGTATCTGAAGCCTAGTAATTTGCATAAACAAGATGACCGCCAATGAAAAAGTACTTTACTACATGTACAGGGATCCTCCATATTATCGGACAAAACTGGCAGTTATTTTACGATATATTTCTTAAAATAGCAATGCTAAGTATTTAACAGTCTGTTAAGCTAACAGAAGCTTTGAGCAACTGGGCCCAGGTATTTTCATTTTTCCGATAAACTGATTGTCCGGATAACTGGTATGACCCCTGTAGGGGTATATCGTTTTGTGCAAGCAGTTTTAAAAGCAGAACTTCAGGCATTTAATACATCATAGATGACTACATGTTTATCAATCTATTTCATTAGGAATATGATGTACACAAATCCAACATGGCCACCATTTTACATGAATTCTATTAAGTATTTAAAGAAACAGGCACGTACGAGCAATTAAGTGTTGACACCACACACATATATGAAACCAGCATAGTTCCAAGTTGTTTTAACATATTGGTATTAATAATTGTCATGTAATTTTGATTGCCATCCAGGTGTTTAAGTCCATTGCAAGGTCATTATAATAATTATCCAACTATGTCGTCACGGACCCATGACGGAAAAATTGATTATCTATCTTAACCGTCATGGTTCCGCAATGGAAAATTCGGTAGTGGTCGGTGGTGGAACACCACCACGATAACACCACCGATCAGCGTGGAATTTACACTACACAGCATGGAGTCGCCACGACACCACGCTGTAAGGTGACCAGCCACTACATAGGCGGACCACTAATCCACTTGGACAATATTTCCATGTCCGTCTGCCTGTGTGGAATTTTGCAAAAACACGATGAACTGACTGTGTGTCCGAAACACTTCTGGTATTACTGGTGTAAAATTATGCAATTTATGTAGATTAATTAGCACTGGTCGCCACTGTTTCTCATATATATTTAATCATCTTGTGAGCACGACTATGTCACTGGTATCAAAACTGATCATGACAGGCAGTGTGTGCCAATTGATTTAGTTTAAACAATATTTTATTGGCAAATGTACAATATACATGTTACATAACAAAATACAAGGATTTGAAAACAAGCTAGAAGCTTATATGAATTCATCTCCCTACAAGATATAAGACAGTGTAACATACAAATCATATGTAGTGCGCATTGCAATATACAAATTTGACTGATTATATTGTTTATAAACGTAGTGTTAGAGAAGGAACAAAGATAATATAATGAAATAAAAAAGAGAGGAAAGGAGTGGTGATTTTGATGGTGAGAGCTGATCGGATAACCTCTGTTAACTGACTGTACCATGCGTCTTACTACTCGGGGCTGCCGGCGCGACTTATGATGAAGACGATGCGTAGTGTTCCCCCCCTCCCAGCAGTACATTTTGGTCTGACATATAATGATGAATATAGTTAATACGATTAGAACCGCATAGTTGCTGTGATATATTTGTGAACTTGTAGGAACACGTGTTTGTTTTTCTCTAATGAAAGGTGCTCATTTCCGTTTAAAAGATTATCGGCAATGACTGGACAATCCAGCCCAGCTAAATATTGTTGACGCTGTAGTTCATAGTTTGTGCATGCTGTTAGGTAGTGGTCTACAGTCTCTTGTGATCCACAAGAACATAAAGGGGAATCTACTATTGATTTTCGGTATAGGTCGTAGTTGAGCGAGCTACAAGCTAGTCGTAGGCGAGCGTGCAATATTTGGTCTCTCCTGTTGCCTATGTTAAAAAGTTGTGTTAATTTAGATGTATTTTTGTTCATTCGATACTTAAAGATGGATAGGCTAGGTGAGTTTCTAATTTCTGCAGGTAATGTGTTCCATTCGCGTATAGCAGACGGTAGAAATGAGTTATTGTACATTTGAGTGCGGCAAGGAATATGTGGAATATCATCCGCGTTGCGAAGGGCGTAGCGATTTTGTACTTGAGTCGGTATAAGAGTATGTAGATAATTAGGTGTAAGATTATTTTTCATTTTAAAGAGTTGTATTAGTTTATGTTTTCTTCTTCTGGTACTTAGCGTTTCCCATTTTAAGTCGCGATATAAATTTTCTATACTGCATAGTTTTGTGGCTCCTGTTACTATTCGCGCGGCTTCATTTTGAATTGCGTCCAAATCATTTTTCAGTTCACAAGTGCAATTGTCCCAAATGACATCGCCGTATTCTATGAGAGGTCGTGAATGGATGAGAAGTATAAACGTTCAAGACCCGATCTATTTAGGAGGAATTTCAATGAACGTAGGATGCCAATTCGTTGCCATGCTTTATTTATGCAGCGGGAAATGTGTGTTTTCCATTTACCATCTTCTGATAATGTTAAAACCTAGGTGTGTATGTTCACTAATGGGGTTTAGTGTTACATTGTTCATGATAAGATCTGGGTGTTGCGGTTTGTTTTGTTTTCGAGAAAATATCATTGTTTCCGTTTTTAATGGATTAAACGTGAGTCCAACCAGTCTCGCGACCACTGATTAATTGTTTTGAGGTCATCGTTAAGAGAAATGGCGGAGGTGTTCGGGTCGTCGACTATGATGTATAAGCTCGTGTCATCGGCAAAAAGTCTAATATTCGATTTGATTTCCGTGACTATATCATTTATATAAAGCAAAAAGAGGAGTGGGCCTAGGATAGACCCTTGACCCAATTGATTTGCATAATTAACACAATTTGTATATAATGGTGGCCATCTTGGATTTATGGAACATCTAGATATCACAATTTTGCGTGGTGTGCAGTTAGATGCATTATATTTATTAAATGTCCGAAGTTGGTTGGCAAATTCTCTTCGTTTATACATGCACGATACCTCTAGAGAGCAAAATTCTATAAAATATATGTAACTTTCAACAAGTACTGCCATCTTGTTTGTGGGGGCTGTTTCACTAAACTTTGTACAAGTAACATGTCCGTAAGTGCAAATTTAGGATTGTCTGGAAATTTCATATTGCATATGCAGCCTACGCTCAATAAATGGAAATCTGGTAATAGTGTACAAGAAAATATTGTTAATGTGGAATTTACAAGACTATCATAATTTTGCACTTACGATTATTTTAGTCATACGAAGTTTAGTGAAACCTCAGATTATTTAGTCCGTTTGTCGATAGATACCTGTCATCATCTATTCTCCGCTTGCAACCTGTAAACTGACAAAGTTTATATAAGCAAATACTGATATTCGGTCTCGAACACTGTATGAACTGTATGCATGAATATGTATATACATGTATGTTTTACAGTGGATAGCAGGTGCACCCAGGAGGAATACTGTAATAACAGCATATGCATGAACGGTGGAACCTGCCACAACATGCTCGGCGGCTACTGGTGTAATTGCCTGAATGGCTACACGGGCCACAACTGTCAGACAAACATCAACGAGTGTGACAGCAATCCGTGTCACAATGGCGGCACTTGTCATGACGATGTCTTTGGATTTAAATGCACCTGTAAATTTGGATGGACCGGTAAGTTGGTTTGTTTGCGTAAATACTACAAACAAGTTTCCTTATTTAATCCCGCCCTATATGACCAGAGCTGTTGCTGGGACATTAACCCTTTCACCCCTAGGTAACTGGAATGGATTTTGATATGTTACTTTTGCAGCCAATCCAATCATCACACAAATATTTTTAGACTAGTCCATTTATGAAAAGGTGGTATTTTTTGCTCTCAAAAATATGAAAATTACTTTAAAAAAGTGCAGATCCTGATGAGACGGCTCGTTACGAGCCGGCTCATCTGGATCTGCACTGTTTGCATAAACAGGGTTAAACCCCATTCAGTGCATAATTATTTTGCATACTCTACCCACCAGCAACCAACCAGCCAGAAAAAAGAGAGCAAATTGATGTCAACAAAAGTTTGTGAGGTTCGAACTCTCGACTAGATATATTGAACAAAAGTTCTACCTACTAATTGATTACATACTCCCGTACCGATACCACTGAGCTACACCACATGTTTGTTTGTGAGAACTAAGTTTGTGATATACATGCACGTCTTTGCTTCGCTTTCTCCATGAAACGAACTTGTATCGGAAAATTTAATTTTATCGTTGTATACATGTCTCTCATTTCTATAATTTTATAATTCTATACACGTTTTTCATTTATATTGTTCATCATATTAATATTTTTACCCTAATCACATCTAGCATACTATTTTACTATTATTTTTATTCTTCATCTACATTGCTTGGCCCTAAATGATACTCTTTTGTGTTGATGGGCCGTTAAACACCATTCCATTCCTTTATACGTATCAAATCATATTTTCATTGTACACGAACACGAGGCTATGATATGATAATTACCTGGTTTACCTATTTTTGGACTCATCCAGTGACCTCCAGCCAGAACTCCAGTTAAGGTGCGTAATTTGGAGGTAAATTTCTTATTTCTCCATCAAAAATGGCAAGTTGGGAGTGCTTTAGAATTGTCTCAATGAGACGATTCTAAAGGACTCCCAACTTGCCATTTTTGATGAAGAAATAACAAAATTTCACCCCAAGTTGGTCAAATCACGCAACTTATCTGGAGCTCTGCCTCCAGCAACATACTACATGTATTATCGTTCATTTATACCATTGAAGGTACAAACTGTTTTATCAATGCAGGTACACGCTGTGATATCGGGGAGAACAATTGTCCACAACCGTGCAGTAATCATGGTCGATGTGTTGATCAAACGGCACTTGCCAATTACACCTGTATATGTGATTCCGGTTATACAGGAAACTACTGCGAAGTATGTATACAATTAACTTTACAGCACGAGAAATTGAATGGGTCAGAGGAATAAGGTGGCTAACTCCCACATGGAGTTACCCCCCTTCTTTCACTGACCCATTCAATTACAACACTTTTCTGCAAGTTGTCTGCTGTTACAAACAAATACAGACATTCATAGTTGAAACACATATACAAATGCTTTCCCTCACAAAAAAATGGAAAATACAGGAGATAATGATGCAATATCCTTCCACAATTGTCAGAACAGTCAAAATGGCCACCAAAATGTTCTTGTTTTGTTCTATTCTTTACTGTATGGAGTTGTTATAAACAGCATTTCATGCACCTATTACATGTACATTACGCAAACATTGTATTAGCGAGCGCACACCAGTACACCCCCAGTTACCTACGTAAATAGGGGTTTACTGGGGTGCCCGCGCAATAGGTAATGCAGTCAAATAGGCCACAATGCAGTGACTATTTTCGATCAATAAATTATGTTGTAAGCAATTGTAGTATGTCAATCATTTTATTATTAAAATATATCATATCTTTATTCCTTTAAATAATATTTGTAATTTTAAATGTGTTGATGTTCTCATGAAGTTCATGAATATAAGTACATGTATTAACTAATCCAGCTTATTTTGAGGCAAATCACACAGCCTTAGAACATTGTGCTGGAGTATTAGTCATAAGTATATCGCTATTAAACATTAATTACAATATGTATGCATATTATTAAAACAATAGATGCTATCGCTGTTTCGCTATATGTGATATTTATAACAAAACATTTTTTTTATTAATCCGCGTACGGATTTCTGTCACACAAAGCGCCATTTTCAGTTCATATTTTGACCTGTGCATATGAACCGGACCAAGTTTAAACAACGTTTGATTATGTCCGATTCAAATTTCTCTGCAGAATGTTCAGATTAACTACATAAGTAATGCTGCTAAATAAGTGTTAACGGTTGGAACATGGTCATCATTAAAAGGAAGAAACCACAGTCGTATTGATGAAAAATAAAATTTACCTGAGACCTCATGGGGGCCGCCATTAATCCAGTGTAAACAATAGACCATGTGATCCCATTCCCTGAGTAGCCTCCACTTAATGAGACGGTGTGCTAATCATGATAATATGTACCCCAACAATAAATGGAAACGGTTTGAATTTCTCGGTAAAAACTACGAAAATCATAAAAAAAATAACGATTTATATTTAACATTGAATACGTCATTTGTCGTCGATAGCGATTTAACGTACTGATCTGGTCTGAATTTATTGTCAACTTTGTAATTTAAAGAAATAGATTATATTTTACTATCGGCTACACCTGGGACTAATTACGAATTGATGTATGGTCCTTGGCTACACCGACACATTATACACAGATCTAATTATAAATACACGTGTCGCTTTGTGTGGAAAAAAAATGATAACCAGTGAATTCTGGTCGTGGTAGCCACAGGCACAGTGTTATGATATGATGGAGGACATTAATTATTTAAAATTCATAAAAAAAAATTTGCTGTCCGAAAATTTAGCTTATTCTAAAAGAGCCAAGATTAAATGCAATATTAATTGTGACAGCCAAAAAAAACTGTCGGTGTGTACATTATTTAAAGACTGACAATTTCATCGTTGGTAAGTTTCTATCTGTTTATATTACGGTAGCTATTTTTATTAAAATCATAAAATTGTGAAAATATTAAAATCACAAAAACAAAGGAAAATAATTATATACCAAGTCGAGGTTTGAACCCCCGATCCTTTCGGGAATCGGTAATTCAATCATAATAGTCGGCGACCTTAACCTCATGACTAGTGTACCATTTACAGGCATGAGCATCTTCAGCTGATCAGTAGATTTCAGTGGATTTTGTCATAATTTGCGTTTTTAAAATCATTCAGAATTAATCTGGTATGCTCAAATTTGATACTTTTACAAGTGGGGTGAGGAGGTTTCAGTGGATTTTCAGATGTTTTCAGTGACAGCCATTCTCATGTCTGCATTTACGACGGTTACATTTGTACAAAAGTACTATCAGTATTAATTACGCAAACATTTGAACGTAATAATTATTAAATTAATTGCAACTCCGTCTACAACGATACCGTTACAGCGATACGCTATTGAAACAACATGTATTAGTACCCATAACGTAACAAAGTAATGTATCATATATCACAGGAGATAGATTAATACTATGTAAACTAAAAAACAGAACAATCCGCTTGGCTCGTACGAAAATAGTTTCTGTGGTAGTGGTGTATATTGATTATCTCCCTTGCCAAAAGTAGTTCACTGATTTATTAAATCCAGATAAGACGTGTTTGCGTAATGTATACATACAGGTTTGAGGTATACAGATAAAAATCATTTGATAACCTATACATATCCAGGTTTACAATGCTATAATTATATATTCAAAATGGCCGCCAAAATGATCAGATGTTCAATAATATTGACAATGAAGCTGCAGTTATCAGTAATTAAACAACACTAACATTGTTATGTATAGAGTGTGATATTCTGCTAATTGTATCCCCCGGACTCCGTCGGGGGATACTATGGATTTGACAGCGGGCCGCGTCCGCATCCGCGTCCGCGTCCGCGTCCGCGTCCGCCGCAGACACTTCTTGTCCGGAGCATAACTCGAACACCCTTTGGAATATTTTCATGAAACTTCACACATGCATAGACCACGACCCGAAGGTGTGTCGCGCACAAGAATGACAACTCTTGCCTAGGTAATTTTTTAGTTATCTCCCTTTTTTGTTTCTCGCACTGATTTCGTGTCCGGAGCATAACACCACCACCCTTTGGAATATTTTCATGAAACTTCACACATGCACAGACCACGACCCGAAGGTGTGTCGCGCACAAGAATGACAACTCTTGCATAGCTAATTTTTTAGTTATCTCCCTTTTTTGTTTCGCGCACTGATTGACCATAACTCGAACACCCTTTGGAATATTTTTATGAAACTTCACACATTCAATTAGACCACGAACCGAAGGTGTGTCGTGCACAAGAATGACAACTCTTGCATAGCTAATTTTTGAGTTATCTCCCTTTTTTGTTTTCGCGCACTGATTTCCTGTCCGGAGCATAACTCGACCACCCTTTGGAATATTTTCATGAAACTTCACACATGCATAGACCACGTACGACCCGGAGGTGTGTCGCGCACTAGAATGACAACTCTTGCGTAGCTAATTTTTGAGTTATCTCCCTTTTTTGTTTTGCACACAATAATGCATGAAGACCCGTTTTCTCGTGTGCTCTGTACACCTTCTCTGGGAGAACCATTCACCTGTGCTAGCATGTGCAAATGTCCAGTCTTGACCACTATATCTGACCACAGGTAATTTATACATTGTATATTACATTTCCGTAAACTGTGTTGAAAATATTGTGGCATTATGTGGACCTGTGCAGATATATGTAGATAAATATAGGACTATTAAAAACAAATTCTGGGCTCCAGTAGCAAGCATTATTATTTTTGATTTTTAAACTTTTTTTCATTTTTTTTTCTTCAAATTCTTTTTCAATTTTTGTCTAGTAGCATAAGGTCGTAAGTGCTATATACAGACTATTATCATATAATAAAACAATTATTGACTAGTGAGCCATAGAATATAATCTGATATTCTATGGTTCACTAGTCAATAATTGTATAATATGTTCGGGCCAGTGAAAATTGCTTTAGGGCCCAGGCTCGAGGTCAAGGCTGGACAAGGCGAGGCATTTGATTCCGCGGAATTCTTGTTTACTTATCTCCCTTTGTTGTTTCGTGCTCTGATTTTGTATCCAGAGCATAACTCGAATACCCTTTGGAATATTTGTATGCCCCACCACGATAATGGAGGGGGCATTTAGTGTTACCCTTGTCCGTCCGTCCGTCCGTCCGTCCGTCTGTCCGCACACACGAATGGGTACTTGTTGTAAGCGTACGGGGATCTTATTGGGTAGGGTTAGGATAGTGTTGGGTACTCTTGTTGGGTATTTTTATAGAGTAAAAACCCAACAAGTATTCATTTGTAGGAACGTGCGTCCCGTCCTCCCGTCGTCCCGTCTGTCCGTCCGTCCGTCCGTCACAAAACTTTAACACTCGGGTAAATGTCTCATAATTTCTTCATCCTTCGACCGATCTCCTTCATAATTCATATACACATTTCTCTAATGGTCCTCTACCGCCCTGTGCCAAATTCACGTTCGTCCTGCCCCCGCCAAGCCCAGGGTTAAGATCACATACTTAGTGCTTCAAAAACTTTAACGTTCAGGTAAATATCTTATAATTTCTGTTTTCTTTCACGGATCAGCTTCATATTTCACATATGCATTGCTCTAATGGTCCTCTACCGCCCTGTGCCAAATCCACGTTCGTCCTGCCCCCGCCAAGCCCAGGGTCAAGGTCACATACTTGGTGCTTCAAAAACTTTTAACGCTCGGGTAAAAGAAAGTTTGACTTGCAATTTGGCCTCATTTATTATCAAAGCGATATGTGGGACATCCGTGTTCTATGAACATATTTTCTAGTTTATTAAACTTCACACATGCATAGAAGACGACCCAAAGGTGTGTCGCACGTAAGAATGACAACTCTTGCGTCGTTAATTTCTTAGTTATCTCCCTTTGTTGTTTCGTGCACTGAGTTCGTGTCCGGAGCATAACTCGAACACCCTTTGGAATATTTTCATGAAACTTCACACATGCATAGACCACGACCCTAAAGGTGTGTCACGCAAGAATGACAACTCTTGCATCACTAATTTTTTAGTTATCTCCCTTTGTTTTTCCGTCATTGATTTTGTCTCTGGAGCATAACTCGAACACCCTTTTTTCAAACTACTTGTGTATCTGGGGAGGGGGATACACATGCGCTTGTCGACAAGCGTCCATTTCTAGTTTTCAAATACAAATACGGATGTATTTCAATCAGTTTGAATATTGAAGAACTGTTTAAAAGTTTTCCAAAATGGATTGACAGTTGAAAAAGAATACAATGTTATTATTGGTAACGAGCACACTTCTCACAATTAAGCGAGCCTGATAATCAATGGCCAAGGCAGTATGTAGTATGGTATGATGAATGACATGGGTATGCTTATTGCAAACATGCACGGCTTTCTCCCACATTAAGCATCCCGCATATGTCTTCACATATGCCAATAATTTAAATTAACCCTTGGTCGTGAGTTGCAAACATTGGATAATAAATACAATACATAGTAACGATATGTAATTCATGCAGTCACTGGTGTAATCAGTTCTACATTAACCACTACATGTGCTGTGTTTGTTTTTTTCTAATTAAACATTATTGAAACTAATGGATTAAAAACCTAAGCATATACGGTGACACCATGACTGTCAGTTTCAACATGGTCGCTTTTGCAATTAGGAAATGTGATATTTACGGATCTATATGTACATTTTTAATACAGCTTAACTTTCTTAAAATAGTTGATAATACCCTTATCCCGAGGAGGTCCCGCATCTTGCCATGACACCAGCATGTGTTAGTCCATGAGATATACTCCAATACATGTCTCTGGTTGATACAGTAATGGAATGTGATTGTCCATCAGGGGTGTAATACATTTAAAAAAAACTATTGTTATCTTGAGTCAATGCCACATAGGGGTATATGGAGGCAAAGACATGTCTATTAGCTACAAATTACATGTAGTATGTATGTGCTAAATAGGTACAATCTAAATATCATTCTGCATTCAGTAAATAAATGTACACATGGTACATGGTACATGATTATACAGTTTTTATCAAGCCCGCTTGCGGAAAGCGAGACATAGTCATCACAATGACGTCCGGGTGTCCGGGTGTCCGGGTGTCCGTGCGTCTGTGCGTCCGTGCGTCCATCTGGCCGAAATCTGCGTTAAAGTTTTTAAATACCTTAAATCTCTGCAGTCCTAAGTCACATTGACTTGAAACTTCATATGCTTATTAGTCATCATCCATGTATTCATTCTGTGTCCCACTCATGTGGCCCCTGTGCCCCTATGTCAAGGTCAAATGACTTAGAAGTTTGCGTTAATGTTTCTGTCAAAATTTGCGTTAAAGTTTTCACATACCTACTATCTCTGTAACCGTAAGTCAGATTTTGCTTGAAACTTTGTATGCTTATTGGGCATCAAACTTCAAATAAATACACTCTGAGACCATCAAATGCCTCGGCAGGCTCGACATGCGGGCCGCGGCCATCTGGTTTTATCATTAGAATAACATTACCTGTTGTCAAATAGAGAAATATATATTCCGATGACACCAAAGAGCCAGCAAAATACACAACTGTGGTACAATGTGGCAGAAAATGCCTTCCACAAACCTGATTCTTACCGCCTGCGTAAATAGTTTGAATGTCATGTAGACAATAGTTAAATTTCATAGTAAAATCCAAAATGTAATGTGTCTCGATAGAGGCTATGTGATATTGTTTAGATGAACATTTTGATACATTGCATAATATGTTATGGAGATACGTTATCATTCATGGGGACTTAAACGTAGATTGATGGTCCTATGAGTGTGTGTGGCTACACGTGGTAACACATGAGCTTGTGTAATACAAATGATTTGACTGCTGTAAATTGATTTAGTGAAAATGGGCACATCCTTTGTGTAATATGTAATACTGATGTATGAGTTTCCATCTGGATCACCTTTAGATGTTCATACTTCTTAAACTGGACTAGATTGATGTTTGAATACCCCGGAATAGTTTTTTCAGACTACAAACATGCTAATATTGGCTTGTGTAAATAGTTATATAATTATGTACATAGATATACAGCTTTTCAGAAGTCATACATACATTTAGCCAAATATGTCAAATATTTATTTCGGAACAGTATGAAATGCAGAGACTACATTTTAGCGATGTACTTGTATATAATTCCAGCACAAAAATATTTACACAATTCCCTAACATTTGATTGGCCCGTAGCAAGTCTGTGTCCAAAATTTATATCCCAGTAAACTCCCACGCCGAACTACTTTCCGTAACCGTGAGGCGCAGTTAAAATAATTCTTAAGAAAACGGAAAATAAACACATTTTCTTGATGAATTTATTTCAAATGCTGGAATTATAAGGAATGAATGGCCTTTTTGTTGAATTTATCGGGGATATAAACTTGGAAAAGTCGCGTAAATACTGGAAGAGGCCTTCCGGCCTTCGTCCAGTATTCCCGCGACTTTTCCAAGTTTATACCCCGATAAATTCAACAAAAAGGCCATTCATTCCTATAATATGAAATCTGTAATGAGGCTGTTATCTGATGTTATGTATGCAGGTATATGCGAATCAGAAATATTACAAGTTGATTACAAACCTACATGTTTTTGTTTTTTTGTAATTTGACACAACAGGTGTAGAATAACACATGTGCTATAATTAAGAACACCGAATGTTGAAACATATTGGACAAAATAGTTTATGTATGCGTACATACATACGCATACATAAACAACAGCTATATGAATAAATTAGTGGATATATTTGAAGAGCATATGCATGCTTTTAGAAAGATCATGCACCTTCAATGTCTTTGTTTATATGAAAATTATGAAATGGTATATCAACCTTACAGGTGATCAAATGTCACTATTATGAAATCATGGTTAAATATTTACTTACAATGCCTCACTTACAAAATACAATATCGTCATGGTTGCCTCTCAAATGAGACTAATGGAGTAATATACCTGCATGTATTAGTCAATGGCCATGATGCATGCACTGGTGTGCACTTACACTGGTAATGGATGACGGTCATACACATTGGAACACACATGTTCTCGTATGAGACATAGTGTATGTCAGTAGTCATACAAGTTATACATGTTTACTGTATACATGATTGTATAAGTACAGGTGCCAACTACATATTTGAATCCTGTTCCTGATGATGACTCGGAATGGGTTGAGGGAATATTATTGGATGCATGATAAATAGTGTGTACATTATGTGGAACCGGGATATATCGATGGTCTAGTAACAGAAGCATAGCAGTTATGACCTTCTGTTACCAGACCATCGATATATCCCAGTTTCATCAGTTCTACTACCTAATTTTATTTTTATGTCACACAAACTCATTTACTTGCGTGGCTGTCATCTTGAAAGTGTATAGCAATGTATTTGTCCTGTTTTACTCCAGCTTAGCTTGTTGGTATTATTTACAGCTATCTTAATGTTCTGTATTTTAGTATTTACTGTGTCATACATGGTGGAGTAATATGTGCTACAAATCTTCCATTCAGCTTGGTAGAAAAGGTATATTTTCTATATCCTATTTGCAAATTAGTACCTACGACCTATACTACCGGTATTGATAGTAATAATTATGTATATTTTTAGCCAGGTTTTTTTTAAAATTCCAGGCTATTGGATTGGCGAAAGCCGGGCGGGCGGCGTCCACAATCAATGTTAAGTTTTTGTGTTTGAGTCCATTTCTTTGTTACTGTACCACCTAGGACCACCAAACTTTCACAGCTTCATAATCAAGGGGTGCCCACCACATATCACTATCCAACATGTTACCTTTTTTTTTAACTTGACCCATTTTTTCCGCGCAGTTGACTTAGCCATTTTCAATGTCAAACACAGAGTACAATAGGAGTTTTAATCCTTGCCTGGGGCAGTACGGTATGTGGGATAGTATGATGGTCGCCAGACCGGAAAAGTGGGTTTCCTCTAGGTACTCTGGAAGCATCACCATAACGGCTTCGACGAAAGCATTTGTATAAGTACTTCGCGTGTTTGTAATCGGTATGAAATGAAGTTTAAATAGTTTGATGATATTGCAACTACATACCCTATGTTGTTGATATTTGATAGCTGTTCCTCTATTATCCTGTATAACTTTTTTCCCAAATGTCTGCGACAAATAATATTAAGATTATATACGTTTGTAGAATATAGTGTTGTATTTCAGTATCGTCTCATTGCAAGTTCAGTATATTCGCTGGTCTACAATTCATGCAGTATTAACCCTAACTCAATTGTGCGTTTACACATGGTATCCAAGATGAGCAACAAGCAGTTGAAGATAACAGTATTTATATCTAAATGTGATCAAATATGAACAACATCTATTTGCTCAGTGAAATACCTTGTTGTGGAAACTGGTTTTCCTCAAGTGATATTCAGGATAGCTGAAGATCTATATAATACACAACCAAATGAACACCAATTGAACAACTAGTTACACATACTGTAAACCAACTAATATTCGCGTGCGAGATACCTTCGTGTTCTTCGCGAGTCATTGAAAATCGCGAACGTAAATCTCAGCAAATATTTTAAAAAAATATATAAATATATATGTTCTAGCCTGAGATTGTTAAAAATATTTTGCTAGTAGATATCAGGCCTCTTTTAACATATATTTACCTTAACCACATAGGTCGGTGTCATTTGGTGACATTAGTTAATCCTGGTAAACTATATTGATATGTGTTCTGTGTCGTGTCTTCCAGTAGACATAATATAATTCTTTAATCTATGAACAGATTGAAAACTGGTACAAAATAGCTTTGTATATCTTTCATTGTTTGTTATTGTTTAACAGACTCTGATTGGTCTAAAGTGACATGCCTGTGACAAGTCAGCTTATTGTGTTGTCGAGTTCAATGAGATGCCGCGGTGTCAATTTGAAGCAAGTGTTTCACGCCATGGGCACTTAGTCATACCGATAATTCAAAGATTAATACACACGATTTCTGACGTCATTCGTGTATACGACACGGCTTACCAAGTGGCTTCTGTTTTCTGAATCGGACCGCTATCGTGACACATCATGGCTTATTGCATCGACATTCACTCAACAAAATATTAATTAATACGTCAGCGTATAATGCAAATGAGTACTAGGCCATTTATATACCCAGGGTGAACATATCTCACACACAACTATTGTTAATTTGAGGATCTAAGGAAGAAACTGATTCAGCAGTTCCTGTTTCCGGGTAAAAGATTACAATGAAAACATATTATTTCCAAAATGGTCGCGAAAGTTAATAGCGCACGTCGTCATACCGCGAACGATAATCATCGCGAATATGGCCAGGTACGAAAATCGCGACATTTAGTAGCCGCGAAATTTAGTTGGTTGACAGTATGCTTGACATGGGGGACGGGTCATAATTAACTGCAAATAAGTATGTTATCAACCATCCATTATTATAGGATAGTTTTGCCCTATCCTAATCAATAATCAGTGTTCCATTAATATACCTGACTCAATACAATGTCACATCATTGACTAAGGTTAAACTATTATTGATCAAGAGTAGCGTACATATGTTTATATAAATGACTGATACGTATGTCACTTAATCTCAACACTGCTAAGTGGCTTTTAACATATCCAAAATACGACAGCTTTAACTGCATATATGAGCACATTAAATACTACGTAAATTGTACTTAGAAGATCCACTATACTACGACTGCGTTTATATGGTGTATGATACATGTACAGTATCGTATACCACATTATGCCCACAGATGGCATTATCCTCGTTAACGTAGGAATTAAGGAAGGACAGGTGGCCTGTCAGTACACAAATGCCCTCGATATCTGGCAAGCTTCTTAACCAGATAAACGGACACACACATAGACACTCAGTCACTCTCAGTTCTACCGAGAGCGGAGGTTTAAAACAAATAGGCACATTTTCAAGCATTGCGAAATGTGGATGCAGCTAATTAGTTTAACACCAATCCAGCCCAATCAATACATGTACATGTAAGCTAATAATTTAGATGTTATGATGTGATGTGTGTAATATGATGTAGTTTGTATACATACATTCTAAACATTAAAGTGTAATACATGTACTTTCTATATTATATGTGGCTGCTACATGTAAGCACCATATTGCTATACTATTTCTATAGGTATACACTGTTGACTTTGAAATTCACTAATCAATGTTAATTGATGCATGTAAAGTTTACATGGCAGTCACATTTGCAGGACGGGTGTTGATGCTTATGTTTATACATTATTAAATAGTTCGGATTAGTTCATTCCAGCTACAGAAAACTAGCGGGAATATCGCACAAAAGCTAGTGATACCGGTTTGAACAATATGTTTTTTAGTTTGGTTCATTCAATACATTGCATCTATTATTCGTTGCAATTATGGTCACTATAGCCTCAATGGTAAACGGTACATACATTATAATAAAAAATAAATAGACTTTACAATTGAAACTAGCTGTTAATCAAACGTCATTTGCATCTACATCATTAACATCTGACAGTTCATATACTCTTCTGTCGATTTGCATATGTAAAACGTGCAATACATTTCTTTGTTCTTCATTGCTCTGGTACCACTTTGCATTAGGTAGAATCACATGTACTGAGCTAGACACTATGATGGATAATTGTGTTAAATTGTGATTATGGCATCGAAACATTTCAACATGAATGGTTGGACCAATGGACTAACATGCAGTAGAATTGAATCACTATATCCAAAGAACTGCTTAAATCAAAATATAAGTGGAGCTCGTGGTCAAACAGTCTGGGGTGTCGGACTGGTGAATTTACGGTCGTGTCTTCATGCCTCACCAGAGGCGTGCATTGTGTCCTATAGCAAGACACTTTATTCACCCTGCTTCAGTCCACCCAGCTGTAAATGGGTAATGGCTAATTACCGGGAACGTCAATTGTATTTGATTGTATTTGATTGTATGTACATGTACTTATGAATAAAATATGATCCTGGTCAGTGTTGCAAAGAAAATGAAGGGAAGACACTATAAAAAGGGCCGAAGAAACTGACAAAGTTTATATAAGAAACTGCTGATATCCGGTCTCGAACACTGTATGAAGATCATGTAAAGTAGTAGTAAGGGAGTCAAAATGATACCACCTACCGTGGTATCATTTATAACCCTCTATAATACCCCCACCACCCCCGAAAATCAAAAAATTGGTTAACGTGGAAAATTGGGTCTCCCGACAATTTTTGGAGAAAATAATTTTGAGAAGAGGGAGTCCCAATTATATTGGTAATTGACTTTTGAAAAAAGTCGAAATAATTCATGCAAGTACAATAGTTTATATTCCTCATTTTTCTTCTCCGATATAGCTAATTTATTTCGCAGATCAGCAACTAATTCTACCAGCTCTAGTCTACCACGTTCACCTTTAGCCACCTGACAGCGTAGTTGCTTATGTCTACAAAGAGTTTGGGCACTAACGAATTTACAAGGGCATCTAGGGCATTGAAATTGTGGGGGGACACAAGGAAACTTTCTACGTCTCGCTAGATGCCTTCGTAGATGGTCTTTACACGTAAACCTCTTACAACAAGTCACACACTCCATTATATATGTATATAAAATTTATCTGTTCAATTGGATGTGAAAAAAACATTATGTAAATTTTTGACGTCCAATTGAACAGATAAATTTTATAGGTTATACAAAAGTATATATACAAAAGTATAATACAGACAATATGATAACGCCAGAAACTAGAGCAGAAATAGAAAGTTTGAGAAGAGAAGCCGAATCTCTAGGGATTACTTATAGTACACGGTTGAGAGTTAGGGGGTTGACAAAGCTGATAAATGCCACAAAGAATGAGGCGTTTATGAAGCGGTTTACCCGCGCCTATAAAAGAGGGGCATTTACAAACCTCTCACTAGCGGATGAAGTTGGTAACAGAATTCAAAAAGAAAGTATTGCGGAGTTAAGGGCTAGTGTAATAAAACCTTCAAGCACCAATAATTTGTCCAAATTAGACACACAGGTGGCCCAATACAAAATAAAAGATCTCTCGTTCGCGCGATAGTGGAAAAAGGTGAAGAAATATTGGGGGCTCACGATGAAACATTGGAAAAGGTAGAAAATGGAAGACGGGTAGTTACATTATCCTTTCGTAAAAACATTAACATTAACGAGTCCGAACGCATGTCCGATAAACTCGCTCCGTATCTAACAACCAATTTTTATTTGAGATATTCATATTCTTACAAGCTAGAACATGGAGGAAATTAAAAATGGAAAACCTGTAACTATAATAATGCACAAAAATCTCGGTGGTAGCGAACCACTATCATCAATGAAAACCGTTAAAAAATGGCTGTCAGATAAGGAGCAAACACGAATAATGTCCGATAAAATAGACAGACCGAATACAAAGTGGAAGTTTGTAAGATGGGTAGAGGTTTTCGTAAAGCTAATACAGGGTAGTAGGGGAATAGATTTGGGACTACAATCCAAAGAAGCGGAGAACTTCCAGAATGGCTGAAGAATAAAAAAGGTATGTATTCTTTAGATAAGTATAATGACGACCTTTGTCTGTTCAGGTGTCTAGCTATGCATATGACAGATAAAAGACCCGACAGATGTACAGAAAAGGCGAAAGAACTTAGTAAGCAATATTTTGGTAGTAATGTGGTTTCACCAATTCCTTTTTCAGATCTGAAAAAGGTTGAAGAGTTTTTTAAAATCGGTATAGAAGTATATCAACCACCGAATGTAATATATGGTGGTTGAAAAAGGTACCAGCGCACTATAAGGCAATAGGTAATAAACCAATGACAATAGGACTGTTTAATAATCACGCATTTCTGATAAAAAACCTTAAAAACCTACCATCTAAAATTTACGCCTGCGATAATTGCAAACAGAAATTCACGAAAGCGAGTAATATGAAGAGACACGGGCCAAAATGTATGAGAGGTGAGACAAAAGTAATATGTGATGGTAAATTATTTAGAGCGCCCGCGTTCGTCGTTCGAGAAAGCGTTCTACCCAAAAAGTTCTAACAGTTATGGGGCGATCGATTGGATGTACTCTGTGGAAAAGCACGAGGGAATTCACATTCACCACGAACAGTGTGGACACGGGGGTGAAAGATGGATTTTAGGAGCTCCAGTAGATGGATACTGTCCAGAAACCAATACCGTATATCAATATCACGGCTGTTATCGGCACGGGTGTGAGATTCATGCAAAGCATAGAAAAGAAGAACGCGCATCCACTACGAGAGAGATACATTTATTAGAAAAAGCAAAGAATTCAACCTAGTAGTTATGTGGGAATGCGAATTTCAAAGAACTGGTAAAGACATAAAGATCGGTTGCGACACTACTCTTTATCCATATCAGATAGTATACGATTTTGAGGCATACTCAACCCAGAATTTGAAACTCTCGGTAATAATCTAGAGTACGAAGCCGAGCACGTTCCGGTAAGCGTTAGTATAGGAGATAATTTCTCAGGAACAGTAACTCATATTTGTGATAAAGATCCCAAGCAAAACTTATAGAAAAATTCGTAGAAGATTTGAAAGTCAGGGGAAAAGCTATAGAGAAGAAGTGTGGTCAAGATATGGGTTTAATACAGAAACATTTACATAAAAAACCAAATCGCCAAGATCGAACAGTGGATAGAGCAAGTACCGGTTATAAGTTTTAACAGCAGTAAGTACGATATAAACTTAATAAAGAAATACCTAGTAGGTGAACTGGCATCAACAACAAAGAAAGTAATGGTCGGAAAACGTGCAAACGCAACAATATTTCTATTTACTCCAGAGTTTTAGATTTCTGATGTAATTACTTTATCTAGGACCCGGTGTAAGTTACGATAGTTGGATAAAAGCCTACGAATGCAAAGGACAGAAATCTTTCTTTCCTTATGAGTGGTTCGATTCTCCAGACAAACTGGATTACCCAGGACTACCGGATATAGAGAATTGGTATTCCAAACTATCTGGGAAAATGTTAATAGATGAAACAGAATTAAGTAAATGTCGTAGAATTTTCGAAGAAAATAATATGAAAACTTTCAGAGATTGGTTGAAATATTATAACGATTTAGATGTAGCACCGTTCCTAGAAGCGGTGGAAAAAATGTGTGAATTTTATAAACACAGAGGTGTGGATATTTTCAAAGATGCGGTAACACTACCTGGAGTAGCTATACAATATTTATTGAGAGGAACCATTATTAAAGAACAAAAATCTTCAAAGACAATTATACCGAAGGATGCTCTATATGCACCAAAAGAAGAAACATACGAAATGATGAAGGACGCTCTAGTTGGCGGTCCATCAATAGTATTTACACGATATGCAGAAGCTGGTGTTTCAAATATTAGATCTAATTCCACAGGAATTAACAAACCATGCAATGCTGTTTTGGGGTACGACGCAAACGCGTTATATTTATCTACGTTAAATAAAGAGATGCCGTGTGGGAGAGAAACTATACACCATATAGATACCCCACATAACCCTAAATTTATTAAAAAAAATTGTAAAAGAGTTTTATCTGGAGACTGGTTTGGGTTTGCGGAGGTGGATATAGAAGTTCCACACAACTTAAAAGATAAGTTTTCTGAAATGTCCCCAATATTTATAAACAGAGAAGTAGAGGTTGATGAAGTTCCCACACACATGATAAAATATTTGGAAGATACTGGAAGAACTAGAGGAAATGGAAGAAAAAAAAATTGGTGGGATCTATGTCGGCCACCAAAGTATTGCTGTACGCGCCACTGTTTGAAATGGTATTTAAAACACGGCCTAGAAATAACGGGAGTTCATCGTGTTATAGATTTATATAGTGGTAAACCCTTCGAATGGTTCGCAAAAGAAGTTACAGCCGCAAGACGAACGGGCGATGTAGAACCAAATAAGAAACCAGTAGCCGACATAATGAAATTATTAGGAAACTCGTGTTGTGGAAAAATGATAGAGGCAACTGAGAGACATTTAAATACGACATATACACAAAACGAAACCTGTGTTGACAAAGCATTAAGATCTGCATTCTTTGACGATTTGGAAGAGATAGGAGATGCGTACGAAATATCTTCAAGAAAACCCAGGTGTGCGGTAAAGAGACCATTCCATTGTGGAATAGCGGTTTATCAACTAGCTAAATTGAGAATGTTGGAATTTTGCTACGAATTTCTTGACAAATACGTAAAAAGAGAAGACTTTGAATTAATACAGATGGATACGGATAGTATGTATATAGGAGTTAGTGGAAAAACGATAGCGGAATTGATTAGACATAACTTACTAGACGGGTTTGAAAAAGAAAAAAAGAAATGGTTGGCTTGGGATAAATGGAGCGAAAGAGAGCCCGGACTTTTCAAAATGGAATTTAGCGGAGATAGCGATAGCGTTATCTAGTAAGTGTTATTTTTTTGTAGAAAAATTTAATTCTATTAATAAAAACTCTGCGAAAGGAATGTCCAAGAGAACTAACAATTTAAATTGGGATAGATATAAACGAGTACTAAGTGAAACTACAGAAGATGGAAAACACATTATAGATGTAGCACAAAATAGGGGATTTAAAATGAAAGATCGGTGTTATGAAAACGTACTGTCAACAAAAATTAGGACTCTCGGCATACTACGTATAAAAGACGTGTGTTACCAGACGGAATACATACAGAACCTCTCTAATGATTTATTTAATAATTTTGAAACAAATTAAGAAAATTAGCAATCTAAAGACATCAATCATAGCAAAATAAAGTTCGTCAACTGACATCGTTCTATATATATATATTTATAAAAAAAGTTATTTAAAATAATTAATTTAAAATCTCGATTGAATATAATAGCCGACGAGCCCCACCACACCCATTCCCACGACGATGAACGCGATCTCGCGGTCTTTTTGGGGCTCTGACGGTACATAGAAATCTGAAAGTTGGGGCTCGCGATCCAGCGGCGCGAGACTTTTCTGCGGATATGCCAGCGCGTACTCGCGGTTGGCTTCTTCAACGTTCTGAAAAGTTTGTGCGGCGTGATTTTCACGGCGAAGCTCTTCATTGACCCAGTCAAGATGGGCGGTTTGTTTTTCCGACCACGCTTCCTTTGCGCTATTGAATTGTTCTACAGATAAATCGTGACGCGTACTCTCCTCATCCGCGTTCGAGTTTTGTAGTTTAGAGAATAGAAAGTTGCTGCCGGTGAACGCAAATGCGTTTAAGAGCGCACCACCTATCATCATGGCAATTGAAGCCATTTATTTCCATATATTAACTGGTAGAATTCCAGCTTTAACTAGATAATCTCGGGTCCAAACTGCGGCCGCTACATCTAAGGTCGCGAGCCCTACGTCTCTCACAGTAAAGTCCAATTTGGGAGCGGATCCTCCTAGGGCCATCTTTGATAGTCGAGCATACCCGATACTGAAACCCGATATCACCACGGCGTGATAAAGCGCATTCACTAACATTTTACCGTCTTGTTCAGCCATTATTGCATATAAAAGGGGGTCGCGATCAATGTTTAAATGGGGCGCATCCAATCGCGATTGGTGTTTCGTAACTTTCTTCTGAACACTAGCTGGTTGTTTTTTTCGATAATATGGGGTATTTCCACACGCACAGGGCACCAACAACTGCCAGACCACCACCAACAACCCAACTCCAATTCACGAATTTGGGTTCAATCGGATTCCCCCAACTCCAACGGCGGTTGGTATTGGGTGTTGAGTGTGCTTCCAATTCGTGAATTGGGGTTGTACTCAACTCTGTCTTCAGATGTTTTGCTGTCTCCGTCCCCGATTGCAACCCCAATCTCGATTGGAGTTTAGCCTCTCGAAGCTCGGCGAGTATTTTATCTTGTTTAACTTTTCGGGTGGCAGCCGCCGCCCGCCCACCCACTGCCTGTCTTTTGGGATTTTTTATATGCGGTATGTCATCCAGTGGCGGAGTTGGGTTCGATTGGGTTGGAGCAATCGGGTTCAACTCCGTCACTCTCGCGGGTGTGTCTTGTGTCATCATTTTCAGGGCTTATAGTTCGTGGGCATATATGTCCAAATTAACAGTGTTTACCCGTGGTCAACGCGGTTGTCAGCGGAGCTAAGTACAATTCCAAACTTGTGATAAATTGAGCAGCAGGCTGTTCTAAGAGTGTGACCTATAAAAGGGTCAGTCTCTAGATCGTCAATCAATCCCGCGGTGTTTGGTATAGGGAGAAGTATACTAACGGCGGTTGCGTACAAATGAATAGCCGCCGATCCGAGAGTTTTTGTCATCTCCGCTCCCAATTTGGATTCGTATCGCACATACATTTTATCGATCTCCGCATCTGACATCTTATCCACCTGAAAAACTGAGAGACGCCTACCGAGATAATGCTCCGATTGTCCCCCAGCAACCAGCGCAGCTAGCCGCTCTCGTCGTGCCGCATTTTCATTTTCATTCGGAGTCGTTGCACTCAACCCAATACCAACCGCCGTTGGAGTTGATTCCGATTGCTCTGTCGGATCATTATCTATGTTGGCAGTCGGAGTTGAGGTTTCTTCTATTAGCTGATCGAGAAGTTCGTCGCAGTTCATTTTTCTTAAAATTAATTTAACTATTCTAACAAGTCTCATCACATTAACATATTGGCAAGCGCACCACCCGATACTTATGTATCACCATTATGCTCGCAACAAAGCTCGCAGCGGAGCACCAAATTGTTAACATTGTTAACCATTGTTCAGCATTTGTTCAACATTTGTTAAGCATTTGTTCAGCATTGTTCAGCATTGTTCAGCAATTGCTAAGCATTGTTCAGCATTGTTCAGCATTTGTTCAGTAATTGCTAATTAATTATAAAATTAATTGATAACTTCGTAAGCAGTTGGTTGATCAGTCTTTAGCAAAAGCTTGGCGTGCTTAGTTTCCGAAAGCATCTGTCTAACCTCCAGGCGCTCCTCGCGCGTTGGGATAACGTCATTCTCTCGAAGACAGTCATCGAATGAGTCTCGGTCCTTGCAGTGAAAGAGGGCGACCCATTTCGTTTGCTCGCGCAGATCCTTGAGGACGGCGTTGTACTTTTGAGTGGATATCCATACGCTTTGCCTAGCATGGCGGCCAGAAAATGCGAGCTCGGAGAGCATGTCCTTCTTTTTGGTCATCGCCGCCTTGGCCGAGCAATCGTCAATCACGTATAGGGTGGGCTCACCCTGGAATCTCTGGTATAAACCACGCAACCAATCGTGAAGCCTATCACCAGGGTCACAATAACGTATACCTCATGGGTCGGTCCATATCCACGTTCGCCGCTGATAAGTATCGTTGTGCCGCACAGTGGGACACAGGATCACAATGTGACGAAAGGCATCGCGGTAGGACTCCTCGAGCAAGTCGAGGATGAAAACCGTTTTTCCACATCCTGTCTGCCCACATATTATGGCAGAGTGGGCATCTCCAATCGTGAATTGGTATTGATTGCTAATTTTCTTAATTAATTCTTTAGAATTATCAAATTTATTAATTAATAAATCGTTAGAATGATTGCTAATTTTCTTAATTTTTTCAAAATTATTAATTAATAAATCGTTAGATTTAGTAGAGTGCTGAGACGTATCGGCCATCTTCGATGTTGAGTTGTGCGTCCGTAATTATATATAAGTACACGTTCAATGGCCCGGCTCCGTCCGCCTCTTTGGTTATCTGGATCGTCACACCCTCGCTAGCGTTCTCAACTTGGCGTCCGCTGCCGTGTATTTGGTCGTCGTCGCTGGCTCGCATGTCTAGCCATAACGGGTATTTGGTATTCAGGAACTCCGCGAGGGAGACGTCCGAGAGATGCAGGTCTTTGGCAACCGCTGCAACCTCTGGAGAGCGCTTAGAGCCGGCAGCAAACTGCTTTCTTACTTCGTCCCACTGCTGGTGCGCGCGAAGACCCGCGCTGTAGAGTTGATTGGGAACTCCCTCGATCGTCACCTCTACCTTCGTGATTTTGGGGTTATAGAATTTGTCGGTTTTTCTAGCACCGAACGCGAACCGAGCATCCTCGAACAACATCATTATACCTTTCATCGAGCGGGCGGGTACGTTGACGTTCATATTCCACAATGTGTCGCCTTTGTCTTTCATCATCTTGCGATGGCGAAGTACTCGGTCGTAAAGTATGGCAACGCGCCCGGCGTACTGGGTTCTGATCAATCGCGCGAGTTCGGGCATCGTGACCATGTCGTACTCCAGCGAAACATTATCGATCGTATACGTCGATAACATGTCGCTGGTTATGAGAACTCGGCCGTAGTCGTTGAACGTTAGTTCGTATTCGAGGCGGTCAGCCAAAGCGCTCTGATAGTAGGGCATGTGACTCTCCAGCAACTCAAAGTCGAGCGGGATGTAGAAGCGGTTGCCGTAGGCGCCCGCGACCGCGTTGTCGCTCGCGTTGTTTTCTGCCTTGTTAGCAGCCCGATTCTAATGTCTGGTTAGTTCTTATTTTTTTTGCTTTAGGTGTCAATACCCTGATAGACGGCGTTTTCGCGCTCTTGCGCCGTCTTCCATAGGTCCTGATAACAATGGTAGACGTCGCTGTCATCGATCGACATCACCTCATTACCAGAAATCTTTATCATGGTCTTCTTGACGATGGCGCGACCAAGGTTCTGAACGACGGTTCGGTCCGCGTCCGTCGATGTAAGCGAAATAGTGAAAGCGAGGCGAACAGTACCCGGCACAATGACGTCGTTAGCTCCGAGGTTGGGGAAGCGGACCAAGAGCTGCTGGTTTTGGTCGATCGTCGATGGGTTGTTCGTAATAACGACACTCTGTCTCACGCCTTTTGCCCCGAGGGGGCTCACGCAGTCTGCGGTATGGATTGAGTTTGCGACCGTATTGACTCGAAGACATAATTTAGTGAATCTATATTAAACCCGTATGGTTTTGTCTTTAATACATAATTAATTTTAAGAAATTAATATGGCTGATTACGATAATGACATGTATGAAATCGGCAGAGACGATTACGTCGATGCGGATGAGGATGATTATGACATAGATGATTATAATGACGAAACGCCCTTGATACAGCCTCCAGTTCCAATCCAATCAGGGGAATTAGGTGGCGCTACTACTAGTCAAAGTCAGGAATTACTCGAGGGAGCTGTAAACGACTACTACAACCGTTTGGCAGAAAAAGGTCTGGTCCCATCTGTCGGTCGCGACTACTCCAAGTTCAAATTTGATCTGAACGGTAGATTGCGACTAAAAGCAGCACCAAATCTCCCAATCATCAACACGAGGACCGGTAAACCACTAGCGCTGGGCACTGTTGCCGGAAACCTGGGCGGTGGCCAACTCGTAAGAAGCGAACTAGGATTCGTAGATTGGAAGAAGAATAAGAAGATTGCTTTGAGGGCCTCAGCTATAAGGACCATTAACAGCCTAGAAGCTAAGGCGGCCTCCTCGATAGAAACTATCGAGCTCAGCGATCTCAGCGAGGTCCCTCAAGTGGCCACCGACGTTATTAACGCGGTGGAGACCACGTTCAGCGAAAACGAAATACTCAAACCTCGAACAAGGGTCTAACTATGACCCACCGTTACCTCTTCGCGAACTCCGGGGACTCGATAAGGCTATGCAAACGGTCCGGGGCGAACTGGTCCGTAACCTCGCCAAACTCTCGTTGCTGGATGAACATATCGCGCTAGAAGAAAGAAAACTGGAGGAAGCCGGTGACGATAGAGAATCTACCGAGCGGATCACCGAACGCCTGCGGTCGTTGCGGGATCAAAGAGAAGCTCGCTTGGAGGCTGCATCTACTAACCGTGAGACACTCCGCACCCAAATAAGTCGGATCCGCGAAACAATCTTGAGGGTCCTGAACGAGGAGACGACACTCGGTGAGCGTCTTCGCACTCTGTTCAGAGAACAGGGCATCACGATAGCAAGCATCCTCGTTGCTATCAGCATGACTATATCGACCATAGTTCTAGCTTTCACTGGTGGTGCCGCACCAGCACCCGCACCAGCACCCACACCACCACCACCTGCGCCATCAGGCGGAGCCAAGGAGTGGGTAAAAAAACAACTAAAAGCCCTCGCCAGTCTCCTGGCTAAATTAGCCGAAAAGGCGGCTGCCGCACTACCTGGACTGATCGGAAGTATAGTTTCTTACTTGCTATCTATATTATCAAAAACGGCCGGATGGCTAGCCAAAAAATACTTGGGCTTTAATCGTGGCAATCGCCGGTCTCCTACTATTCTTCGCCAGAGAGTTCCTAAAAAAAAACCAAAGCGCAAATAATCCGATCGCCACGAGGGCGACGACGAGCGCTAATTTCTCCTCCTCGTGTGTTGTGCTTCCAATTTCAACATTGTTGATGATTGGTGTTTCTCCAATCGCGATTGGTCTGTTGATGGAACTCGATGGTGCATCCAATTTACGAATTGGGGGTACTGGGTTCGATTGTATTGAGGGAGGTGTATCCATTTTGTGTTTTGGGGGTTTTATGAAATCTTTTTCAAATTTATTTGAATTTACAACTCCGCTCCCGATCATTTTGGGGGTGCGCTTGATGATACCCGTGTTCACGTTAACGTTGTGACCGATTTTTTGATTGGCGGTGGCGATTGCGATCTGATTATTGTAACCGTCAACCGGGTCGTCTCGTAGTATCATATTGCTCGGCGCCATATAAAGACCTATTCCAAATACATAGTCCACTGGGGTGCTGGCAGTCTGCAAAACGTCTTGATAATTCTGGATCGCCTTCTCCAGGTCCACCTTAGCTGAGATGGCGTCCTCAACAAGTACCAAGAACTGTTTTTGCGCGTCAAACGCCGTTCCGAATCCTATTATAGAACTGCGAGTTTGTTTTTGTGCACCTAGTATAGCCCACACATATGTACGAATGGAGTCGTTGAGGCGAGTAACCCCGGCCTGCGTGAACCCTAGACCCTTATCTAACATAAATGTGGTCCACGCGTTCTGAACCTCAGCAGCCTGCTGTATGTAATCGACGTGAGCCAGTTTCGGAGGTAACATTTTACAAGAAAACACGCCACAGTGCCGACCTCCAGACACTTCCGGCCCGAAAGTCATAGTCGCGGGGTCAAAATTCCCGGCGTTCCGACTGACGATGTGGTCACCGGAGTAATCGCGTCTAAAATCAGTCTGCGTCCAATTCCCGGACTGGCCCCCCCCGAATGAGAACGTCCCGAGGCCGGTGGTGGTAGGAAATGCTTTCTGCCTCCAGTCCGCGTCTTTTGAAAGGTTAAATTCGTTACACAGTCTTTCAAACGCCATACGGTCGTATGCGTTGGAAATGGGATCCCAGGCGTCGTCTTGAGGTAGAGAAATACCTAGTTCTTTGAGAACCTCCTCCTAATATATAATACGTGTGAAAATTGTAGACACTTCGGAGCATGATATTCTTGGATGTTAGATGGTCTTTATGTGAAACTCCACACCCGGCTGTTGCGCACCATACAGCAAAATTTAGCTGGTTCTGCCAAAACTGCATCGGTGTGGCTTTCCACCCGTTTACCGCCTCCATCGTAGTAATCTTGGGCAGCCTATATTTCTCAAACCTGTTAGGAAAATTGGTGGCAAAGCCACTGTCCGGTCTAACCGTTACGGTTGGGTGTACAAGGTTAACAACGTCTTTTTGCGTGTATTTACCCTCCTCCACCGCGTACTTTGCATTAGAGATTAAAGCTAAATGCTTGTGTATCCATTAGAAAGATATTATTATGTTTGCTACTATCACTAATGTTCAAAAAGGGAGTTGTGAACTTCAAAAATTAATAGACACTGACTGCGGACAATGCCGGGTAGGCCTTAGATCAATAACGTTCACGGTCGGGTGGAAAAACGTTGAAACGCTCGAGTTTTTCACATCAGAAGTCGAGTAAGCCCTGTGGCTTTCGGAAACTACCTCATAACTGAACCAGTGACCTCAGGATTTCGTAGAACTCCAGATGCTATAGTACCTCAGGGTCTTTGGAGTTCGGAGATCTCCAAGCTTTTGTCGCGGAGAAGATTCCTGGTGTAGTCACTCTCGCAATCTCGAAAGCCACGGGCTCACGACATTGACCGTTGATAGGCGTTTAAGGATCTCACCGGGGTTGGGCTCACTGTTAGGATTTAAAATAACATACCCTTACAACGAAGACGGAGTGTTTGATCCTGGCGAGCACGTCGGCACGACCCCCGGTGAACTTCGCCGTCACGAAAACTCTCGGGGTGCACCTGGATCGGGTGAACACATCGTACAACACGGTAGACGGCACTCCGGCATATTACTGAAAACCGTGCCCGCCAGCGACTGTTTCTATGGTGAGACCCTGACCTTAGACTTCCCACACCCCGAGATGAAAGTTTTGGAATCGGGACACATCCACGAGTTGAAGATTTCTATTCTCGATGATAAAGGGAGAGAGTTGAAGAACGATTACCCGATTTCGGTCGTCCTAGAAATTTCAAATTAATTAATTTTAAGAAAATTATTTAGAATTAAACGCATGTTCGTAATATATATTATCAACATTATTGAAAATGAGTATATACGGACCAGGCAGTTCTTCCGATTGGGTGACAAGCTTATGATGCGTTGCGCTTAGAGGACTCTCTCACCAGAGAAGCGACACTTACTGAATTAGACGGTAAAATAATCGATTTTCGAAAGGAGACCCGAACGAATATTGAGAAAGATCAGGCGGTTTATAAGGTGTTGCGCTCAGAGGACTCTCTCATCAGAGAAACTGAACTAAACGAACTAAGTAAAAAAAAAAACAAATTTCGAAAAGAGAGCAGGTCGGATATTGATAAAGTCCGGGCCGACCGCCAGGCGGCCCTTACGTTGCGCTTAGAGGACTCTCTCATCAGAGATGCGGCATTTATCGAACTAGGTAAAAAAATAACCAAATTTCAAAAAGAGGCCACGTCGGGTATTGAGAAAGTACGAGAAGACCACCAGGCGGACCTTACGAAGGCTTATGAGGTGTTGCGCTCAGAGGACTCTCTCATCAGAGAAGCGGCACTTACTGAACTAGATAAAAAAAAATAACCAAATTTCGAAAAGAGACCCGGTCGGGTATTGATAAAGTCCGAGAAGACCACCAGTCGAACCTTGCGGAGGCCATTGCGGAGGCTTATGATGCGTTGCGATTAGAGGGCTCTCTCAGCAAGAAGCGACACTTACCGAACTAGACGAAAAAAATAGCCGAATTTCTGAAAGAGACCAGGTCGGGGCTTGAGGGGGTCCGAGAAGACAACAAGGAGGCCATTGCGGAGGCTTATGGGGCGTTAACGCTCAAGAGGACTCTCTCAACAGAGAAGCGGCACTTACTGACATATACGAAAAAATAACCGAATTTCGAAAGGAGGCCCGGTTGGGTATTCATAAAGTCCGAGCAGACCGCCAGGCGGACCTTGCGAAGGCTTATGAGGTGTTGCGCTCAGAGGACTCTCTCATCAGAGAAGCGGCGGTTGCTGAACTAGACAGAAAAATAACCGAATTTCAAAAAAGAGGCCCGGTCGGGGTGTTGAGAAAGCCCTAGAAGGCCACCAGGCGACCATTACGGAGGCTTATGATGCGTTGCGCTTAGAGGACTCTCTCAGCAGAGAAGCGGCACTTACCGAACTAAACGGAAAGATAACCGAAGTTTCCGATAAACTGAAACATGATCGATAGCCGCTACCAAAGCTCTTGAGGAGGCCTCTATAATATTCGTACTGAGGCATATAACGCAAACAATGCGCTTGCCGGAATAGTGCGAACAATGAAAACGCTAAAACGTGCCATAACATTTGGGCTGAGAAGCGGGGGCCCATTGGTTGAGGGGCACTATGAATATTCGTTCGGTGCCAAAGCGAGTAATAAATATGGGGGATACACTATGACAGCTGCGGGTGAAGTTTATCCAATATGGCGGTCTGCTCGGTTAATGCTAATGGTAAACCTGTGGGCGCGGTCGCAATAAATATTGTAGTAGATGGGGAAGAACGGGGGGTTGGAGTCACTAAAATCTCTGGAGATAGTTCGACGATTGTTTCGTTCGCCGGTAATGATCGAATTAGACTTTCCCAAAGTAGTGTTATTAACTTTGTTACGAAAATCGGTGACTCAGAGAGTTCTTCCACTATTGTCTCGTTGTTAATTGAACTTATTTTATAAATACTAATATATTGAAATAAATTTGTAAAATTTAAATATGAACGAATCAACGCTTCCAATTGTCAATACCACTCCATCAACACTGTGTACAATTAACGAAAGAAGTTCAGATTTTAGGTTGAATAATATCGTCGCTATGCAGGATATTTTAGTTAGAGAATATACAAATAGAAAAAGAAACGCTAAAAAAATATAGGCGCGCGGTGAACATGGCTGAAGTATCTAGCACGGCTCTGGCGAGTGTTTCTGTATTGTGTGGGGCGGGGACAGCTGCAACTATATCCACCATTATAACGGTTCCCGTAGCGGGGATTTTATGTGCGGTGTCGGCCGTTTCTGGGTTGTTGTGTATGGTAATTAGGGCGTCGGGTGGAAAACTTGAGAAAAAAGGTAGAAAACATGATAGAATATCCGTTCTCGCCAGGTCGAAGAAAAATACCATCGACGTTATGGTGTCCAAAGCGTTGGCCGATAAGAAAATATCAAATTTAGAGTTTGAATCCGTGGTGGAAGAAATGCGGAGATATGAACAATTAAAAAATGATATAAGAATCAAGGCACGCGCCACCATGCCCAAAATTGAGTGTACTGATTGGGATAAATTTAGGGAAAAACTTGGAGATAAAGTCGGAAGAAATGTTACAGCACCATTGTGATTTTTTAAAAAAAAAATAAAAAATTAATAATTAATTTAAATAAAAATTAATTAAAATTAATTATATTGTCGCAGTAAACAATTTATTAATTAATTTTAGGAAAATTATTAACAATTTAAAAAGAAAAAACATTTTTTTTTAGCTTCCACCGAGGCTCGAACCCACGCCAGCAAACTTCTGGGCCCACCGGCTAGCCACCTTTCTGATCTTGTCTGATCTTGTCTTTGTCTTACTCGTCTCATGTTGTGGCTAGCCGGGTGTAATAGCTGCCTGTACAGCACACCCCCATCTATCGGCTGATCTAGGAACCAGTGTCGAAAGTCTAGGCAACCTTGGAAGTGCCTGCACGGAAGCACTGAGCGCTCATTTTTCGTCAAGGGGCGTCCCCCAAGACAAAGTATTGTTGTTAATTTTACATATATGAAGTTAAAACCGTGTTGTGCAATACCAAATATTTACTCGTTTATTTTTATTTGTTTTATATATAACAAGTTCATTTTTTATTTAATAATATAGGTTATAACGTTCTAAATTATTAAAAGTAAAATTAAAAAAATAAAAAACATGCCAACCAATCACAATGTAAGAAATACTTCCAGGAATATCGATAGCGGGTTGTGTATACCCACACACCACGTGTGTGTAATAGTATATATATAGTGTGTTTATGTTTCATTCCCGGAATATCGATAGCGGGTTGTGTAATACACACCCACGTGTGTGTAGTATATATTATAGTGTGTTTATGTTTCATCCGGAAGACGTAATCGTGTAATCTCTCTATAAAATGAACACTTAATATACGTGTAAGGTAGGACACATAATTTGCGTGTTTATAACACGTGTAAGTGAAACATTGTCGTCTGCTTGGTGTTGTGATTACAAATATAAATTTATAAGCGATATCGTATGAAATGTACGTTCGTAACGAATCGTTGGGTTTTAAAATTTTTGTATAATACGCCTTAGTTTCATATCCGATACGCATTATCTGTCTTAATGTTCGTATTTGCCTCTTGTATAGTTGACATAATTGCCGGTATAATATGGAAATGTAACGTTTTTTATCGAGCGTAATAAATTACGCTGGTATTTCATATATTCGATATCGCCTAGTGTTCTCATTTTATAGAATTTATATACAGGATTATAACACCCCCGTATTCTTCGTAAACTTCTTCAACACAGTCATTAAAAAATTTCAATTCAAATTGTATTGTATTATCCATCATCTAATAATATTGGTACTCGTTTTTTCTGTTCAATTGGACGTAAAAAAAAACATGATGTATTTATGACACCAATATATACTTTCAAAAGTCAATTACCAATATAATTGGGACTCCCTCTTCTCAAAATTATTTTCTCCAAAAATTGTCGGGAGACCCAATTTTCCTCGTTAACCAATTTTTTGATTTTCGGGGGTGGTGGGGGTATTATAGAGGGTTATAAATGATACCACGGTAGGTGGTATCATTTTGACTCCCTTACTACTACTTGTAAGACAGGCAAGAGTACAGTGGTAAACACGGAGCCTTCACCCGTCACCTATAGTCTGTTTCACGAAAGCTGCCCAAATTTTACGGCTATATAGACAATTCAAAAACAATATTTTTTTCGATAGTATTAAATTAAAGGAAAATTTAAGAGTGAGCCTTCTTTTTATTTCGTGAAATTCGGTCAAATATTGGTTTTATTACGAAAAATTTATTTCTCTATGGGAATTTAACATGGGGGAAAAAAGAGGTAAAGGAGTGTGGGATTAGTCAAAAAACGAAAAAATTTGGAAATTGACTCCGAAACCTAGCTAGATAGCTTGGATATGATCTAACTAAGAAAACAAAAGTTAAATTTTAAAAATCGGTCCAGTATTTCTAAAATTCAAAAAAATTTCCCCATGTTAAATCCCCATAGACATCTTCACTCCGTGAAGATGTCTATGGGAATTTAACATGGGGAAATTTTGTTTTCGCAATAAAATCAATATTTGACCAAATTTCACGAAATAAAAAGAGGGCTCATTCTTAAATTTTCCTTTAATTTAATATTATCGAAAAAAATATGGTTTTTGAATTGTTTATATGGCCGTAAAATTTGGGCAGCTTTCGTGAAACAGACTATAGATGCAATCAATGACTAGCGGAGTCTCGCCTTCAAATATACTAAAAACTCTAGAAATAGACACCATACGAAACGTATGTAAAGAATATGTCAAAGAATACAAACAGCCATACAGACCCCCAGCCCCCTCCCCGCCCCCCCGACTGCTGATAGATGAACATGGTACAGATGGCTGAGTAAATGACAGGTGTCTATTGGGATAGTTGAACCTCTCACAGGTCACTGTCCACTGTTGTTTACCAGAAGTTAATGTTCACAGACAATTAAAAGCGGAACTGCTACCACAGCCTATTTTCAGGATTTATGGACCCCCTCCACCATTGCCCTCTGGTTTATATGCCTATGACAGGTGGCACATTTGAAATTATAACTGAATATACGGTCTTATATCTTTGGTCGTCAGTCGTTTGTCATCTTCACTTTAAATATTTACATAAAATAAATTGAATATGTATTTCTACATATCTTCCTATTATTATCCACGTTATTTATTGCATGCATTGCGGGGGGAAATTGTTTGCCAGTGTGAATATATTCAATGATACTACCATTATATAATAAGTATCATAAATCCTGACACATTTAAACCATTCAACAATTACTCCCCATTGGGATTTGTAAGCAATGTAAGCCACCATGTTTATTTAATGTAATGGCGGCCATATTGGAAACAGTTTTGTATGATTTATTTCATTAAAACTGAGCAATGCTGAGCAGTACGTGTTAAATGGAAATTAATATAAAACATTATTTTTGGCGCCCATCTTGGAAACCATTAGAATTGTATATAGTTGAATGATTATTTAACAAATACATTATACTAACCGTAAATGAAACATAAAAGTGATTGTAATGAACAATTAATTATCATCGCAGATTTGAACATTTTCTGGCCATAGTAATAATTTTCATTACCATATATGTATCATATTGGCATACCCCCGGTGGCGTCGGCGTCGGCGTCGTCCACAAACTTAACGTTGGGTAAATGTCTTATAACTTCCGTTTCCTTTCATGGAACACCTTGTTATTTCATACATGCATTCCTCAGATGACCCTCTATCATGCTGTAGCAAATCCATGACCCACCACCCAACCCTTACCTCAAGGTCAAGGTCAAGGTCACAAACTTAGCACATTCATAAACTTAACGTTGGAGTAAATTTCTTATAACATCTGTTTCCTTTCATGGAACGCCTTGATATTTCATACATGCATTCCTCAGATGACCCTCTATCATGCTGTAGCAAATCCATGACCAACCACCCAACCCTTACCCCAATGTCAAGGTCACAAACTTAGCACATTCATAAACTTAACGTTGGGGTACATTTCTTATAACATCTGTTTCCTTTCATGGAACGCCTTGATATTTCATACATGCATTCCTCAGATGACCCTCTATCATGCTGTAGCACATCCACGACCCACCACCCAACCCTTACCCCAAGGTCAAGGTCACAAACTTAGCATGTTCATGAACTTAACGTTGGGGTAAATGTTGTGTAACTTCTGTTTATTTACAGGGAATACCTTCATATTTTATACATGCATTCATCTGCTGACCCTCTATCATGCTATAGCAAATCCACGACCCACCACCCCCCACCCCTTACCCCAAGGTCAAGGTCACAAACTTAGCATGTTCATAAACTTAACGTTGGGGTAAATGTTGTGTGACTTCTGTTTATTTACAGGGAACGCCTTCATATTTCATACATGGATTAATCTGATGATACTCTATCGTGCTGTTGCAAATCCATGACCCACCGCCCATCCCTTACCCCAAGGTCAAGGTCACAAACTTAGCACATTCATAAACTTAACGTTGGGGTAAATGTTGTGTAACTTCTGTTTATTTACAGGGAATACCTTCATATTTCATACATGCATTCATCTGATGAAACTCTATCGTACTATAGCAAATCCATGACCCACCTCCCACCCCTTTCCCCAAGGTCAAGGTCACAAACTTAGCGCATTCATAAACTTAAATGTCTTATAACATCTGTTTTCTGTCATGGAACGCCTTGATATTTCATACATGCATTCCTCAGATGACCCTCTATCAAGCTGTAGCAAATCCACGACTCACCACCCAACCCTTACCCCAAGGTCAAGGTCACAAACCTAGCACATTCATAAACTTAACGTTGGGGTAAATGTTGTGTAACTGCTGTTTATTTACAGGGAATACCTTCATATTGCATACATGCATTCATCTGATGATACTCTATCATACTATAGCAAATCCATGACCCACCCTTTCCCCAAGGTCACAAACTTAGCACATTCATAAACTTAAATGTCTTATAACATCTGTTTGCTGTCATGGAACGCCTTGATATTTCATACATGCATTCTTCAGATGACCCTCTATCATACTGTAGCAAATCCACAACCCACCACCTAACCCTTGCTCCAAGGTCAACGCTTTGATATGTCATACATGCATTCATCTGATGATCCTCTATTGTGCTACAGCAAATCCATGACCCCCCCCCCCCCCCCCCCCCCCCCCCACCCCCCCCCCCCCCCCTCCCCCCCCCCCCCCCACCCCCCCCCCCCCCCCCCCCACACCCCTTTCCCCAAGATCAACATCATAAACTTGACGTTGGAGTAAATGTCTTTTTATAACTTCTGTTTCTTTACAGGGAACGCCTTGATATTTCATACATGCATTCATCTGATGATACTCTATCGTGCTATAGCAAATCCATGACCCACCACCCCACCCACCCCTTTCCCCAAGGTCGAGGTCACAAACATAGCACATTCATAAACTTAACGTTGGGGTAAATGTCTTAACATCTGTTTCCTTCATGGAACGCCTTGATATTTCATTCATCTGATGAAACTCTATCGTGCTATAGCGAATCCATGACCCACCGCCCACCCCAAATGTCTTATAACATCTGTTTCCTTTCATGGAACACCTTGATAGTTCATACACGCATTCCTCAGATGACCCTCTATCATGCTGTAGCAAATCCACAACCCACCACTCAACCCTTACCCCAAGGTCAAGGTCACAAACTTTGCATGTTCATAAACTTAACGTTGGGGTAAATGTTGTTTTTAACTTCTGTTTCATTTTACAGGGAACGCTTTGATAATTTTTTTTTTTCATACATGCATTCATCTGATGATCCCTCTATTGTGCTACAGCAAATCCATGACCCACCCCCCCCCACCCTTTTCCCCAAGGTCACAAACTTAGCACATTCATACATGCATTCCTCATGTGAATAGCTATCATACTGTAGAAAATCACCAACTTAGTGCATTCATAAACTTAACGTTGGGTTAAATTTTGTTTTACTTCTGTTTTCAGGGAGCGCATTGATATTTCATACATGCATTCATCTTAATATGCTATATTATGCTATAGCAAACCCACAACCCACCTTGCACCTCTGACCCTAATGTCAAGGTCCACCGCATGCCCCTTAACCCAAGGTCAATTATATATAATATTCATGTTTTTTATGCAACTATGCCATGTTTGAGTGAAGGCTGCCAACAGGCGAGCTTCGTTGTCTTCTGACAATTTCACACTATTTAGAGGCAAATACCTGGTTTTGCTGTTTTGTGCAACCATCTTGGATTTTGGAAAATGCTCAAGTGTCATCACAGGTTGAAGTAATGGACCGAGGTCTATAAATACATTAAATATGCCTAAAAGCCTCAATAAATGAAGAAAAAAAATAAGCTAAAATATATATATAGATATAAGACATATGTATGTCTATATAGGGAGTAAAAAACTTTTTTTTGCTTTTTTGTTTTCATTTATTGATGCTTTTAGGCATATTTAATGTATTTATAGACTTCGGTCCGTTACCTGTGAGTGCCATCCGTCGGATTCCAATAATATATGGTCTGTGGATGCCAAATCACAAAAAAACCATTGTATATAAGCCAAGTCCGGGTTCAGTCAAAAGTGGCCAAATACCGGCAGGACTATTAAATTAGTGTAGGTAGATTTACACCGGTGTAAATGTGTGCGGATTTGTGTAATTAGTTTTGCACTGTTGGAACAGCGTGGCAGCCTCAGCCTGGCGTTGTCAATAGATACAATATTTAGTGCAGATGATGATGATCGAGATCATGTTGTATTTTGACAAAATTCTCGGCATTTGCTTTTGGAATTGTTACTGTTTTATTTGACACACTTTTTATACCCAGATTTTCATCCCACAAAGCCGTCTTGTACACATGTTTGCTTGCAAGAGCATTTTATTACACCCTGGAATGTCGACAAAAACGACCAAAAATTAATAAAGTAAAGATTTTTTCTATATCTGGTGTTGTTGTTGTTAGTCTTTGGGGTAACATCCGCTTGAAATTGAAAAAGTATAGCCTCAGATTCGTATTCTAAACAGTTCTCGCCTTACTTGTTTCGACCCTGTGTCACATTCGGTCGACATTTTCTCTGCCGAAGGCGAACAGTGTATACCAAGATCCGATCCAGGGTACCAAATTTGTAAATTTGACCTATTTTGTAAAAATGGTATATTCCTACCCAAACCAGTTGGCCCCATATTCATTCACACTTTTAAACTGACTGAATTTCCGAGTTAATGGTATATGTATTTTATTTTATCCCGTCAACACAGTGCATATGTGCCGTGAAACACAGTGCCGTGAAACATTTTTGATATCCAGTCAATACTAGTTTTGCATTTTGCAGCCATTTGTAGGTGTTGACAGTATAAATAGAATAGTAGGTTAGTGCCGTAAATGGGAAAAAATATCTGGCGCGGCACAGAAACGGGATGTGCTCGGCAGAGCCTCGCCCATCCCGTTTCCTGAGCCTTGCCAGATATTTTTTCCCATTCACGGCACTAACCTACTATTCTCTATTATCCTTGGTAATGCACATTGATTTACAAGCTGATCTGTGCCTACAACGTGTAAAATGGGCTTAGATTATAAACAAGAATGGTTTCCCACGTGCTGACAAATTGTAATTTGTTGTCTTTGCCATTTATTATCAAAGGTGGGAAATACCTAATTGGCGTCTTCAATCTCAGTTGTGTCAAACGTCAATTACATCAATTACTCAATTGTCAGATTTGTTTTCTTAGTGAGAATCTGTCGCGATAATTGAGTCATATTCTGAGTAGGTGATGACACTGAGACTCAGTTACATGTAATCGTCCAAAACGTCCTGGGTACAAAACAAAACAGCGCAAGGAATTATTTATAAATAACAACAACAACTCGGCAATTACATGCATTGGTCCGAAACGTCCAAGGTTCGAATAAAAAAACTGTGCGGTGGAATAAATAACAACAACAACAACTCATTTCATTTTGTTAGGAAAATTGAGTGCATCTTATATTCTCATGTAGACATTTTCCCCCAGATTTTGGACTGAAAATAGGGGTGCTTCTTATACACTCTTGCGACCTATATATGGCAAAATACGGTATACCAACACCGACTATTGCAGGCTCGATTCCTGTGTTTTTCAAACTGGTAAGATTTGTTCTCATATTTTTTATAGAAAACCCCTATTCCCTTCTGGATTTCGGGCTATTACTTCATTATAGGACTGAATTTCGAAAAATACAAAGATGGCTCATCACTAAATTTTGTTGAGAAATGACTTTAGGGTGTTTAAATAGGTGTAAATGTTGGGCAGGTTTACGTGCCACAGCAATTTAGATCATTATCACGCTACAGGAGTGTGCCATTTGATCAGGAGTTACACTGGTCACAAATCCTCACATCTACATGTGACAAGACATGTGTACCTTAGAAGATATTCTTCATGAAAAATCGCACATCTCATTTCGTAGAAAATCAGATAGTTTGTCTCATACATGGCTGTAACTGGAGAAGTGGGACTTCTTGGATCAGGATCAGTAGCCGATTTCATCAACATTGCAAAGTATACTTATCTAGCAAAGTATACTTTGAGGGAGAAATTTTCAATTTTAGGATAAATTTATTAATTTTTATTATACTGAATTTATTACATTATCACAGCCAATTTGGCTGTGATAATGTAATAAATTCAGTATACGGTAATAATTCTGCATACTTTTAATCATCAAATATATGCAGTCGTTTGTTCTATATGAAATAATGCAATTCAGCAAAAGTAAATGATTGCTCCCTCAAAGTATACTTTGCTAGAAACGTATACTTTGCAATGTTGGTGAAATGGGCTACTGGACTGTTCACCATTTCGTCAATAAAACACGTGGGGCCCGTTTCACTAAACTCTGTATGACTAAAATGTTCGTAAGTGCAAATTTAGGAGTGTCTAGAAATTTCAATTGATGGATTTACATTTATTGAGCTTATACTGCATATCAATAAATGTAAATCCAATAATCATTTGCAAGCAAAATAATATTGTTAATGTGAAATTTACAGACTATCATAATCTTGCACTTGCAAACATTTTAGTTGTACGAAGTTTAGTGAAAGGCCCCCAGTCCTGCTTCTAACAAGCAACATATAGATCATTATTAGTCTACAGGAATGTGTCATCTGACCAGGTTCTACACTGGTCACAAATGCCATAAACCACATTTCTCATTCTTGTTGCAGAATGAAATCGACATGTGTGAGAGCAATCCATGCATCCATAGTGGCACTGTCAATCGCAGTTTAACATGTACAGCTGTACATGTGTGCCAGGATACACCGGCAAAAATTGTCAAGATATCGTAAAAAATTGTGACAATATCGGTGCTAATTGTTTAGCTACATGTCACAATATCTTTCATGACTATTATTGCGAGTAAGTATGAGTATTTAACTCTTTGCATGCCTGTGCGCTATAAGTAGTTATAAAACAGCAGACAGGGCATCTGTGTTCCACGAATACATTTCTAGTTTCATTCCATAGCCCATCATGTGGCCCATGTGCCCTCGGTCAAAGTCAAATGACTTTGAAATTTGCGTTTGTTTTTGGTATACCTTATATCTACACAATCCTTAGTTTAATGTACTTTAAAATTCAAATATTTCTTTATCATCATCCTATTTTGTTCATAATATAGCCGACAGATTCAGCCACATGTCCAAGCTTAAGGTCAACTAACTTCGAAATTTAGTTTTTGTGACTCCTCCTTTAACAGAAGGCGCGACTATAGTTGCCGCTTTTTCCGTCATCATTGTCGTCGTCCACTTCAACAAATGTCAAAAAGTTTGTACAAGCTTCTTCATCATGGTGTTACTTGACGGATTGCTTCAATATTTGGACACTTGATACACGACCCTGACCTTTAGTACCTTCACATTTTTGCGGAAACACCTTGACATTTTTTTGCGTCAAAAAAGTTTGTACAATAGTTTCTTTAAAATTACTTGACAGGATTGCTTCAATATTTAGACACTTATCATGTTAATACATGTAAGCATTCGGAACACACTCATGTCACCATTAACATGACCTTCACCGTTTTTACCTTCATTTTTTTTATATTTTTTTTAAAGTTTGTACAAGTTTCGTCCTCATCGTGTAACATTAATATTACTTGATGGATTGCTTCAATATTTGGATACTTGATACATGTTAGCATTTGGAACACACTCGTGCCGCCATTAACATGACTTCACCTTTGTTAGTGTACATGAAAAAGTTTGTACAAGTTTCTTCATCATCATGTAACTTTAATATTACTTGATGGATTGCTTCAATATTTGTATACTTGATACATGTGAGCATCTGGAACACACTGATGCCACCATGAACATGACCGTGACCTTTTTGACCTTCACGTGTGGTTGTGGAAACACATCTGACATTTTTTTTGTCGCGCCACTTTTGTGTTAAAGAGAGTTATTATGTAGGAAAAAAACGTGTACCTGGGGAAAAAAAATCTGACTTGAGTTAGTAGTTTGACTTAAGTCAGTTCGATAATATGAGTGTGGTCTGTATTTCACTTGCTATACTCTCTGTCTCAGAAGAGTCGGGGGCATATGGGGGCCGTTTCACTAAATGTTGTACGACTAAAATGTTTGTAAGTGCAAAATGAAATTAATCTGTAAATTTCACAGTAACACCGTTTTCTTGTAAACAATTATTGGATTTACATTTATTGAGCATAGGCTGCTTGTTCAATAAATGTAAATCCATCAATTGAAATTCCCAGACACTCCTAAATTTGCACTTACGAACATTTTAGTCGTACAAGGCCCCTGGTGTTTGGACTGTGTGTTCATGGGTGCAGTTAGGACGTTTCCCGGAGCTTCTCTAATCTGCCACTGTGTGTCGACAGGTCACATTTTCTTGATCAGTAGCCTGTTTCACCAACATTGCAAAGTATACTTATCTAGCAAAGTATACTTTGAGGGAGTAATTAATCATTTATTTTTTCCAAAATTGATTATTTCATATAGAACTAACGACTGCATATATTTGATGATTACAAGTATGCAGAATTATTATACTGAATTTATTACATTATCACAGCCAAAATGGCTGTGATAATGGAATAAATTCAGTATAATAAAAATTAATAAATTTATCCTTAAATTGAAAATTTCTCCCTCAAAGTATACTTTGCTAGATAAGTATACTTTGCAATGTTGGTGAAATAGGCTACAGCATTCCTTCTCACAAAAATTTGGTCTCTCAACATCACTTAATTTCATTTATTTTTATACGTTTGCCTGATATTATTTAAATGACATATTTCCTGATTTTATATTGCAAGTGAGAAGTTACACTTTGTATAACCAGGTCATTTCTTGTTACAGATGTGCCACTAATACTTACGGTAGGCATTGTGAAGAAGACCCAACAAAGCCGTGTCTTGACTACAACAAGTGTGTGAATAATGGACAGTGTTCATATATAAACGGCATCATAGAGTGTGACTGTCCATTTAGTAAGTTGACTTGCTATATATCTATGTAGAGAATATTTGGCTGTAGTCTTGTGACTAGAAGTGTCTCAATGGTGGACAGTCCAATGTTCATATACAGACACCAGTATAGAGTGTGACTGTCCAGTCATTAAGTTGACTTGCTATATATCTATATAGAGAATACGGGACTGTAGTGTTGTGACTAGAAGTGTGTGAATGGTGGACTGTGAGTCCAATGTTCATATACAGACACCAGTATAGAGTGTGACTGTCCAGTCAGTAAGTTGACTTGCTATATATCTATATAGAGGATACGGGGCTGTAGTGTTGTGACTAGAAGTGTGTGAATGGTGGACAGTCCAATGTTCATATACAGACACCAGTATAGAGTGTGACTGTCCAGTCAGTAAGTTGACTTGCTATATATCTATATAGAGAATACGGGACTGTAGTATCGTGACTAGAAGTGTGTGAATGGTGGGACAGTCCAATGTTCATATACAGACACCAGCATGGAGTGTGACTGTCCAGTCAGTAAGTTGACTTGCTATATATCTATATAGAGAATACGGGACTGTAGTGTTGTGACTAGAAGTGTGTGAATGGTGGACAGTCCAATGTTCATATACAGACACCAGCATGGAGTGTGACTGTCCAGTCAGTAAGTTGACTTGCTATATATCTATATAGAGGATACGGGACTGTAGTGTTGTGACTACAAGTGTGTGAATGGTGGACAGTCCAATGTTCATATACAGACACCAGCATGGAGTGTGACTGTCCAGTCATTAAGTTGACTTGCTATATATCTATATAGAGGATACGGGGCTGTAGTATCGTGACTACAAGTGTGTGAATGGTGGACAGTCCAATGTTCATATACAGACACCAGCATGGAGTGTGACCGTCCAGTCAGTAAGTTGACTTGCTATATATCTATATAGAGAATACGGGGCTGTAGTGTTGTGACTACAAGTGTGTGAATGGTGGACAGTCCAATGTTCATATACAGACACCAGCATGGAGTGTGACTGTCCAGTCAGTAAGTTGACTTGCTATATATCTATATAGAGGATACGGGACTGTAGTGTTGTGACTACAAGTGTGTGAATGGTGGAGAGTCCAATGTTCATATACAGACACCAGCATGGAGTGTGACTGTCCAGTCAGTAAGTTTACTTGCTATATATCTATATAGAGGATACAGGACTGTAGTATCTTGACTACAAGTGTGTGAATGGTGGACAGTCCAATGTTCATATACAGACACCAGCATGGAGTGTGACTGTCCAGTCAGTAATTTGACTTGCTATATATCTATATAGAGGATACGGGACTGTAGTATCTTGACTACAAGTGTGTGAATGGTGGACAGTCCAATGTTTCATATACAGAAACACCAGCATGGAGTGTGACTGTCCAGTCAGTAAGTTTACTTGCTATATATCTATATAGAGGATACGGGGCTGTAGTGTTGTGACTGCAAGTGTGTGAATGGTGGGCAGTCCAATGTTCATACACAGACACCAGCATGGAGTGTGACTGTCCAGTCAGTAAGTTTACTTGCTATATATCTATATAGAGGATACGGGAATGTAGTATCTTGACTACAAGTGTGTGAATGGTGGACAGTCCAATGTTCATATACAGACACCAGCATGGAGTGTGACTGTCCAGTCAGTAAGTTTACTTGCTATATATCTATATAGAGGATACGGGAATGTAGTATCTTGACTACAAGTGTGTGAATGGTGGACAGTCCAATGTTCATATACAGACACCAGCATGGAGTGTGACTGTCCAGTCAGTAAGTTTACTTGCTATATATCTATATAGAGGATACGGGACTGTAGTGTTGTGACTACAAGTGTGTGAATGATGGACAGTGCAATGTTCATATACAGACACCAGCATGGAGTGTGACTGTCCAGTCAGTAAGTTGACTTGCTATATATCTATATAGAGGATACGGGACTGTAGTATCGTGACTAGAAGTGTGTGAATGATGGACAGTCCAATGTTCATATACAGACACCAGCATGGAGTGTGACCGTCCAGTCAGTAATTTGACTTGCTATATTTCTATATAGAGGATATTGCGCGACTAGGATATTGGGCGCTGCCGAACACATGCATATATCCACATACAAATCAAATAACCTATAAATATTGACGACTTCTGTTCCATTGTTTTTTCTTGTGGTAAACATACATGATAATTGTTTTTTAGATTACACTGGTGATGGTTGCCATATTCTGGTGGACCACTGTGTCGAGCCAGATAATTGTCAGAATGGCGGCACATGCAGCATCGACGCTAGTAGCCCGGGATTCACATGTGACTGTGCTCCTGGTGAGTTTCTAAGGTCTGTTTCACAAAACCTGCCCAAATTTTACAGCTACCAGTATATTACTAACAATGGAAAAACTTATTTTTTATACACATATTATATATTCATCTTGTACGGGCGGGCGGGCGGGTGGGTGGGCGTCAGTGGGCGGGCACAGCTTGTCCATCCAAATTCGGTATACATGTTTATCATGGCCATTTTTAGCTCGACTATTCGAAGAATAAGTAGAGCTTATGTTGTCACCCCGGCGTCGGCGTCGGCGTCGTCGGCGTCGTCGGCGTCACCGTCACGCCTTGGTTAAGGTTTTTAGTCAACCTTGTATATCGAATACTACTGGCCCTACACCCACCATACTTGCACAACTTCATCTCCTAGTGATGTACATCAATAACCCCTGATCTATATTTGACCTTGACCTACATTTCCTCTTGAATTACTTAGTTAATTCCCCTTGGTTAAGGTTTTTAGTCAACCTTGGTTAAGGTTTTTAGTCAAGCTTGTACATGGAATACTATTGTGCATACAGACACCATACTCGGACAACCTTTTCTCATAGCGATGTACATCAATAACCCCTGATCTATATTTGACCTTGACCTTGACCTACGTTTCCTTTTGAATTACTTAGTTAATTCCCCTTGGTTAAGGTTTTTAGTCAAGCTTGTATATGGAATACTCCTGGCCCTACACCCACCATACTTGGACAACTTCATCTCCTAGTGATGTACATCAACAACCCCTGACCTATATTTGACCTTGACCTACATTTAACCTTGAATTACATAGTTAATTCCCCTTGGTTAAGGTTTTTTTATTTTTTGTCAACCTTGGTTAAGGTTTTTAGTCAAGCTTGTACATGGAATACTAGTGTGCATACAGACACCATACTTGGACAACTTTTTCTCATATGGATGTACATCAATAACCCCTGATCTATATTTGACATTTACCTACATTTCCTCTTCAATTACTTAGTTAATTCCCCTTGTTTAAGGTTTTTAGTCTAGCTTGTATATGGAATATTCCTGGCCCTACACCCACCATACTTGGACAACTTCATCTCCTAGTGATGTACATCAACAACCACTAACCTATATTTTACCTTGACCTACATTTAACTTTGAATTACTTAGTTAATTCCCCTTGGTTAAGGTTTTTAGTCAAGCTTGTACATGGATGGAATATTCCTGGGCCTACAGCAACCATACTTGGAAAACTTCATCTCCTAGTGATGTACATCAATAACCCCTGACCTATATCTGACATTGACCTACATTTAACCTTGAATTACTTACTTAATTTCCCTTCGTTAAGGTTTTTAGTCAACCTTGGTTAAGGTTTTTATGCAGGCCGCGGCCACATTGACCTACATTTAACCTTGAATTACTTACTTAATTTCCCTTGGTTAAGGTTTTCAGTCAACCTTGGTTAAGGTTTTTATGCAGGCCGCGGCCACCTTGTTTGTCAAGCTATGTGTACATCGACAACCCTCGTAGTCGAGCTATGCTGTTCTCCTACAGCTCTTGTTAATTTTCCGACTCCATTGTCCTTGTCCATGCGTAACTCAAATTCTACTTGACCGATCGTAACAAAATTTGGTGTACATATTTATCATGGCAAGACAAAGAAGTGTAGTGGTTTTCAAAACTTTCTGATGACTTACTCCTCTTGGCGGCCATTTTCAGTTTGCGGACAGTATCCTTGTCCACGCAATAATTCGAGTTCTACTTGACAAATCGAAACCAAATTCGGTATACATGTCTATCAAGGCAAGTTGAAGAACCCTATTGGTTTCAGTGACTTATCTCTCCTTGTTGACTGGCGTTGCCTCAACGGCACATATTGTGACCTTCGGCACACTTTTGATATATTAAATTTTAGCAGAAGAATTCACATAAGCGTTTTCTAATCCTCAGGTACGTTTTTATCTTTGGCTCTTTAGTTACCTGGGAGTTGAATTGGGTTATTGCCCATTATAAAAGTAGTAAGATTTTGGGAGGGGCCAAGTGATTATGGTGTGGCGAGTACCTGACATCAGATCAGGATTATTCTGATTTCAGGGCTGAATATATAGTTTTGTTATTGTGATTTTGGGATTTTCCCCCCATTTGTACATGTACTTGAACATGTACATGTACTTGTACAGGTAATATATGGGATTTAGTACTAAACCCATTGACCCGGCCTTAAATGACCTTAGCTGTTGATAGGCCGTCAAACCCAAACAAAAAAACAAAAACTAATCCGCCGCCTGTTTCAAACTGTATGTATTACATGTACCGTATTCTTGCGATTATAAGTCACATTTTTTTTACTCAGATTTGTGTCCCAGAAAGCCCCTGCGTCTTATAAATACATTTAGATACATGAGCATTTTTTCCACCCGAAATATTGACATAAACGACCAAAAAAATAAAATACGTTCCTATATTTGTTGTTGTTGTTAGTCTTTGGGGTAACATCCGGTATTGGAAATATGGATTTGTATTCTAAACAGATCGCGCCTTACTCATTCCGGCCCTGTGTAACACATGGGGTACACATTTTCTATACCGAAGGCGAACAGTGTATACCAAGATCAGATCCGATCAACATTTTCTCTGCCGAATCACAATCTGGCCTCTATCATTTTAATTATCTTTTGAAAACATTTACCGGGCCCATATCGCTCATTTTTGTCATTTTGCCGTGAAAAATATTGCATGACGCCATTAACGGTAAATCCCAATATGCATAATGCAATTCCATGAAAGTTATAAATCATTTGTTTCGAAACTGTGTGTTTACACGATGCTGATGAAAGTGGCAAGCCTAAGTCAGCTGGCCGACATCAAACACACGCGTGTCAAGATTTACAAGCACACAAAGCCATATCAAATATCAATACACGCGGTTGCTGACGTCATTTCGTATTCGTCACTAAACTGGTACCCTGTCTGATGCGTCCCAGTGAAACAATACTACCGAGAACCAGACTCTATTTATGACACGGCAAACGTGTTTATGTGAATTGGGTCTCTATCTCTGACAAATTCCGGCTTATTGCATTAGCGGCCAGACCAGGCGGTGGATTCGCGTAGTCTGCACATGGTTTACAATGTTCGCCAATCTCTAATTAAAAACATTATAATTACGTCAGTGGACAATGCAAATTCGTCATAGCTATAGGTTGCTTTCAGCGTCATTTACGGAAGATACGACTGATTTTGAATTATTACCTAGGCGAAAGTTGTGTGTTGCTTTGTGGAACAAAATCGATAACACCCAGTCGTGTCAACTAACAGGTGTTTATCTTATGTCATCATTCAGCACGAGGCTGTATACTGTGTGACCTTTAGGCTATGTTTTGAAATTGCACTGATTGGTCACCACGCCTTTTGATGTGCCGCAGACATTCAGAACGTGCGACCTTCATCCTCGCATCATGGGGGCAATCAGTAACCCATTTCATGCTGAGGATACGCTTATGTTTGTGGAAAATCCTAAATATTTTCCTTCTATGCACTCAGAAGTATATGCCGCGACCACCATTTAAACCGTTTCGTCGAGACGGTTCAAATGAGTGGTCACAACATATACTTTCAGTGAGAAATAACAAAAATAAAAAATATTTAATAAAGTTCATATCCGTAAATGTGTATTCCGAAAGGAACGGGTTAAAAAAAAAAAAAACACTGGATAATACGCAGATCTGTCGCCATATTTCGCCGATATTGATGTCGAAAATAGTTTCCGTAAATGGTGTTGAAAAGAGATAATACATACCGCAATCAATAATTAACATTGTCATACCGCAGATAAGTTTCTCGGCTTTTGATTGGCTAGCTTGCCTGGTCATATATATTATATGACCTGCCAAGGCCGTCGGACATAAGAGGAATTGCGATTCCCCTCCGGCGCCTCGCGTCCAATGAAGACACGTTTTGCAAGCGTCTAGCGATTGCGAATTGTATTCCTCACTAAACACAATAAAACCCAGAATTGATCAATAAAAGTAACAAATTGTACACTCAAACCCAGTCTTTATTGTTTATATTTCCATAAATATTCTTCGCTCATCAAAATATGAGCGATGCCGCCACAAACTGTCCCGTTTAGTGTTTTCAAATCTCAACACACTTGGCTTCGTGACAGGCTATATTTAGGTCACAAACTATGGGTTCCACGCACGAAACGCGGCATAGCAATGACAGCGAATGTTTGGGAACCAGTCGCATTCTTGTAGAGGCGCCAAAGGGAGAGCAGATCGATAGAGCAGTGGAATATAAATTAAATTACACGATATAAAAAAACTGTCATAAAGTCGTTTTCGATGGATTTCTTACTCCATATTTAGTTTGTTTTTGTTTAATAAAAAAACAAAATGTTCATTTACGCCTTTATATTAAGACTCGGATTATTTTTCTTCCTGAAAAAACGCAAAGATCAAAAGAAGAGATATGTTTATACGGCCAAATAAATGATCTGCGGTATGACAAATACGTTATTGTGATTCTACACAGGCTACAGTCGTTTCTGTCAAAATGTTCCGGGTTTATACGTGTACAAAGTGTTGTGCGTTGCGTATCCGTGGAGTTTCCGTTAGTTGCCTTTCAAACCGTGTGTCGTCTACGTGTAATACGTTTTCGGCCATGCGTTGCGTTTCCCCACTCTTGCGCATGCGCGAAAGTCGAACAAACCGTGTTCAACGCATTGAGTTTCAAAAGCGTGTAATCCGTGTACAACGGTTGTAAACGTATACAACGGTTGTAAACAACGCATTGAGTTTCAAAAGCGTGTAATCCGTGTACAACGGTTGTAAACGTATACAACGGTTGTAAACGTATACAACGCTAAGGTAAAACCGTAAACGATTTAACGCTTTCTTTGACGAACGGTTACACGCTTCTACATATACACAGCACCGTACAGATGAAACCGTGTTATACGTATAACACGTTTCCACGGGTTTTAACGCATTACACATTTTGGTATGCCAACCGTGTATCGCGTAGAATGCGCATGCTCAGATCGTTCTTCGTGTGTGTATATATACTTCTAGACTGCAGGGCTTCTAAAATTTTCAGTTTTCCGGTTCTGGACCGATTTTTGAACTCTCAGACCGATTGAGATTTGAAAACTAGTCTTAAAAATCGGTCCGAGAAAAATTGCCAGTCGGCTGCTATTTCGCTATAAACCTTGTAAATTTACCGGTTTTGACCACCAAGTAATTTATGACACATATCCGCGGGCCATATCCGTGTTAAACCAGTGTGCAGCTCGCTGTGTATTCAATTTCTCTAAATATCGATTTTTATTTTTCTTAACACACGCGTGGGACAGGTGTATAGCGGATTAGTGACTGAAATAGACTGGCTTCAGCGTAAAGATACGAGAGTTCCTAGACTCGCCATTTCTGATGATGTTAAAATAAAATACAGAAAAATAAAGAAACCATGCACTGTGTTTATCTGTGTTCGTAATATTTAACCCCAAGTAACTGACACGGACTATCGGCCTGGGCTATTCCATATTAAGTTAGGAACTGTTACATTACGCTGTATTAGGGGTAATTTTTGTTTATATAAAATGTACATGTACGTAGGAATGCCGCAGATCCTGATGAGCCAGTGTAAACGAATATTTTCCCCCCAGAATATTTCCCCCCCCCGGGGGCAGAATATTCGCTGAATATTCTCCCCCCAGGCGAATAATCCCCCTTATTACAAATATTTCCCCCCCCCCCCCCCGGGGGTGTAGAATGTTCGCCGAATATTTTGCCCTCCACCGGAATATTCTCCCCCCCCCATTTTTCCTGACTTTTATTACTGTTACTGTGGGGGGGGGATAAATATTCGGCGAATAATTTGCCCCCCGCCCCCCAGTCAGCCAAACCGTCTGTGATATGAGTGTTGTGTAGAGGAGAGTTGGGGGGGTATAATATTCGGCGAATAATTTGCCCCCCGCCCCCCGGTCAGCCAAACCGTCTGTGATATGAGTGTGGTGTAGAGGAGAGGTGGGGGGGATAATATTCGGCGAATAATTTGCCCCCCGCCCCCCAGTCAGCCAAACCCTCTGTGATATGAGTGTTGTGTAGGAGAGGTGGGGGGGGATAATATTCGGCGAATAATTTGCCCCCCCGCCCCCCAGTCAGCCAAACCCTCTGTGATATGAGTGTGGTGTAGAGGTGCGGTGGGGGGGATAATATTCGGCGAATAATTTCCCCCCCGCCCCCCCTATCAGCCAAACCGTCTGTGATATGAGTGTGGTGTAGAGGAGAGGTGGGGGGATAATATTCGGCGAATAATTTGCCCCCCGCCCCCCAGTCAGCCAAACCCTCTGTGATATGAGTGTTGTGTAGAGGAGAGGTGGGGGGGGATAATATTCGGCGAATAATTTTGCCCCCCGCTCCCCTCTCCTCTACACCACACTCATATCACAGACGGTTTGGCTGACCGGGGGCGGGGGGCCAAATTATTCGCCGAATGGGGGGTTACCCCACCCCCTCTCCTCTACATCACACTCATATCACAGAGGGTTTGGCTGACTGGGGGGCGGGGGGCAAAATATTCGCCGAATATTACCCCCTCTCCTCTACATCACACTCATATCACAGAGGGTTTGGCTGACTGTGCGACGGGGGGTAAAATATTTGCCGAATATTATCCCCCCCCCCTCTCCTCTACACCACACTCATATCACAGAGGGTTTGGCTGACTGGGGGGCGGGGGGGGGGGGTGGGGGGGGGGCAAAATATTCGCCGAATATTATCCCCCCCCCCTCTCCTCTACATCACACTCATATCACAGAGGGTTTGGCTGACTGGGAGACGGGGGGCAAAATATTCGCCGAATATATCCCCCCACCTCTCCTCTACATCACACTCGATCACATCACAGAAGGTTTGGCTGACTGGGCGACGGGGGGTAAAATATTCGCTGAATATTATCCCCCCCCCCTCTCCTCTACATCACACTCGTATCACAGAGGGTTTGGCTGACTGGGCGACAGGGGGGGGCAAAATATTCGCAGAATATTATCCCCACCCCCTCTCCTCTACACCACACTCATATCACAGAGGGTTTGGCTGACCGGGGCCGGGGGGGGGGGGAATTATTCGCCGAATATTATCCCCCCCCCACCCTCTCCTCTACATCACACTCATATCACAGAAGGTTTGGCTGACTGGGGGCAAATTATTCGCCGAATATTATCCCCCCACTCTCCTCTCACCACACTCATATCACAGACGGTTTGGCTGACCGGGGGGCGGGGGGCATTATTCGCCGAATATTATCCCCCCCCACCTCTCCTCTACACAACACTCATATCACAGAAAGTTTGGCTGACTGGGAGGGGGGGGGGGGGGGCAAATTTATTCGCCGAATATTATCCCCCCCCCCCCCCCCCCCTCTCCTACATCAGACTCATATCACACACGGTTTGGCCGATTTTACAATGAATGGAGGTGGGGGGGAGCATATTCGTGTGGAGGGGAGAATATTCTGGGGGGGAGAATATTCTGTGACACCGGCTCACGTGATCTACAATTCGCAAACATTTTGATAAACGACAACGTACATCTGTCGTGTTAAAAGCGTGACTCATTAGGCATCAGGGATTAGGGATCAATTGAAGTGCTAAATCACACCGCCGATGTACTTTGAACTCGATCTGAGGGTATGTATTCGCGATATTTTAAAAGGGACGAAACAAGGACGCCTCGAAGCGATCGGGGCCGAACAGGTATTCGCGTAAAAACGTGTAACCGTTGTACACGTTTCAACGCTTTCATATAGCTACACGCTTCCAGGTAAAGCGTTGTACACGTTTCAACTATTTCACCTCGCTACAATATGTATACGCCCAAAGCGTGTTATACGCCTTGAAGCTAAACGTATTACACGCTTTAAAACTAAACGGTTTGACAATGTGTATTACACGTGTACGAACCGTATTATACGTTTAAACAACGTATACAACGCTTTTCAACTAAACGGTTTGACAATGTGTATTACACGTGTACGAACCGTATTATACGTTTAAACAATGTATACAACGCTACAGCAAACCGTTGCGTTCGCGTTGCGTTCGCGTTGCGTTCGCGTTGCGTTCGCGTTGCGTTCGCGTTGCTGCGTTCGCGTTGCGTTCGCGTTGCATTCGCGTTGAGTTTGCAAGTGTTGTCTACGGTGGAACAAAAACGGAGACTGCACTGTATATGGTGTAATATTGCCCGTCTGAAGGTAGCCGAGGGTGAACATACCTTCAGACGGGCAATATTACACCATATAGCCTGTGTAGAATCACAATAACTTATAATATAAAACCTCTTTCGGCAGCAATATGATCGCAAATATAACACGATTTCTGACAATAGTCTGTTACACATTTAACACGATTTTGATATACAAATAGGCAAACAAATCGGGAGCCAATGCACAACCGTGTACTAACCGAGCACGTGTTATAGTGAAGCGTGTACTACCGAGTTTACAGTGTAATTGAAGATACTAGAAATCTGTGAAATACGGACCGGGGAATCACGGACATAGAGTCGGCAAATTACGGACATAGCAAACTATGATAGGGAAAATACAGACAAAAACGTCCAAGGTACGAATAAAAAAACAGTGGGGGGGGAATCAATAACAACAACTTGGCGATTTTTTTTTTTGATTTTGTTAGGAAAATTGGGTGCGTCTTATAATCTCATGTAGACATTTTCCCCCAGATTTTGGACTGAAAATAGGGGTGCGTCTTATACACTCTTGCGACCTATAATTGGCAGAATACGGTATGTATATCACTTATCATATTGAAATAAATATTGTTTAAATTTTAAGAATTTGCCTTCATTTTATAACTGTATTTTTGCCTGTATTTTATAACTGTATTTTTGCCTGTATTAAACGCACTTTTTTTGCCCAGATCTTCATCCGACAAAGCCCCTACGTCTTATACACACGTTTGGATACAAGAGCATTTTTTTCCACCCAAAAGATATCGACAAACATGACCAAAAATTAATAAAATAAAGATTTTTTTTATATTTGTTGTTGTTGTTTGTCTTTGCGGTAACATCTTGAAATTGGAAAAGTAGCCACAGATTTGTATTCTAAACAGTTCGCGCCTTACTTATTTCGACCCTGTGTCACATTCTGGAAGTCAGACTTCATCCATTTCGCGCACCTGCATGTTATAATTATCTCCCCTGTCGAGGAGAGCAGGGGGAAAACTGACCCGTTTTGCTATATAATTTAATCATTTTTGAATGCTTCAAACAACTAAATTCCAATCGCTAAATCAAATTTAAATGCAGATTTATAATGTGTTAAATGGTCATTGAAAAATATTTAGTATTTTCGTAGTTCTAAATGTGAAATACTCTGGCATAAAAATGATGTATTTTAGAGCAAAATGTATCAACTATCCCCCAAACATATTGGGTCACGTGACTAGTGATACGTCACGCCGACTTCCAGAAATTGGTTGACATTTTCTCTGCCGAATCACAATCTGGCTGCTATCATTTGAATTCTCTTGAAAACATTTACCTGGCCCATATCGGTCGGTGTCGTTTTGCCATGAAAAATATTGCATGACACAACGGTAATTCACGATATATATTATGCAATTCCCCGAAGAAAGTTATAAAATTCTATCATTAGTTTGCAAACTGTGTGTTTACGTGATGCTGATTTGTCTAAAGTTGCAAGCCTAAATCAGCTGGCCGACATCAAACACAGCGCTTGTCAAGATTTACCAAGTGTAAATTTCAAGCCGCGGGGCACAAAGCCGTATCAAAAGATCAATACATGCTGTTGCTGACGTCAGTTTCGTATTCGTCACTAGACTGGTACCCTGTCTGATGCGTGCCTAGCGAAACAATACTACCGGGAACCAGTCTATTTATGACACGGCAAACTTGTTTATGTGAATTGGGTCTCTATCTCTGACAAATCCTGGCTTATTGCATTAGCGGCCAGACCTGTAGCCTATTTCATCAACATTGCAAAGTATACTTTCCTAGCAAAGTATACTTTGAGGGAGCAATCATTTATTTTTCCTGAAATGCATTATTTCACATATAGAACTAACAAATGCATATATTTCATGATTAAAAGTATGCAGAATTATTATACTGAATTTATTACATTATCACAGCCAAATTTAATTGGCTGTGATAATGTAATAAATTCAGTATAATAAAAATTAATAAATCTATCATAAAATTGAAAATTTCTCCCTCAAAGTATACTTTGCTACTAAAGTATACTTTGCAATGTTGATGAAATAGGCTACAGGTGGTGGATTCGCATAGTCCGCCCATCAATAATTACGTCAGTGGACAATGCAACTTTGTCATAGGCTACGTAAATGTTTGGGCTTGATCAGGATAGACATTGGACAGAAATCAAATAAGCCAGGGCCCGGTTGTTCAAAAGCTATGTTAGCTTAACAGACTGTTAAATCCTTAGCAATGCTAAGGATTTAACAGTCTGTTAAACTAACAGAAGCTGATTTGAGCAAACCGGGCCCTGGTGTTCTTTGCCAGTTTGGACACCTATCATTGCGTGGGTTTTTATTATCCATTACTCAAATTCACTCATTCAATGAAATTTGCTCGTTACAAACAATCGCGGTTTTCACAGGCTTTTAATTTTAAAAGAGCGTTATTAATTTCAAATGATGGCGTGCAATTGAGAATAAGAAAGTAAAATACTAATGGTCATGCTAATTACGTGCAATGACGATGAGCTATTAAATGGTGCACCAAAGCAAGCTGCGGGATGTATTTAATCATGAAGATAATTACTTCCCTTTGAATATAATTACCAAAGCGAGGCCAGGTTCAAAAACAATAACAATAAAATAAGATGACATAACAAAATTAATTTAATTGACTATTTCTGCCATTTTTATGCAATTTTTAATAGATAAAACGCAGACCCACTCCACGATCGTGCAATAACGAATCGTCAGATGGAAGTGTATACAACCAAGACGTTTTCTATGCATGAATACAGTATAGATTACTATAGAATGCAAAATACATGGCTGACTTCGTTATGAAACAACAACTCAGCTTTTTTAAATTGTTGTTAGCTCACCTGAGCGAAGCTGTGTCCGTCGTCGTCCGTCGTCGTCCGTGAACATTTTCAAACGTCTTCTCCTCGGTAACCATTGGGTCTATAGTCACCAAACTTCATGGTCATGGTCCTTAGGTAAGGGGATTACAAAATTGTTAAAATGACGTCATTACGTAATCCAAGATGGCCGCCTTCTAAAAATAGCACAAATTCTTAAAAAATCTTCTCAAGAACCGCCAACCGGATTTCGACAAAACTTGGTAGGAATGATCGATGTACATTGCTCTTTCAAAGTTGTTAAAATGGTGATCCCTGGGTCAAAAATGGGCTTGGCCCGTGGGGTCAAATTGGGGTCAAATTTTATTTTTTACTGAATATGTTCATGTCATATATCAAGTTGAAGGTATCAATGAGGCGATCACTCTGGTGTATTTTTTGTCGAAATTGGATTGTTATGTCATCCAAGATGGCCGCCGAAATGTCAAAAGGTCGTTCTTTTATTAGAGATTTCAAAATTCTTCTTCACATAAACCGCTTGGCCCATGGTAGCCAAACTTAAAAGTTATGGTCCATTGGTGAAGCCTTTTCAGATTTGTTAAAATGGAGGTCATCGCTAATCCAAGATGGCCGCCGTCTAAAAATAGCATAAATTCTTAAAAATCTTCTTCTCATGAACCGCTAGCATGATTTCGACGAAACTTGGTAGGAATGATCGATGTACAATGCTCTTTCAAAGTTGTTAAAATGGTGACCCCGGGGTCAAAAATGGGCATGGGGTCAAATTTTATTTTTGACCGAATATGGTCCTGTTATATATCAAATCGAACGTATCTATCAGGCGATCACTCTGGTACATTTTTTGTCGAAATCGGATTGTTATGTCATCCAAGATGGCCGCCGAAATGTCAAAAGGTCGTTCTTTTATTAGAGATTTCAAAATTCTTCTTCACATGAACCGCTTGGCCATGGTAGCCAAACTTAAAAGTTATGGTCCATGGGTGAAGCCTTTTCAGATTTGTTAAAATGGAAGTCATCACTAATCCAAGATGGCCGCCATCTAAAAATAGCATAAATTCTTAAAAAATCTTCTTCTCATGAACCGCTGGCCGGACTAAACATGGTAGGAATGATCGATTTACAATGCTATTTCAAAGTTGTGAAAATGGTGACCCCGGGGTCAAAAATGGGCATGGCCCGTGGGGTCAAATTTTATTTTTGACCGAATATGCTCATGCCATATATCAAATTGAAGGTATCGATGAGGCGATTGATCTGGTGCAATATTTGTCGGAATCGGGTGATTATGTCATCCATGATGGCCACCAAAAGGTCCATTTATTCAAGATTTTGAACGTCTTTTTCTCAGGAACCACATGGCCGATGCTGGCCAAACTTCATAAGAAGTTAAGATCCTTGGGTGAAGCATTTTCAGATTTGGTAAAATGACAATCATCGCTTAATCCAAGATGACCGCCATCTAAAAATAGCATAATTCTTTTAAAACACATGACTCAATG